>OZ038451.1:5604250-5669389 GCA_964036195.1 Sphaerolaimus hirsutus
GGGCAGCGGCGTATTTTGCTGAGTTGTCAAGTTGTCGTATGGGGTGCAAGTGCTCGGTGAACTGAAACTGGTGCTCGCTGGGTGGGCCAGAGAGGGGCGCAGGGGCTTTGCTGGGGGGGGGGGGGGTTGGTTAAGGGTGAAGGGTATAAATGTGCGCAGGCAGGTTATCAAGTGATGAATGGTAAGGAGAAAGGTTGTGTGCAAAGTGACAAGTCTACTTTAAAGTGTTTTTGTAACTTTATTCCTGCAAGTTTACCTGTCGCTTGGCCTACCACTCACACTCTTCTTTACTGCTAGGCTATTTCAAGGCTATTGTCACTCTGTCACTTGGCAACTCGCAGAATAAACCGTGCAAAAATTGTTGGAACAAAGCCAAAACGGTATAAATGAACCTGCGAAAGTTGAAAACGTAGTAGTTTTGTCCAAATGACCTCCAACACCACCACTCGTCCCAGGCATGTCAGGATCATTCACACACGATTCATTTCTATTCTCCTTTTGAATTTGCCCTTGTCCCTGCCGCGCGCCATTTTTCCCAGGGCCAAATTTATCCTCGACATACTTTTTCCTGTGATCTTCAGTTTCGCGCTTTTTCCGCCGCCGTTCCCTGTCTTGCAGTTTTTTCGCTGAATATGCCACCGTGGCGTATTCAATAAGACTGGCTACGACCATGAAATAGCACACGCCCAGGTAGATGTCTACTGCCTGCGGGGGTATTTTTATATTTTATGGTGATCTAAGTTGGAATGGCGCCAGGCTTTCTGTGGCGCACTTTTTCCTGGCACTTTTTGTTCACTCTCATCACTTTTTCCATGGTACCAAGAACAAAATGGCCATGGCGCTACTGGCGCCTGGCGTTTTTTCTCTGGCGCCATAAGCGCACTTTGCGATGGGGTGCTCTGGCAATAAACTGCCCCCAGATACCTATTCCAATGTGCTTGCAACTGTCCCGCAAATCCGCACATTCACTTTTTCAAAACCCACTTAGAAATTCCTATAAAATGTTAGAAAAATCACTCGAGTTAAGTGGTGTAAAAAGATGTCAGGCATTTGGCGCCAAGCGCCAATAACGCCATGGTACCTTCAGGCACCATGGCGCCAAATGTCAGTTGCGCCAGAGCACATCAGCGCCAGTACAAGCGCCAGTACTAGGGTTGGGAATTTTCAAATTTTCAGGTTCGGGTAGTAGAGTCGGGTTCGAGTATCGGGTTTCAGTTCCAAAAAATGTGCACATATCGGGTTCGCGTCGGGTCGTTTCCCAACTTCACACCCCAAATCCCCCTCAACCTTCAAATACGACACTGGGGGCATCTGTCTATTCGTATTCGTCAACAAGGTGGTCATAGTCAACACGGTGGTGATGCCCAACAAGGTCCTCGCCGGCGCCGACTCCCTGCTGATCCAGAAGGACACCCAGCTGATGATCACCACCAGGATCGAGGGGATGTAGATGGTGGCGAAGTAGTAGCCCAGTTCGCGGTGGAATTGGAAGGTTAGCAGCAGGCGCCGGTAACTGCCTGTTTGGGGGGGGGGGGGGTGATGCGGGGGGTTGGGAAATGTGAGGGGTGTTGTTTTTGTTGTTGTTGTTTTGAAACACCGGGTGGTATTGGCATCGTTGATGCTTGACATGACACTTAATGCGTGACTGGCACCTGGTGCATGCCAGTCCCGCACCCTGTAAAGTCTAAAATTCACTGGATAAAAAATCATGTGTCATGTAGAAGACGTGTAAAATAGTCATGTGTCATGTAAAATTCCCTGTAAAATATTATGTGTCATGTAAAATTCCCTGTAAAATGGCATGTGTCATGTGAAAAAGCCTGTGAAATATCATGTGTCACGTAAAGAACCTGTAAACTGTCACCACCGAAAATACCGACGACGATGAAACCAACCCAAGACGAAATCACACTGGACAAAGAAACACTCAACCCAAATTCCACACTGGCAAAACCGGACTCAACAAACTTCAGACGCACCTGTACTAGTCCCAGACAAAACCTCGTCGATAAGAATGGACCCCATAACGAAAGTGTTCATTCGCTTGTTGCTTTTCGCCACGCGCACCGATTGATTGCCCAAATCCCACTGCAAACTGATGTCGGCCAGCGTGTAGCCGTCTGCGATTTTTTTATTTTTTTATTTTTTATTTTTTTGTTCGATCAACTATATGTACTATCGATATGAGATTGCAAATATTTAGGTTATTGTGAGGAGAAACGTGATTAATTAAATATAAATATAAATTAGTGATTAGTGGTGCAAAAGAAAATTGCCGAAGCGTGATAAATGCGTGGTGGGGAGATTTGGACAGAAAAAAATTGAATGTGAAATGTGTAAATGGGACAAATGTACATAGATATATTTGGGTCTAAAACAACACGGCAAAGTTATTTACAGTCTCGTGTGAAATGGGCCTTTTCGATCCCATTTCATTTAGACTGCCACACGATTTGCAATGCATCCCGTCTATTTATATTGTCAATATGAAAATTATCGTCTAGGACAAATTTTCAAAACTTTTCATGGACTTTTCTCTCGACATTCTAGTTTACTAATGCGACAACAACAACTATTTCAATAAGAGTGACAGATATCTAGCAGCTATGGAAAAAACACACAAAACGAATAGAACAAGAATGATTTTCGGTAAAATATGCAACGGTGTATAATAAATATCTAGATGTGCCGTCAGACACCACTTTTCCATCAAAATTAGGAAAAATTTGTAAAAATCATAAAAAATCAGCTAGCTTTGAAGGATTTTGAGTTTACCGGAATCTCCATCAACATACATAAGCTTCTGATAAACTCAAATGCATTCAAGTTTTCAAATTTTTCCGAAATTTCGATAGAAAACCAGCGCGTGGAGGGCCCATAAAATTGACAACGAAAACTTTACAAGAAATCGAATTGAAAGGTCTATTTAAGCGCAATTTGAAATGGTGAAAAGAGTGAATGATGAACATAGAAGCACCAGGAAAATGTCACTGAAAAAGTAAAAAAAAACTTCCAAATCACCAAGATTTCACATTTCTGAGAAGCGTCGAGCTATAATAATGAAAGAGTGACCTATAATTGTCTATCTTACTTAACATAGAAAGCACCCATGGAGAATTCCAGATGAAAATTATGGGTAAGATGAGCATTTTTTCATGTAAATGATAAATACTGCTGTAAAAAAGTACCCCACATAAAATAGACAGACAATTAGAAAAAAATCACAATACTTAAAATGTCAGCGGATAAACAGACAAACTAATTTTCAAATTGTATCAATCTTTTACAGCTTACCTAATGATGCTGTTTCACAAGGAATTCTTGTTTCAGTGATGTGTGGACTAGTGATGGAATGGCGCCATGGCGCTGACGCCATTTGATGGCGCCAAAGTATGCCACGCCAGTAGTTCTGGCGCTTTTCCATCATTAGTGTGCCAGTTAAAAAGTAGGTATATCATCATATCTAACTACCTGTTTTTTTGAAATGTAGTCTGAATGTGACAACGGGTTTTGTTAAAAACAATCTGTTGAAAAAACTATCCCTTCTGACACAAGTGCCACATTTTGTGTGATCAATCAATCATTTTTATTCTAAACAACAGGCAGGAGGAAATGACAAGCTATCCATCCATTTACTTACATGTTTTGTTTATGTCAGAAAATCTGCATATGATGACACAAAATCAATTTAGATTTTGCTTAGGCTGCTATTGACTTGTGTTAGCACATACTGGAATTTTTTTAAATAAAAGCAGTAACAAAATTCAATTTTTCAGGAATATTTTAGTAAATTTAGCTGGAGAAAATTAAACAATTTAACCTATGACAAAAGTGCAAATTTTTTTATAAAATATCACTTTTTTGACTACATGGGGGCAGTCCCAAGCCCTGTAAAGTGTAAAGTAAAGTGTCAAATGTAAAGTCAAGTGCAAAGTAAAGTGTCAATTGTCATGACAAAAGTAAAGTAAAGTGTCAATTGTCATGCAAAGTTCAATAATAAAATCTTTTCTTTTTTGTTTTGATTGACACTTTACTTTACATTTGACACTTTACTTTACACTTTACAGGGCTTGGGACTGCCACATGTCTTGTCATTTCAGCTACCTAGTTACAAGATTGTCCTCAGTCATGTGAAACAGTATTGTATACTGTAGAATATTTTGCGGTTGAGCGGAAAAGAATATTTTGCATAACTCAAAGACCCTTAAATGCATAATAAAGTGCCTAACTCTATAAAAGTATTCTCTTTGACACAGACAAAAGTCAATAGTAAACACAGATTTATGTAATGCAATATATAAAAATGAAGACAAATGTCTGCCAGTGCCAGTAAGTTTTGCATCACCTGACAACTGCACTCTGGTGCACCAACAAAAAAATATGTAGATACATAAGTATAAGTATGAGACATAAGTATTTTCAACTGAAACATATAACAAATTGTTGTCACTGTCCTTCCGCCCTGGTAGCTTTTTTCTCCAGTTCTGCGTTTGTCATAAAATACATGGCTGTCCAGTAAACTCCTGCGATGGGCCAGCGAAATTATTTTACTGGTTTTAGTAAAAAGGTAATAAATATTTTATAGATTTTGTTTTATAATGGCTTGTTTTGAATAACACCAGCTGTAACTATTTACAGTGTATTTTTTGCACCCGGGGGCTCAATTCAAGAATGGGCCTGTATTTATGTATCCTAGCACTGTATTTGAGGCTTTTGAGCATGTTACTCAATTCAAGCAGGGCACTAAAAAGGATCCATTTTGGTATATACCGTATTTCCTCGAAATACCCCCGGGGGGTTTATTTTTTCAGAGTGAGAATTTTGAGGGGGGGTTAAACGAGGGGGGGGGGGTATTTCGAGGGGGGGGTCTATTATTTCGCCAGAAATTTTTTGAAATCCCAGTACTAAAATGTCGTCTGAAACGTACGCAGACGTCGAAAAATGCAACAAAAATCGCCATTTATAAGACTCTAAAGACATTTATAAGTGTGTAGACGTACAAACACTGTTCTCACATAACAGAGTCATCGTTTTTAACGTGTGTTTTGCATTGCCCGGATGACAGACCGCAGCCTTTGTCATTTACGATCTCTATACACTAAATTTGGGGGGGGGGTATTTCGAGGGGGGGGTTTATAAGTTCATAGTGTCCATTTTGAGGGGGGGTATTTCGAGGGGGGGGGGTATTTCGAGGGGGGGGGTATTTCGAGGAAATACGGTATACACATCTAAGCGAACAATGAGTGAAACAACACGTCCACCCGTCCATACACTTCCATTGAAAAGCGAAAATGCGTCTTATCGCCCTAATGCGGATGCAGTGCACTGCGCGCAGTTATAGCTACCTTATATTTACGAGCGAAAAAAACACACGAAAGCGCGCAGTGGAGCGTCGCCGAGAAAATATGTAATGGGGCCCATTTATCACTCGGAATGGAGAAACACGGCCGATAGCTGAACGCGCTAGCGGGCGCCCGAGTGCAAATGCGATGCAACAAGGCAGGCGCGGGGTTTGTTTGACCCGATTATTTGGCTCGAGTCTCGACTCGGGTATCAACTCGAGTCCGACCCGAGTCACTCCGACTAATTTGGTGGTCGAGTCTTTTCGAGTTTTGTGCACACGTTGTGATTGTGACCCGGCACATTGTGAGCAGTCATATCGCTCACCACGAGTCGAGTGAATCTCGATCTACAAATTTTACCGTCAGCTACTGTATTTCTCCTAATAAGACGACATACCCCCAATACACAGGGAAAAGTGATTTTCTGACAGCTCGCTGACAGTTCGCTTGACAACCATCAAAATATGTGGTAGCTCGCTGACGAAAATTTTCAACTTAATGACAGCTCGCTGACAACTAAATTGCTGCATGCTGCAGCTCGCTGACAATTGGCTGACAAAATGCACAACATTAGGTTATTTATTTGACCCAAAGTAAGTAAGCTCAACATAGCTTGCATATGTGCATATTTTTGCAAGTCAATATGATGATAAAAGCAGGATGAAAAGAAGTTAATTAAAAAAACCACAAATTTGTTCTTCTGATTGCATTTGAGTGCAGGAAGTGTGGATTGACTGTGGTGTCTGTGTAGAAGTGTGGCTTCTAATTGTCTGATTTGTTCATACATTGACACTTTTACACTGTTGCTGCACACATTTACCTATCTGTTTACTTTGGGCCAAAAACCAATTGCACCTGCCTAAATGTATCCTGCAATGCAAGCAGTTCAGGCAGTATTCTGACAGCTCGCTGACAGCAATGCTGCTGCTTTTAGAATGTGCCTGCAGCTCGCTGACATACGCTGACAGTGCGCTGACAGTCGGCTGACATACGCTGACAGTTTGCTGACAACTGTAAACAAATGTATGTCAGCAAACTGTCAGCTAGCTGTCAGAAAATCACTTTTCCCTGTGAGAAGCGCACGTCCAATAGAATGGCACCCCCAATAGAAGGCCACTTCCAATAGAAGGGCGCAAAAAAATCGAATGACAGGCTCCAATAGAACCGCAGGTAGAAATTATGTTGTAAGAGTGTGAGAATGCGAAAATGTTCACAGTGTTCAAAATGATGATTTAGAGACCATCTTTTCACATCTCGTCTCGTTTGAACTGATCTTCTGATACTAAAATGATGCTCAAGCTTCATTTACAAATAAATAACTTTATTCAAATGAAAATGTTTTTAAAAATGTTCCGGAAAAAATAGAATGGCAGCGTCTAATAGAACGGCAACCTCCAAGAGAATGGCAGATTGAAAAGTCGACAAAATAATAGAACGGCGTACTTCTACATATTAGAAAAAATACAGTAATCCATACACATTGCCTACACACATCAACGACCAATAACGTTGAATCGGGTAGCCCGACAGAACCCGACAGTATTTCGGGTCAATTAAATCGGGCCCCTGGACGATGTGCATCGCACCGCAGTCGATCACTTTCACGCTTTTGCTCCATACACCCCGCGCTGACCGATGGTTTCATTTCAAAGTGGGAATGGGGCCGTTTTTTCGAGGGGTTCCACCCACGCAAAACACGGCATAGCTGGCTAATTTCGAAGGGAAAGTGGGTGAAAAAAGTTTGATAGCCATCATCGGGGGTGATATTAATTGGGTTTCTTCGAGTGACGCCCCCCCCCCGCTCGCTTTGATATGATTAATGTGAAGTCTGGTCGCTTTGGAGCGAAGTGATGAAAAATGATCTTTCGTGATGGACAAAATTTACGGAATGGAACACTTGAATGAAATTGCATTTTTCGCCCGCCACATTTAAATGCTGTTTTGTGCCTACACACACCACTTTTCATCATGACATCGGTGGAAACGGATATTTTTACAAATCCAAACTAATCATCATGGTGGAATGATCTAATTTAATTTAAATTTTAATTAATGAAAGTTTAAATTTGAAAATTTGAAAACTAAAACGCATATCACATACAATAAGCGTAGAGCCGTAGACTGAATGTCGCGATTTCAGTTTTCAAACAAGTCAAGGTGAAAACTAGTGTGTGTAGGGCCATTGGACCCACACACACATTATTTTTAATACCTTAAGTCAACTGAATGTCAATAACATAACACAAATAAGTTTAAAAGCATCACACTTAACAGAAACAATAAAAATTAAGTGTCATGATATAAAATTAAGTATTTGTATCACATTTAAAGTGTAAAATTTTAATCACATTATCAACCAAAGTTTCTTCACACGAATTTTGATGTCAACTAGTGTGTGTGGCAGAGTTGTTAAAAGTACCAAACTTTTTTCAAAGTATGCGTATGCGTATTTTATCGGTACTCGAGTATGCGTACTTTTTGAGTAAAAGTAAACACCGCAAATCTTCGAATAAGACCCTCCTCGAATAACTCCCCCCTTGAATAACTCCCCCCTGTTGGCGAGGTGAGGAAAAAATAACTCCCCCTTTGAATAACCCCCCTCCTGAATGACTCCCCATGTGTATGAAAAGGATACAATACAAAATACATAGGAATATTAGCCAACGGCTGCGATAGCAGATAAATACATTATTTGTATGCAGTGTATACACATCGTTTTGTTATTGTGTACAGTTTAATACCTAAATAACATGAGTTGACAGACAGTTCAAAAGGAAAAAGGTGAGTTTTCCAAGGAGGGAGCGAAAGTCGGTGTGCGGTTGCAAGTAGGTCCCGTTTGTGGTCTGTGCACTCCCCATTTCAGGGGCTGTACAGAGACAAGCGCGTTGAGGAGTGCGGAGCGGCGCGGCGGCATTGGACACTCGCACACAGGACGGTTTATCGTTCCTGGACGAGTGCCAAAAACGCCGAGGGACTGAAGCAAATTTGACCCGGACAAGTGGGTCAAACCCCGTGTACCGAAGGGAGTATTTATCTGCCCAAACGGAACACATAAGGGGGATATCTGATGTTTCGCAATTAAGAAGAAGCAAGCGACAATAACAAGTGGATAAAGGAATCAAATAGGTGGAAAACCTCTGATAAGTATGTCTTGGCAGACATTACTTTGTGGAACATTGACGATCCTTACCTTACCAATGTTAGGCGTGTACAGATTGGACACACCTACAGCAGCTGGCAAGATTCCAGGAATTGGCTACATGCCAAGCGCTGGCGTGGAGCCAAAACAATTCGAAAAAGTTAAAAAGAAACGCGAAGCGGCAATTTCGGCGTTGGTTTTCGCGGGCGGAAACGAGCAAATGCGTGCGGAAACGGCGGGCGCGTGAGGAAGCAAGCAGAGACAGAGAGTTTTTTAGAGGTCGGTTTGAGTGCGGAGATGCGGTTCCGTAACCAAGGCTTAAAACTACCGCGAAAACGCGTAACACGGGCCAATAATGCAGACGGTGGATGGACAGCAGCATCGAGAGCTACAACTCGACCCGCGACCAGGCTCTGCTGCAACCGGACGCGAACAAATCAGTCGACGCGAAACGCCGACTGCGGACAAGGAAGTGAAACTTTTGGCAGACATCCAAGTCGGGGCGGAATCGGCAGTCACGAGCCGAACCAGACGCAGCTCTAAGGGACAAGCGGGGAAGCGCAGACCGAAGCTGAAAGTACCCGGGTACAAAGGCGATCAAGTTGGTTGGGAAAACAGGTTTGAGATGTGTGAAAGTGGGCAAGATTTTGGAGATGGGTGGAAAAGTAGGCGGAGCCAAGGGGCGCTCGGATTTTTGGTGCGGAATCAACGATTTTTGCGCTTCAAAAGAGCGAACCAGACAACGGAAAAAGCGAGCAAACCGACAACTAATGTGGATGACACTTGCGATTCAAATGCAAATTCAAACATGTGAACCATGGGTATGGAAAGCCGGAAAAAGTCCAAAATGCCGCTTAGGAGCGCGGGGAAATTTATCTCTTGTACCAACGGAAAGTAGCTTTTTATTGCCTGCTAGGTCAAGGGAGGGTCTGTATGACCATTACAGGATACCTGTGCTGGGCATATGCAAAAGTATGCAGGGACAAGAGGGCTTTTCGGGTAGGATTCAAAGCAAGCGGGGATTTTTGAAAAAACAATCACTGTCGTTGATTAGGCAAATCGCTTTCTTGATGAGGGGCAATATCAATGTTTTTGCGCAATGCAGAGCATTGAGGGAGTGGTTCGCACGGCGGGCACGTATGGTGGCAGTAATTCGGCGCAAGGTTTTTTCCGGAACGATGTGGCACGTGGAAACACTTTGTGATATGATTAAAACCCTAGGAACGCGTCTCTCACGTCTAGGTGGAACCATGGTGTCTCTCTATGCAAGGGAACCAATGAGGCTGAAAAAGCTACAAAACAAAATGCAAGGGAAACACTTACAACCAAACGAATGTCTGCAAGCAACCACGAGTGAGGTAACTCAGTCGGGGGGACAAATAATAACAAACACAAAAATGAAAAGATCGGAAAAACAACGTGAGGTGGGGAGAATAACAGGAATCTTAAGACAAAAACAAAGGGAAGTAAAAATCGGTGGGGAAAATAACGAAAAATCGAAAAAGAAAGTACGATGGGGGAACAATCTGGTACTAATGTACCGGAACGTGCGTTCAGCACGGCGGAAGCAAGTGCAAATTAACTCACTACTTGACAGGGATTACTATGATATTGTAATCCTGGGGGAAGCCAATGTGACAACAAGATTAGACACAACAGAACATGCCAACTATAACCTAACCATTGTGAAGAAGCCAGACCTTGCAAATGGTGGGTTTCTGGTGTACATCAGAAAATCATTAACATCGTACATGCAAGGATCTGTCACATCGAGGGGGTTAGAAAGCAACACAGTGGCAATGACAGTGTCTACTCTAGCCGGGAAAGTGGATATTATAGGTGTCTATTTGGTGGATCAAGGACAGGTGAACAGGGACGTGACACCGAAAGATTCGAACGCGGAAATATTGCAAGATATCTCTGCAGCTATTACGGAGAATAGACAAATCAACAGGGACACTATGGTGATTGGAGACTTCAATGTGGCGCTGGGATCAGACTTACTTGGCCAGGGAAGATGCAACGATGTGAATACCAGCAACAGTAGACTGTTCAGAGGTTGGTTGGAATCATCGGAGTTGGAGGTGATAGATAACACAGAAGGGCAATGGTGGACATTTGAAAGTGGAACAACAAAAACAAGGATAGATTACTGCCTACTAGACAGTCACTCGACATCAACTGCAGCAACAGTTGTAAATCTCGGCCATGCTAAGAGTCCAGTATTGTCAGATCACAGTGCACTAGAAGTAGATATCAAGCTGGAAACCAAAGGCCTGGGGGAGAAAAGTCCGGAGAACGACAAACATGGATGGTCTATCAGAGGAAAAGCCAAATCGACAAAATTTCTGATGGAGATCAAGAAGACACTACACTGGGAGAACCTACCGGAAAACTACAACGCCGTGCTGTCCTTACTACAGCACAGGGCGAAGGAGTGGTTCGGTAGGAAACCGCAAAGACAACAGGAATCAAAACAGAGTAAGAAGATAAAGGCGATTAAACGAGATCTGGGCAGAAATCAGAGAGCACTACATGAAGGTCATCTGGGACTTGAGGCCTATCGGGAGACCAGAAAATCGAGTTTAAGGGCAATAAGAGAGCAAGAACGAGAATGTCATGAGGAAAAGCTGGACCTGATGCTGGAACGGGAATTAAAGTATGGAATAGAAAACACAAATCTCTATCGACTAGCAGACAAACTGCGGGAGGCAGATGTGAAATACCCAATGTTGAAAAATGGTGCACACCAGTGCAAAGACGATGATGAACAACGACAGGTTCTGACTGATTTCTGGAAAAGGATACAAGCCCCAAATCCCGCTGCAAGCACCTACGAAACAGATGCAGGCATGAAATCTGTTATCGACGAGGAATTAGCAAGACGAATGGATAGTGAGATTTCCAAATCGGAAACACTAAACGCCTGCAGGAGGTTAAAATTGGGGAAATCAGCGGGAACAACAGGGGTCTCACACGAAATGATTAGAATGCCGGGGATGAAGCTACTTCACGTGCTGACCGAACAAATGAACAGATGGTTTAATAAAGAAGAACGAATTCCGGAAACAGCGCAGACCTGCAAACTAGTTCTGCTACACAAAAAGGGGGATAAATCAGATGTCAACAACTACAGAACAGTTGGCATACAGTGCAATATTCTAAAACTGTACTGCTCAATACTGAACAAACGTCTGATGACATCATTTGAGAGGATGAATGCATTTGGAGACATGCAGGCAGCTAGGACTGTGGACAAAGCTAGGAGATTATGGCTATGGACCAAAACTGCGAGCTGCAATCAGAAGTACGTATGATGACCAAAAATGTTTCCTCCAATACAACAACGTCCGGACAAAAAACCTAGAATATCCAAACGGAGTGAGACAGGGGTGCTGTCTAAGTCCGACACTGTACGTACTGTATATGGCGGACTTACGAACAAAACTGGAGAAAAGCGGCTTAGGGGCAAAACTGGGAGTGAAAAGAATACCAGCGGGATTTTTTGTTGACGACGTGATACTCCTGGCAAACACAGACATGGAACTGCAGACGATCATGGACATTTTCACGGAATGGAGCTATGACTGGGGAGTGGGAATCAGTGAGAAAAAGAGCATGATTCTACACTTCAGAAGAAAAGCAGATCCATTGCGGAAATGGAATCTAGGTATCGGGTCGGATGGTGTGAAACAACAAATCGGAGAGTGCGACAAAACAACATATCTGGGAATCAGACTTTGCAGTGGAAGGGATCCGTTCAAAGTACAAAAGCAGGGATATGTGGAGAAAGCTGTGAAAGGTCAGTTTCTGGCAGGGGAAATTGCGAAGCACAGTAGACGAAAGATCTGGGCATTGAACATGCTATGGGGAACCTATGTGGCAAGCACAGTCATGTATGGCGTGGAGATAACGGGGGTTTCGAAGACATCACTGCGACAAATGACAAGCGTGCAGATGGGCCTGTACCGCAAATTGGGGGGATAGGAATTCACATGTTAAACAAACTTTTGGGACTAGACTGGGATATACGAACAATGGAATGCTGGTATAAATACTCGGTAATCAGGTTTAACGACTATTTGAAATCACACAAAGCTTTGGAAATGACTAAATTGGCAGCTGAAATATGGAGTGGGAAACGAGGACAGGAAACAAATGTCACACTAAAAACCAATTCGCCAGCAGGGCGGGGTCAGTCGTCAAGAGTTGAAGTAGGATTAGGCAATGCAGGACAGACTGGAAAAACAGAAATACTAAATGCGTGCAAACATTACGGGTGGGAGATTGGACTCAAACAGAAAGGGGGATGAAGTATCCAACGGGAAAACCAAGTTCTACTGGAAATAACGCCACTTATTCCCGAAACACTGCAATTGGGTGAACACGTATGGTTTTCAGGCCGTCATGGATGGCTAAGCAAAATACAACAGCTACGTTTCCGGCATAACAGGTTGCGACAATGGAACAATTGTCCGCTGTGTGAAACGCTGGGTTGGTTGTTTTGGATGACACTGGACCATTACTTGGGCCAGTGCCAACATCCTACGATAGTACTCATGGGTAAGCTCGTTAAGTGAAGACTGCTGTAGACGCGTGTGCAGGGGGTCTCCCCCCGGACTGGAGGTTACTGACAATGCAGCGATGAATTCACGACACCATGACATCCATAGCACTGAGAGACGCGTTCCTAGTACAATCTTTGATGCAGCAGTGTGCCATAAGAAACGTAGTGAGGCGTCAAATTTCTTGGAAAAACTTATGGAATTATTAGCAGAATGGCCAGAACGCTGTGACGCTTATTTGTACACGAGTGGGACGGCCATTTCTGCACAATGAAAAATAGATGAACATAGATGTACAAAAATGGTGTATAGGATTTTAGAGCGCAAGTTTCAATGACGCAACAATACATTCAATGTCAACGTGTTGTAGGATTTTTTTCACCCGTAATCTCACTGATGTGTATGATGCAATGTATTTCTGTCAATGTAAACTGGAGGGAGTCTATGAAGTTCTATCCGTGAATAGTCTGAGAAATTGCAATCAACTGTTGTGACGAAATGGAAAATATCAATTGAAATGAGGATCAAAAATATTTCTAACAAAACAAAACAAAAGTATTTTTGGATATGCAAAATAAAGGAAATCTCTAGAGTAAGGAGGTGATTATATATGACAATCTGTGGTGTATTTCACTTATATTCCTGTTAAAATTCACTTGATTTTTTTTTGTGCTCGCTGTTATATGCGAGTGTTCAACCCGGGTCAGGGGTATTAGCGTGTTTTACACCGGTGTTACTGGCGATGTTGTTTGCCACTCTCCTGTATCCATTCTGTTATTAGGACGCTAGGTAGTTTTTAGATGTTTTTCTTCTGCAATGGTAGTCGCAGTACCTGTTATCTCATTCACACTCACAACCACATGCCATTTCTGTGTTGTAATGCTAAGCGACGAGGTTACAATCTCACCAAATATGACTGCAGTAGGGTAGCCGACGGGTGTATGTTGTTAAATTTTACTTGCATTTGACTTGAACAGTCCATGCCAAGTAAACTAATTGAATTGAAAAAATTGAGACTGCATCTGCAATGATTTGAGTCCAAGTTTCCTGAGGTAAAAATAACTCCCCCCTCGAATAACTCCCCCCTTGAATAAGTCCCCCCTCAAAAACATCTGACAAAAAAATAACTCCCCTGGGGTCTTATTCGAGGATTTAGGGTACGCTTAACAACTGTGGTGTGTGGGCCCATTGTGGGATGTTATTCAAGTTGAGTCATTTTGTGATTTTTATGAGTTTTGCCAATAGACCGTCAATTCCAGACAGTTTTTTAATGGGGTTACTTTTCCCCCACTTCGCTGGCACTAGGGGTGATTTTGGGACGTTATTCAAGGTAACACGGTATGTAAATATATATTTACGTAGACAACAAAGTGCACTCTCCAATTTCTCTAAATACAAATAACTTTGATATGTGAAATTATTTTCTCAGATAAATTTTCGACACTCTTGCTATATTAAAACTGACACCCATAAAATGAGAATGACGGTAAATAGCTGAAAATAAATTCAAGCAGACAATGAAAGTGTAAATGATCCTTAACAAATGCAAAAAAATAGTGCCTCCATTTTATACTGACACTACACTGCACTACAGTGCACTTTAAAATAGTTCCAATCTTAGCATTATACATACAGCCACGTTTAAATATGCTAATCGCGTTTGGATCGAGCACGCTAGCGGGCAGAATCGCTCAGCGCGTTGAAAATGTGAATACACGCTGGACTGGTGCCAATTCCGCGAGTGGGGAATAAAAACAAACAGTTGGGAAGTGGGAAATAAAAAGTTAGAAGAAAAGTGAATTTGTAAGTGAGAAGTGAAATGGCAAGTAAAAGTAAAAAATGGCGAGTGCACCACGCTAAAAGAACAGTGAAAATTAACTTTCCAAAGAGACTTTACTTAACATTTCACTTTCCGCTTAGAAATTTACTTTTTACTTACGCACTTATAAATACTTTTACACACTTATTAACTTACTTTTCCTTCAACCTTTTACTTATTATCCCCAAACGCATACCCCCTCGTTTAACCCCCTCAAAATTTCCACTATGAAAAAATAAACCCCGGGGGGGGGGGGGGGTAATTCGAGTAAATACGGTATTTACATACCAAACTTTATTGGATAAATATATCATCAGAATAGCCTTGTGGGCGGTCGACAAGTGAAATATTTATCCGAGCGCACAACAAACACAATGGCTTCGCAAATTAGTCCGGCGCCACAGTGCCGCTGCGCGCTGAAAGACTAATTTGGCTATTTACATAGATTGGAGCGATATGGTTCTGCGCTGCCGCGCCAGACGTTTTTTTACGAAAAAAAAGTTTTTTTAAAAGGGTGTCACCACGAATTATTCGCGCGCAAAACTTCGGAGATCAAATAAGAAAACGCGCGTTAAATAAAAAGCAGTGCAGCGCATTGATCGATAGCCATTGGAAAAACAAAACAAAAATGGCGCTTCTCTGGGCATAGTAGCGTGGCGCCAGCGCCAAGGCGCCACACTATTTTTCACTGGCCTATACCGTATTTCTTCAATTATCGGGCATACGTCCAATAGGAGGACACCTCCAATTAAACGGCATGTTTTGGCACGTTTTTGAGCTCACGAAAACAATAGAACGCCTGCCTCCAACAGAACGGAACCATCAATAGAACGGCAGGTAGAAATTAGTTGGAAGAGTGCCAAAACACAAAATATCATAAAGATGGTGTTTAGAATTATGATTCGGGCTGGTGTTCACCTTTGGTTTTGTTTGAATTGCTGCTCTGATATTAAAATGCTGTTCATGTTTCATTAAAACACTATTTTCAAATGAAAAATGTATGAAAAAGGTTGGCGAAAAAATAGAACGGCAGCTTCAAATAGAACGGCACCTCCAAACGGCGGGTAAAAACGTTGTTGATGACAATAGAACGGCCCTTTCTATTAAAAGGAATACGGTATCCTTTCTTCACAGCGCCACTGGCCATGGCGCCATCTCGGCTCCTACGACCTTCACAGTGCGTATATACGCGAGCATATATAAAGGGGCGGGCGTGTTGCGAGGCTTGTCGCTGCGCGGCACGGCGGCCGTTCCTCCCAGTTGCAGCTGGGGCGACTGGAGAACGGCCGCCGCAAATATTGGTAGCGCGGCGACGCTCGCCCGCCTGGGGCCGGCTTCGATTTGAGTGTAGGGCGCCCGACAGCGTGAAATTTCGCGGCCAGATCTGAGCTGCGCGCACTAGTTTACTTACAGTTAACTCATGAGTCAGCTTTATGAGCATTTGAGTCTACCGGAACGGGGGTCTGTCAACTGCAATTGACGGAGATTAAAAAGGATTCTTGTAAACTCAGATGCGGTCAAAGTTGATTTTTTCAGTTAACTTATTTTTCACAATTTCATTAGTTGACTACCGTATTCCCTCGAAATACCCCAAGGGATTTATTTTTTCTAAGTTCAATTTTTTGGGGGGGTATTTCGAGGATGGGGTTATTTCAAGGGGTATTTGAGGATGGGGGTGTTTCTATGGTGGGGGTGTTTCGAGGGTAGGGGTGCTTCGAGGGGGGTATTCAGGGGTGGGGTTACTTCGAAGGGGGTATTTCGAGGGAGGGGTATTTCGTGCAAATGAAATACGGTATTATGTGCGTGCGCCCTACGCTCTAATTGAATTTGCGCCCAGGCGGGGCGGTTGCCAGCCGAACTATTTACGTCGCGACTGGCGACCGGGGGGCGCGGCGCCACTGCATCTGATGAGAGCAATCTTCAAGACGTGGCGCATGGCCGCCGCTGCCGCACGCGTACGCGCCAGAGTTGTTAGAAGTACTCAACTTTTTTTAAAGTATGTGTACGGGTGACGGGTAAATACTTTTATTTTACCCATGTTCATAAAATATCCAGGTAAAATACTTATTTACCCTGTACCTGGTAAATTACTAAAAAAGTATTTTTTCTTCATGGAAACATACAATCGAGTACCTTTCCAGGTTTTTATTTGATCTGGTCTCCGGTAGAAATTAAAACAAAATAATTACATGTATCAGTGTAAGAAATGCAAAACTAATATTTTTCACAGATTTTTCATTTGAATGTGGTGTTTTTAATGAAACATGAACAACATTCTAATATCAGAGCATCAATTCAAACAAAACCAAATGTGTAAAAACTCTAAATTATAGTTGTTAACACCTTTGATGTTCTCACTGCCTTCTTTTCTAATATTTGTTTGTGTTTTGGCACTCTACCAATGTAATTTCTACCTGTTCTATTAGAGGCTGCCATTCTATTATTTTCATGAGAGCAAAAATGTGCCAAAACCTGTCCTTCTATTGGAGGTGCCGTTCTATTGAAGGTTTGCCATTCTATTAGAAGAAATACAGTAACAACTATTGGAAACAATGTGGCAGTGGCAAGACATTTTCATCATTTTCATTTAAAATTGGATTTACAATTCAAATTTTTGGTAATACAAAAAAAACTTAAAAATACAAAAAGTGTTTTTCACTTCCCATTTCGACTCTCGCATCAAAATGCTCATTATATGAGTCATTAGTTTTCCCATTGAAAACTTTCAAAAAATTTTTTCTCAAAATCCAAAAAAATTACCATCGCCAGGCCGCCAGCTGCTATATGCGGTCGCGGGGGGGGGGGGCTGAGTAAACCTTCGGCAGTCATTGGATGCGCTGATATGCATACGCGCCACTATCACGTAACGTGTCTGTCCTAAGTTAAATGCACCTCGAGGGGGTTGCGCTACGACACAAAGTGATGTGATGCAATATGTGGGATATTTACGGGGACTGATGGACGGAAAGTGACGAGTGAAGTGACGACTTGAGTTTTTTAAAGTTACATGTCACTTCACTATGCTTAGCACTTTACACTTTAGTTCACATTAGCCACTTTCACTTTAATTTGTCAAATAGATATTATCACTTTGCATCTGATGGTAATTCCGCAAGTTATAACGTGACAGGAAAAGTGTCAAGTGGTCAAGAAAAGTGAATCTGGTAAGTGAAGTGACAAGTAAATTCGTATTGTAAGTAACATACATTTCAAAATTGCGTGAAAATGATTTTTGAAAATGAAATGATAAACCAACCATTGAAAACCATAAAGACGATAGGGAAGAATATCCGGCTGTATTTGTCGATTTTGCTCGGAGTGACTTCGATTTTGGTGACTCGCTTCGCTTTTGCGACGCGCGTCAAAGGGCGGTGTTGAGTTTGCACGCTGACGCCTGCGGATAAAAAATTGGGTAGTGGGGATAAAACATTGGGATAAAAATCCCAGACCCTGTAAAATGTCAAGTGTCATGCAAAGTATTGAAAGTCATGTAAAACGACAAATATACATGGTCCTTCTGAAAAGTCCCCGGGCAATGCTCGCCATTCGCGCTAGAGGTAAGGTACGGTCATAAAATTTTGACAGGTTAAAATATCAGGTGTTTTGAGTTTTCACCCAAAATTTCACCTCTCTAGCTCCACCCACTGAGGAACTGTGGGAGTTAGAATTTCGGTCATTTTGTACTGATGTACAAATGGTGCTCTAGCTCAATCCTCAATGCTGCTTTTATTTGTGATCATGAAACTTTGGTTACTGTAAGCCACCAGTGTTGGCAATGTGCTGATAGTACTCAACACTTTCATACACATTATCGCTCAAGGTAAAATTAATATTCAGGTCAGGGTGAAACGTGGGAACTGTGATGGATGTTTTTGGTGATCATCTGAGATCATGTTGTATTGCAGTGATGTTAATGTTGTTTTGTAATGTGCAGTAAATGAATTATGTGGATCAAAGGTTTCATTACTAATGTGTAGTGGACACATTACCTGTGTTCAACAGCAGTGTGCATGAAAAACGCCTCCTGTATTAACCTGTATTGACCAACCGTCGAGGCAGAATGATGAATTTGGTAGTGAGAGTAGTGACAGTAATGACAATCTGGACTAGGCTTATGATATCATAGCTAATGTTGGTTAGTGCTGGCACATTGCCAACACAGGTGGCTTACACTAGCCAAAGTTTCATGATCACAACTTAAAGCAGCATTGAGCTAGAGCACCATTTGTACATCAGTACAAAATGGCCGAAATTGTAACCCCCACACTTCTGCAATGGGTGGAGCTAGAGGGGTGAAATTTTGGGTGATAACTCAAAACACCTGTTATCTTAACCTGTCAAAATTTTATGACTGTAGGTTACCCCTAAAGTGAATGGCGAGCACTGCCCGGGGACTTTTCAGCCCGACCATGTACATTTATGTCTATAGTGGCTCTTTGTCATTGCTCATGACATTTACATGACTTTTGACGCTTTCCACAACATTTTACTTTACAATTTGAGAAAAACCATAGGTAAATAAGTAACCGCAACAATACGATGACGTTAGAGTTAGAATACGATTCGCATTCGGCGGCTAGGTAGACTACAATGTCCAACGTAAACACAACGTACAACGTAAACACAACGTACAACGTACACTCAAACGACAATCAAATACCAAAAATCGCACCATGCGGCAGCGCGGGCGGCATGGCTATGCGCACCATGTCTTGGTTGCCGTGGTCCAGGTCGCAGTCGCAGTACGTGTAGAAGGGCGACCCGGTCCCGCCCGACATCGACATCGACACTGCGAATTGCTAGGAAATGGAGTTTGGCCGTGCGTAGGGATACACGATGAGTTACGTTTAGACTTTTACACCCGCTCTTCAGTTAATTCTTGAAGCATTCGCGAAATTCTGATTTTTTACTGAAAACTGTACATTTTGTAGTACTGTATTTCTCCTAATTGAACGGCATACCTCCAATAGAACGGCGCTCTTCTATTAGAAGAAATACGGTAGTTGATTGACTTACTACAAATTTGTGTATAGTAAGTCAATAAACTAAATATTACACTTTTGCAATATACTTACGTTGAGATTTTCCCCTATTATAAGCGATTTTACTCCATTTTTAGCCTTCAACACATTGAAAATGACAAATAGGCATATTGAACCGCCGCGCACCCCCCCCCCCCAAGTCGACTACGCCACATAAGAGTTTAAAAAATCCCCCCCCCCCCAACCGCTGAAGGGCAAATTGGCGGGGGTGCCGGCGCCGGCGGGCGTGTGGTTCATGCCGCCCATCAAAGGGAACTCTAGCGACGGCGAACCCCGAAAACGAAGGCCTCCCAGAGTTGACGGACCGCCGTCCTGAGTTGACAGGCAGTTGACTGATTTTGGATGACATGTGAGGGTTTGTTTTGGACAGTTTCGGAGTTGGTGCTGGGAAAATGTACGCCCTGGTGGCAATCCCAGGCCCTGTAAAGTGTTAAGTAAAGTGTAAAGTAAAGTGTCAAATGTAAAGTCAAATGCAAAGTCAAATGTCAAAGGTAAAGTAAAGTGCCAAATGTCAAGTCAAATGCAAAGTCAAATGTCAAATGTGAAGTTAAGTGTCAAATGTCAAGTCAAAAGTAAAGTAAAGTGTCAGTTGCGTATCGAAATCTAATTTTTCGTATCCAAATCGTATGTTTTTGTATACAAATCTTATGTCGAAAAAGGAGATTTGGATACAAAAAACATTAGATTTGGATACGAAAAATAAGATTTGGATACACAAAAGACACTTAACTTAACATTTGACACTTTACTTTACATTTTGATTTATATTTGATTGAATTACTACAATTTGACATTTGACTTTGCATTTGACTTTGCATTTGACTTTGCATTTGAACACACTACTTTCTTACTACTTACGATTCTCTTTTCCATTTCTTACGCTACTTACTTTGGAGCCTTTAGTGCTTTTTTACTGCATTTTTTGTTATTGCGCAACTAAATCGACTGGAAAATGTTGTCAACCCAAAATATATCAATCCAATAACTTGAATTCGATCCATTAGATACTAAAACAAAAAAACCGACATCCATAAAAATCCAAATTAAAAAAAATCCCACCAACCGCTATGCTGCTAGTCGGCGGGGGAAACATGGGAAACTCCACCGGTTTGGCGATTTCCTTCTCCCCCTGTTTTGATTCTTTGGCGACCGCCTCTTTTTTGACCCTTTCTCGTTTCATTTTCAATTTCTTGCCCAAATAAGACACTACGGCGTATTCAACTAGCGCCGAAAAGACCATTATGAAACAAGTGCCGAGGAAAAGATCCAGCGATTTCACGTAGGATACTTTGGGCATTTGTGCCTGCGGGGGGGGGGGGGGGGGGGGTTATTTTGTTATTGTTTGTGGCCGGGGGGGGGGGGGGGTTGGCCGCGGTGCATCTAGCTAGTGAAGTATAGTTCGAGCCCTACCCCAGAGGTGCCAATCACAGGCCCTGCAATCGCAAAGTGCAAAGTAAAGTGTCAAATGTCATGTAAAATGTCATGCAGTGTCAATTGTCATGACAAATGTAAAGTTATGTGTCAAATGTTATGCAAAGTGTCAATTCTGTATCCAAATCTTATGCCTTGTATCCAGATGTTTTGTTTTTGTATCCAAATCTTACTATCAAACATAGGTATGTCATGAAAATTTATACTTTACTTTACATTCGTCATCATAATTGACACTTTGCATGACATTTTACATGACATTTGACACTTTACTTTACATTCTACAGGGTCTGGGAATGCCCCTTGGAGCCACTCCGAGAGCCAGTAAAAGACTATGTAAAATGTTTTGTGTCATGTAAAGACCCTGTAAAATGTCAATTGTCATGTAGAAGACCCTGTAAAGTGTAAAATGTCATAGAATAGACCTGTAAAATGTAAAATGTCATAGAATAGACCTGTAAAATGTCATATGTACCAAAATCTTATTTTATCGTACCCAAATCTTATGTTTTGTATCCAAATCTTACTTTTTGACATAAGATTTGGATAAAATTAAATAAAATTTGGATACACAAGACATTTTACATGGTCTTTTACACTTTACAGGGTCTGAGACTGCCCCCAGGGCTCCCAACACCACTATAGTCATCGATCCACTCACTTCACCCCCCCCCCCCCAAAGAGACTCACATTCGTCGTAGTAGTAAGTGTGGTCATGGTCAGCACAGTTGTGACCCCCAAAGCGACCCTGGCCGGCGCCGCCTCCCTGTTCAGCCAGAAGGACACCCAGCTGATGACAACGATCAGTATGGCCGGCGTGAAGATGTTCAGCATGTAGAAGCCGGCAGAGCGGACGAAAAGCATGTTCACGTACAGGCGGATGTACGCGCCTGGGGGGGGTGTTGGGGGGGGGGGGGAGGGTAACGATGGCAAACCCTGTGGGAAACTTTTCAAACTTTTTGAAGTTATCTAAATGACTTTTTGAATTTCGAATATTTCCGGAAGCAATTTTCGAATTATCGAATATTTTTGATTACTTTTCGAATTTTCAAGGCGCCAGGCGCCAATGGAGCCATTGAGAAATTGGGCGCCAAGCGCCAAGGGCGCCACAGAAAACCGGCGCCACGGAAAGAGGTCGCCAAGCGCCAAGGCCGCCATGGTACCATTTGAAAAATAGGGCCCCAGGATAAATAAGTGCGCACAATACCCAGCGCGTGCTACGAAAATTTCTCCAGCACTGCACTGCACACAGTTACTTCTTCATCCAAGTTGTCCAGAATGCAATCAACAAAAACTGAGACTAAAAACAAAAATTTTTTTGCAAAAATCATGTCCACACATGACATTCATCTCATACACAAATAAAACAATTTGACAATGATTGATTGTACAAATTGACACTACAAATTGATTTTCCCAATTTTTTCTTGTGTGTGTGTGAAAAGGGAAATTTGGCGATTTTAATGAAGTTTCTGATTTGTCAGACCCGTCTGATGAACCGTTGGATGAAGGATTTCTATCCACTCGCACCACTCCATCCATTTTTCTGGCGAATTTAGACTATCCTGCTGGCGCCATTTTGGCACCCTTTTAGGGCAGAACGCCAGGAGCCAGAGCGCCACAGAAACATGGTGCCATGGCGCCTTTCAGAAAGAGGGCGCCAGGCGGCAACGACGCCACAAAAAGTGCGTCAAGCGCCAATGGCGCCATGGCGCGGTGCCCTGTGGCGCCCTCAAATGGCGCCAACGCCATGGCGCTATTCCATCACTAATCGGCACTATGGGGCCAATTCCGGTAGTTGGGAGAAGTAAAATAATTTAGAAATGAAAAGTAAAAATTTAAAAGAGGGGTAAAGTTAGAAGCAGAGTTGCGAAAGTGTATTTACACTTACCCGAAATACCCGGGTAAATGGGTATTTGTATTTACACTTACACTTACACTTTCATAAAATACCCATGCACTTTTTTACACTTTCCTGAGCAAAATACCCGGGTACAGAAAGTGTATTTTTTTTCTTTCAGATGGCCCTGTTTTATGCTTTTGAGAAAGCATAAAATAGGGTCATGTACAAAAAATAACTGCACAGTGCACACATGCAGTTATGCATTGAATGTAGAAAATATGGCAAATGTACAAACTAGCCTTTGATCTCCAACATTTGATCAGTACTCATGGTATTCTACAGTTTCATCATACTTTTGTAAAAAGGACAAGATCAATGGAAATTCACCAGCTGGACACAAAGTCGACTGGATTTTGCATTGACATTTGCTGCATGTCCAATCTTGCATTTAAGCAGTGTGTATCGCATTGCTTAATCAGTTAATATCAGCACCGAAAAAGTGCCATTATTAGTGAACTTCATACCACTACAGTATTTGCTACAGTCTGAAATGTTTCATAAAAGGCAGTAAAATGTGAAATGATGCATAAACATGACAAATACCGTATTACCTTGAAATACCCCCAGGGGGTTTATTATTTCGCCAGCAAAATTTGAGGGGGGGATAATTCGAGGGGGGGTTTATTCGAGGGGGGGGGTCTATTATTTCGCCAGAAATTTTCGGAAATTCCCCATACGCAGACGTAGAAACATCGAACACTTACATAGATGTATATGTGTTTATAGGCATATATAACTGTATATACACAAAAAACCTTCCCTAACGTCACTTAATCATCAGTTTTAACGTGTGTTCTGCATTGTACAGATCAAAAACTGCGGTATTTGTCATGTACGTTAACGTTACACTCAATTTTAGGGGGGGTATTTCGAGGGGGGGGTTTATTATTTCCTCAGCCGAAATTTAGGGGGGGTATTTCGAGGGGGGGGTTAATTCAAGGGGGGGGTTAATTCGAGGTAATACGGTATATTGATCTTAAGGTGAAAACAGTGGTGTATTCTAATGCTCAACAGTGAGAGCTCTTTCTAAAAAAAATTTTTACACTTACACTTTTTTTAAACTTTCCTAGGTATTTTTAAAATACCTTACACTTTTGGTATCCATACTCAAAATTTGGAAAGTGTATTTACACTTACACTTACACTTTCCAAAAATACCGGTATTTTAACAACTCTGGTTAGAAGTAAACATTCACCTTTTACTTCAATTTTAAACCGCTTCCACATGGAGTTCAGCACTAATTTTTTGGGGGTGGCATAAATATTTCTAAATGTGGGGGTATAGAAATTTAAATTTATTGGGATATAACCCCCACAGCTATCCATCAAAATTTCATATTTCTGTCCCCCCTCCCCACAGTTAGGGATATGGCCCTCACAGGAAATTAAAAATTGTTGTCGATCTTGGCGTTGGAGCAGTTTACTTTGCTTTTAATGTTTTACTTCTCACTTATAAATTTTTTTCTTCAAGGGTTTTCAGTTTCCACTTGCGGAATCGACACACGCATAGGCGGCGCAAGGTCCCAATTTGCACTTGTGACATTCACATTAGCCAAAATGTCACCTTGTGACATCTTTTTATCAGAGCACTTATGTGAAGTTGGCAGCCAGCCAAAAATGGCTATTAACATGAATAATACTGGCAAAAAAACAGGGATATAACTGTGTAAATAGGTAGATGAAAATAGTGATTATATAGGTGAAAATTGGTAAAATGGAGCAAATTTTAGCGATTTTAAGCTTATTTTGAGATTTCACTCTCGTTTGTACAATACATGCTTGTGAATGTCACAATGTGACAGTGAAATTTCCGCTTGTGACACCAAAAATCCTGCTTGTGACATTCACAAGTGCACAAGCACTTACGCCGCCTATGGACACACGGTCATTTATGCCCCAAAACATGGGGGACAAAAAAATAAAAAAAGTGGGACAAAAAAGTACACACCAACCAGTGGCAGTTTCACTTTTGCTCACTTCCAGCCAGTAGTCGTAAATCTCAAACTGAGCGATTTGAATGCCCTTGGACAATTTCAGCGCGCTTCTCAGCTCGGAGCCGTTGGCCACCTTGAACATCATGTTCACGTCTTTGTCGGTGAACCCGTCTGGATGTTTGAAAAAATGGGTTTTTCGACAAAAACTACTTTGTCGCAGTTGCGTTTGTGTTTTGTTTTATATTTACGGTTTACGCGACGATAATTTGATTATTTTAACATTATTTTATATAGTAGAACACTTTATCACATTTACGTATTGATGTAGCGTCGATAAACTTCGGTGCACCAGTTTTTTGTTGTTAATATTTCATCACATTTTCGTTGTTTTTCTGTCCCCCAAATTTTGTCAAGCAATTAGCAATTTGCGAGAAGAATGTTTCATGCGGCATCATGCAAAGGGAGTAAAAGCGATAGGTCGATGTTTGTACTTTATGTAGTTTTGTACAAAGTTCATCATGCCATGCTTTGCATTCAAATCAATAACATTGTGGTGATAAAAACTCATAAAATACACAATTTGCACATGCGAGACAAGTCTGCAGAATATTATTCAACATATAATTTCGGGGAAAAGTGTGAAAGCGCCACGAAAAAAGGCGTCGAGCGCCAATGGCGCCATGGCGCTCTTCAGAATACGGGCGCCAGGCGTAAATGGCGCCGTTAAAGACACTGCAATGGCGCGAATGATTTTGGCGCCATTTTGAAATGATCCCGCGCCAGTAAAAATCGCGCCAAATGCCATGGCGCCATCCCATCACTACATCACGGGCATGCCGACCAAAATGGATCCGTATTATCGAAACACTTATGATTTTGCATGTGCAAATGCATGCTTTTCGAAGAGAAATCTGTGTTGGGAGCCCCGGCGACCGACTGACCAGGCGAAAAACTGCAGGAAAAAAATTCATGCATAGTTATTTTATTGAGAATAATTTTTTTCTAAAAAAATGTGGATGAATTAAATTTCATCCCCCGACTGCAGAAACGGAGTTTTGAATCAGTAACACACAAAATAGCGGCGCTTATATAGGTAAGTTCATTGTTTATGTTATTGATAGAAATAATGTAAATAATTGACTTCAAAAAATCAATTTTAAGAAAAATAAATTTAACGACGTTGTTATTTGGACAGACTTCGGAATGTAAACACTTGTAAATGAAGAAAAAAACAAATTTCACACAGTCATTATGTAAGCAACTGGATTGGAAAGTAATTATTTTAATAGTAATGTTTTAAATATAACCACTGAGTTTATTTTTTAAACTTTAAGACAACATAAAAGCTAGTAATATTTCACTGCAAGGACAGTTAAATGGTTTATGTTTGTTGAAAATCCCATTGATATGGCACTATAATTGAGGGTTCGTAAATATTTACATATCAGACATTCCAATCCACACAGAAAGATTTATTTAAGAATATCTTGATTTTCTTGTTCTTAAATACCTACCTAGGTATTTAGAATATTTTTTTAAACAGGGTAAATGCAGTATTTCCTTGAATTCCAATGTGTGTTTTTTTAAACTCCCTTTTCTGACCGCCATCGAAATTACAAAAGAAAAACAAAAAACATTCTGATTTCAGGAAAATTCAGCACTTCACATTTGTAGTGGATCAATGCATAATAATGTAATAGCACCAAACATCCTTAACTAAACATGTTTTTACACAGTCTCATTTGCTCGAATAATTCACTTGGGAAAGTATTTTTTCATGAGACTTTTAGGGGGTAATATTCAAGGGGAGGAATTATTAATTGGGGGATTTTCATTTCGTCAAAATTTTCAACCATATTTTCATCATTTTTTCCGTTTTCTGTTCCGTTTTCCGGCCACTAAATTTTCCGTTTCCGTTTTTTCTGGCTGATTTTCCGTTTTCCAGCCAAATTTTTAGTTTTTTTCCATCTTTTTCCGTTTTCCGGCTCAATTTCCAGTTTTTCCACATTTTTTCCCATTTTCCACCTCAATTTTTCGTTTTTCCGCCTCATTTTACCTTTTTCTGGCTCAACTTTCTGTTTTCTGTTACAGCCAAACTGGTAAACATTCATGCAGATTGTCAATTATGTGAATTTTTTCTGTTTCCAGCAAAATTGCAAATTTTTCCACTTGCGGCAAAATTTCAGCAAATTTTTTTCATTTTCCAGCAAAATTTCAGCAACTTTTTTCATTTCCATGCAAATTACGTTTTTCTGTTTCCATTTTTCTTTTTCCGTTTTCCGGCCGCAGAGTTTTTTTCCGTTTCCGTTTCCGTAAAATTTTTTTTATGGCACCCAATTTTTACGAACCAATTTAAAAAAAGGTTTTTTTAAAGTCTTGCCAAAGTTACTGAAGATTAATAAACAGAGTAAAAACATCGACCATCGGTATTCCCTACCTAACGATGGAAAATTTTTTTGAAAAACCTTGAAAAAACCTTCGCCATCCGTAGTGTAAGGTGTGCGGTCCGTTCAATAAATTTGAATATATTTTTGTAAATTCACTGAACTTCAGTTTGTCTTATAAAACAGGCGGGCTATTACATTCCCAAAAATGAATTTGTTAAATGGGAATAATTATAGGTAATTAAAAGGTTGTGTTATTCTGATTTAGAATTTCTAAGGAAGAGGTCGCATGCGTGTTCTTACGAGTTGATTGATTATTTTTGTTTAAGTTAAAGTTTTAAAGCATTTAAGTTAAAGTTGAGGTATTAGCCAAAATCCATCCCGCAACAATAAATATCTATCTACAATAAATGTACCGTATTTCCTCGAAATACCACCCTCGAAATACCCCCCCTCGTTCTACCCCCCTCTCGGGACCACTATGAAACAATCACCCCCCGGGGGGTATTTCGAGGAAATACGGTAGATACATCACACTCCATTGTTTCGATTTACTGACTGGACTGCATGCTTTGCACACAATGTTACCATAATCGTATGAATAAAGTCATGTAATAAATCTTGTGCTACGTTTTCTATTGACAACTTTTCGAAATGTTGACTCGATATTCGGATGGGTTATGGTATTTAGATTGCCGTGCAAAGTGTCCAGTCCCTAGAAGTGAACATGGTAGGTACACTAATTGTCCTGGGATACTTACCGTATTTCCTCGAAATACCCCCCGGGGGGTGATTGTTTCATAGTGCTCCCGAGAGGGGGGGGGGTTAAACGAGGGGGGGGTATTTCGAGGAAATACGGTAGGTATAAAGCAAATAAATACATACAATGTACCATGACATGAGCCTACACCTACACATTCGACATAATATTTACCAGGTAATTATCGATGTGTTAAATGTTAATTAAATGAAAAATATCACAACAAAATCGAATGTGACTCATCTAACACAACGCAAAAAATGTCGTCACTGCATATTTGAAGTGGTTTCATGATTATGAGCGGTGAACTAAAACAAAATGAAATGTAAAAATGTATCATTCCGATTAACACAGTCAAAAAAGTTCTCCCAAATGCTGCGAAATGGCCATCCATAAATCCAAAAAGTCAAAAATTCCGTTCAGTTCAAGTCGAGTTTAATAGCACCCTCGCCAAATGTAGAGTCTCCCTCCGCAACTTTCATATAGCTGAACCAGTAGATCGCATTGAACAGAGTGAAGAGCTGAGTTGACAAACCGCGTACTCAAATGATTGAGGAGTAATTTGTAAAATGTCACGTAAAAGGACCAGCAAAATTAACCAAACGTAAAAATACGTTACACATGAAAAATACCGTATTTCCTCGATATATCCCGAGGGGGGTTATTTTTTTCAGAGGGAGAATTTTGAGTGGGGGTGGGATTAGACGAGATGGGGGTATTTCGAGGAGGTATTTCGAGGATATACAGTAACTGTAAAAGTTTTTGTTTTTCAAAAGAAAATTTCAGCTGTCATTTCACTCTCGCAAAACGACAACCTCACGCATCCCCGACGCCTAGTAGATAAACCCAAAAGTCCAAACCAACCAAAGGAAACATCAATCTGGACCACTTATCGATAGCCGAGGGCGTGACGCCGTAAGCGAACTGCCTCTGCTGCCTGCGCACGGGTCTGTTCAGCTTGAGCGGCTGCGCGTTGAGCATGCCCGCCGCGCCGCCGAACACGGGCATGCCGCGCTGCTGTTGTTGTTGTTGTTGCTGCTGCATGTGGTGCGTGTTCATTGAGCCGTGGCCGTGCTGCGGCCCGCCGCCGCCGCCGCCGCCTGAGGTTGAGATGCACTTTTTGTTATGTTGTGACTAGAGCTTTATTTGAATATGTATCCTTCAAGCACAGAGACACATCTACTACTCAGTCAATGCAATCCCAATACCAATACCCATTCCAATACCCAATAGCCATCCCCATACTCAATACCCATCCAAGCAGTGAACACCCATCCCCACACCGTAACAAATTCCCATCCCAATACCCATTTCAATATCCAATACGCATCCCAATATATTTACATCTCAATACCCATCCCAACAACCAATCATCAATACCCATCCCACTACACAATATCAATTCCAATTCAAAACCAGGGTTGGTTTTATAAAAATTCATTTTAGTAAAATTGTATAAAAATTGTATAAAAATTTTATTTGGACTAGTGGAGTGTGCTGGGCACATATATAAAATGTGATGCAATTTGTCAATTGTCATGACAAATGTAAAGTAAAGTGTCAATTGTCATGCAAAATGTCAAGTGTCATGTCAAATGTCATGCAAAGTGTAAATTGTGTATCCAAATCTTATGTTTTTGTATCCAAATGTTCACATAAGATTTGGATTCAACAACTCACATAATTTGGATACAAAACATAAGATTTAGATATCAAACATAAGATTTGGACACAATCTGCTTGACAATTGATACTTTATTTTTTACATGTCATGACAATTTACACTTTACCTTACATTTGTCATGACAATTGACACTTTGCATGACATTTTACATGACATTTGACACTTTACACTTGGGACTGCTCCCATATCCATGAATAAACAGGTAGAAACTCAAGCAACGAGATAAAATTTTACAAAAAAATGAATTTTTATACAATTTTACAAAAATACGAATTTTTATACAATTTTACAAAATTTTTACAAAAATTTGAATTTTTATACAATTTTTTTTTTTATTCTTAAATTTTCCATTTTATTTTATTTGATTTTATTCTTGAATATTCCATTTTATTTTTACTTTTTTTCTGAGATTTTGCCAACCCTGTTCACAACAACAAATACCCATCCCAATACCCATTCCAATACACAACAACAATTACCCATCCCAAAACCCATACCCATTCAAAAACGAATACCCATTACAATATCCAATAGCCATCCCAATACCCAATACCCATACCCATTCAATAACGAATACCCATTGCAATACCCAAAAGCTATCCAAAAACCCGATACCCATTTAAAAACGAATACCCATTACAATACCTAACACCCATTCCAATACCCATACCCATTTAGCACGAATACCAATTACAATACCCAGGCCAAATCCCCTCCAAAGGCCCGATCGATACCCATTCAAATACGAATACCCATTCCAATACTCATCTCAATACCCATCCCAATACCCAACCCCAACCCAACTGACCCAAATCGCAGTCGCACTCGGCGTGCATCTGCTGCTGGTGCGCATTGTGCTGCTGCTGTTCCAATTTGGCCGTGGCGCCGTAGGGCCCCTGGTGCCCGTCCATCGACAACACCGGCGTGCACATCTGGGTGCACTCACAGACTCTGTAAAATGCCTTGGAAAATGTCAAGTGTCATGTAAAGTGTCAAGTCACTTTTTATAGGGAATTTTGCATTTGACATTTGACATTTTGCAGGGAATTTTACAATGTACTGGGAGCGGCACCGGGCCGCGGCCGTACGGCGGCGCCGATTGAGGCACCTGAATTTGGGCGATATTTGGCATTAGTGAGTGTGATTATGGTAAAATTAAAGCGTAAAAAATACTTAAGGTTTACTTGTACTTTTAAAAAAGTTCAATACATTACAACTGTGTTGCGGACAAGTGACAAAAATGGTAATTAAGTAAAGTGACAAGTACATATACTTACAAGTATTTCCACTAGCAAATCTACTGAATAAATTAACTTGATTTACCACTTAAAATCACACTTAAATATCACTATTCCGCTATTACATATTCCGCAAATTGAGAAGTGAGAAGTAAAATGGCAAAACCGAAGTAAAATGGTAAAAGTGGAGTGAAATGGCAAGTAAATTGCCAAAAGTGAAGTAAAAAAATAAAAAAATAATTTCTCTTCGCATTTGCCATTTTAAGTCTCAATTCACTTCACTTTTGCCATTTTACTTCTCACTTCTCAATTTGCGGAACTGCCCCCAAATACCCAATACCTGATGCTGTTGACCCCCTCCAAAGTACCCCCCTCCAAAGTTCGCATTAGCAGGCAACACTGGACTCCTAGCGTAGGCGGCGCCGGGCGGCATGGAGCTCATGGCGGACGCGGGCTGGCTGGTGGCCGGCAAGGACAGAGTCGTCGCTCGGGGGGTTAGAAGGGGTTGCTTTTCCGTAGATGCGCCGATCGTGGGCAGTTGGAACCTGGGGGGTGGGGTGGGGGTTTTGGGGGTTGGAATTTTTGGAATGAGAATTTGGGAGGTTTTTGAGGATGTTGTGTGCGGGTTTTAACTAAAAGTGTCGGGTCGAGTAATTCAAAGCGGCGATAGCGCGAAATACTGTTGACCGGTGAGCAGCGGTCAACTCAATAACAACTGTTTTAAATTAGTTCAAGCTTAATTTTACGCAAACAAATTTGGTCACCGCCGCGAAGAACAATAGTTGTTTTAGTTGACCGTTGGGCGCCGAGAAACTGGTCAACTAGTGCGCGCAGCACAAAAATTGAAACAAACCACGGATTGAACGCAGTGCAATGGGGACACTGGCACAGCGCACACTAATACACCGACAAAATTTGGGGAACTCATAAATCAGTTTTGAACACATCTGAGTTTACCAGAATGAAGAGTCTGTCAACTACTGTCCATGACGATAAAATTAATTCTTCAAATCTTTATGTTTTGTTTTCTAAGCAGATTTACGAGTTCACCAAGTTTCAGTGGTGTACTAGTGTGCGACCACATTGCTTGTCAGGCCACTTAAAATTGAGGGTCTTGTGCAGGGACGTATCCGGGATTTTTGAGCGGGGGGGGGCTGCTTGTTTACGGTACCCGGCGAGGGGGGGGGGGCTGACCCCCCACCCCCTAAAATTTTACCTTAATGGTGATTGAATGGTGTCATGGCACTGGCGCCATTCCTTGGCGCCACGCTATGGCGCCATTGGCGTCGGCGCTGGCGCCGAGAACCGCTGTATATCTATGTAAATATGCATATTTACAAATACAGCGAAAAACGTATATTTGTGTACATGTACCTAATGGGTATTTGGGATACAGGGACCGATGTGCAGACAGTAGCTCATGCGACATAAGAAAATGCGCGCTTGCGCGCAAATTTTTCGCAAACACCTAAAAAATTGATACTGAAAATCGCATTTTCCTGCACATTTTCATGTCTCGCCCGGGAGGCGGGGGCTGCAGCCCCCCCGCCCACCCCCCGCCCTGGATACGGCCCTGGTCTTGTGCAACTGCAAATATTGGCTTGGCGAACGAAAAAAGCTCAAAAGGTGAAAACGGCTCGAATGTCGAGACAGGGACTGGGGTTGAACCCAACAAAAAACACAAATAAACGACAAAAGGGAACCGCAAATCGAACACTGGCGTCAGAATGGAATATACCGCGAGGAAATGCACAGGGCACAGTTCTCGAAGAAGAACTCCGCTCTGAAATGAGCCTCGAATTATTTAATTGCTTTGTTTTTATGTAAAAAATCTGATTGTTTGATAAACTACTGGCTTATTTGATCAGGCATTCGTTTATTGGCGGCTTGACCGACAAAAACTGTCAGTTTCAGATATTTTTGATTAGTTAGATAAAATACCGATCTCGCACGATGGCCTCAAGCATACGTTTTAGTTTACAGCCGAAATTCGGAAACTGAAAATTCAGCTTCAAACGCACTTGAGTTTACGGAATTGGCAGTCCGTCAACTGCTGCTGACAAAGATCGAATAAAATTCATTCGGGTAACCTCAAATGCGTTGAAAACAGATCAATAAGTTTCCGAAATTTCTAGCTTAAAAATCTGTGTCGAAAAGGCGAACACACACACTAGTTGACGTTGAATTCGTGTCAACTAAATAAACCGAAAAAAGCTTTTTTTATCGGTCTTGACAGAAAGAAATCAAAATTAATTGTCACCACATAAAATGAACTATATGCTCTATCGCAAAAGAAAGGTAAAATTACACAATTACCTAACCCAACTTAAGCTGACTTTAGTTGACAGGAATTTTAATGTCAACTAGTGTGTTCGAGCACAAAGCCCTCCCAAAACCCCCGAATGCAAACTCACGTCTGTTCCTGGGCGATATTAGTTCTCTTAGCCCTCTCATTGTGCATTTTCAATTTCTTGTTCAAATAGCCGACGGCGGCGTACTCGAGCAGCGAGGCGAACACCATCATGAAGCACGTGCCCAGGTAGATGTCGATCGACTTCACGTAGGACACCTTGGGCATTTGCGCCTGGGCGAATTTGGGAGGGTTTTGATTTGCTTTTAGGGAGGGTTTACCTAGGGCGAAATAAATATGGGAATTGTAAATACTAGGTAATTAGAGAGACGCGGTGTAAGTAGTGATGGAAAAAGCACTTTTTTCAACGGCTCCGCTTTTCAAAATTACTTTTTTAAGTGGTTGAAAAAAGCGCTGAAAAAAGCGCTGGCGGTCTCTAACTATTGGTGTGATATTTGTCGTAGCGTTTGGTATAAATAGCCCTCTGCCAGCGAATTTTGGACCGAAGTAACAAATGTTTTTACTCAAACTGAATACTGAGCCAAAAGTTTTTCAGTACGATAATTTCCTCGTTGTGTAGAATGGGCTAGTTTTACGTCGTTGTATATCACCCGACTTTATTCATTAAAATACGGTAACATCCAGTGGGAAGCACGCTTTAAAGTCGGCATCAAGTGTAGCAATTGTCATTCATAACCCCCTCCCCCTAAGTAGGATTCAAACGGGATCCCGATCCCGATCCCGGATCCCGTGATATTCCGGGATTTAGCAGTCCCGATCCCGATCCCGAAACTTTTCAAATCCCGATCCCGATCCCGATCCCGAAACTTTTCAAATCCCGATCCCGAGAAACTCCAAAGTCCGGGATCCTGATCCCGGAAAAATTAGTGAACATTATCACAAGTGAAAAAACGATGTTTTTGCATGCAAAAATGTGAACGCAAACCCCCAGCGTTCATTTTATGCCATGTTTCTGGCATCCAACAGTGTTTTTAGACCTTTATGAACAACTGTGGATGCCAAAACATTGGCCAAAATCTTCATCCCAAGACCCCAATCCCGATCCCGAAAAAATGCCAATCCCGATCCCGATCCCGTGACCCCACTCCCGGCCAATCCCGATCCCGATCCCGAAATCTCAAAAAACCTATCCCGATCCCGATCCCGAAAAGTCAATCCCGTTTGAACCCTACCCCTAAGACCCCCCCCCCACGCACATTAGTCGTAGTCATCAAAGTTGTCATTGTCAGCACAGTTGTCACCCCCAAGGCGACCCTGGCCGGCGTGGCGTCCCTGGACAGCCAGAAGGACACCCAGCTGATGATCACTATCAGGATGGACGGCAGGTAAATCTGGATCACGTAGTAGCCCAGCGAGCGGGTGAATAGAAATCGACACATTAGGCGCGAGTACATGCCTGCGTGGGGGTGGGCATGAATGTTGTTGCAAAAAGCTTTTTTATTTTCACCTAGTATGGTATAATGGATACCGTATTTCCTCGAATTAGTCCCCGGGGGGTTTATTTTTTCAGAGTGGAAATTTTGAGGGGGGTTAAACGCCAGTACTATCCCAGGGTGAAATCTCAGTACTACCGTATTACCTCGAATTAACCCCCCCCCCTCGAAATACCCCCCTAAAATTCGGCTGAGGAAATAATGAACCCCACCCTCGAAATACCCCCCCCCCCCCTTAAATTGAGTGTAAAGAGAACGTACATGATAAATACCGCAGTTTGTGATCTGTACAATGCAGAACACACGTTAAAACTGATGATTGAGTGACGTTAGGTACGGGTTTATGTGTACACACAGTTATATTTATATGCCTAAAAACACATATACATCTATGTAATTGTTTGATTTCTCTACGTCTGAGTATGGGGAATTTCCGAAAATTTCCGGCGAAATAAAAGACCCCGCCTCGAATTATCCCCCCTCAAATTTTGCTGGCGAAATACCAAACCCCTTGGGGGTATTCCGAGGTAATACGGTAAATCGTTGTTTGCAGCCTACACAGACGTCGGAAAATTCAACAACAACCGTAACGATGTATAAGACTCTATAGAGTTATAAAAGTATGTAGATGTAAATTTAAACCCTGTTCTAACAGAACACAGTCATTGTTTTTAACGTGTGTTCTGCGTTTCCCGGATCACAAACCGCAGCTTTTGCCATTTACGTTCTCTATACACTATATTTGGGCGGTATTTCGAGGGGGGTTATAAATTCATAGTGTCCATTTTGAGGGAGGGGGGGTATTTCGAAGGGGGAAGTATTTCGAGGAAATACGGTAGTTTTTAACAACCCTATTTGAAATCCCAGAATCAAACTAGGTTTCAATGGAAGTCATGTCACATTTGAAATACATGATAAAAACGAAGACAGTCAAAGACATATATACCTACCTATGTAGCGAAGAACGCAGTTCGAAATGGCACAGCTGCTCAGTGACAGTGACGTCAGCAGAAATATTGACTTCCGCTTTTCTACCACTCAATAGCCAAATTCATAATTTTTTTCTAAAAGACCTTTGGAATTTGTTTTTCTTTGACATTTTTTGGGGGGAGGGGGGGGCTATTAAGAGGGCAGAATTTTTTATCAGATATTTCCCAGGCAGGGGTACACTGTGAATAATTTTTCCCTATATTTCCAACAAAGAGAACTACCGTATTTCCTCGAAATACCCCCCCTCGTTTGACCCCCCCCCCTCGAAATACCCCCCCCCCCCCAGATTGAGTGTAAAGAGAACGTACATGACAAATACTGCAGATTGTGTTCTGCGAAGTGTAGAACACACGTAAAAACGATGTCGTAATCACGTTAGAACAGTGTTTATACCATCTACGCGTGCTACTATTAGTCTACAGGAGTCTATACACGTCAGTTATTGATGCATTTTTCTACCCCAGTGTACATCACAAACGAAGGTTTTGTACTAGGATTTGAAAAAATTTCTGGCGAAATAATAACCCCCCCCTCGAAATACCCCCGCCCCCTCCCCCTCTCGGGACCACTAAGAAACAATCACCCCCGGGGGGTTTTTCGAGGAAATACGGTAGGTATAATCCAACTTAGACAAAACATTCTTTCAAAACAGTGGGGGTTGCCAGGGACACATATTTATAACCCCTCAAGTCACCTCCGCGGGGGGTGCAAGCACAGGGACGGGGGACTTATTCAGGCAGGTTCATTCAAACATTTACGGTAGCCACAAACCTGTACTAGTGCCCGATGTGTAGTTGCTTACTTTGAGCTCTTGCACCTTAAACTGCGGCAGGGTGACGTTGCCCAATTTGACCGAATTCAGGGTGCCCTTTTTCCACGTGAGAATAATGTCCTTGGTGCTGTAGCCGTCTGCGAAATGGGGGGGTGACAATCGTTGCGATTGGGGGTCCGCCCCGCACAAACTAGTTCGCGGCAGAAAGTTCGGAAACTGGAATATCAGATTGGAGTTCACCGGAATGAGGAGTCGGTCAACTACTGTTGATGGAGATAAAAAATGATCAATTACAGTCAACTCAAATGCGTATAAAGTTGGTACATCAGTTTCTGAAATTCCGAACCAGTTTGTGACGTTGTGGCCACGTTGTGTTTACGTTAGTGATGTAAAAAAGCGCCAGGACTTGCGCTGTTAAGTCGGAGTTACAGCACAACGACAAATAGGAACTGAAGCGACAAATTCAGTATCACAAATGACAAATGCTATAGGATGCTTAGAGATATCCATCCCTAAATTGAGATGTTGAAAGCACTAACCAATTTCTGCTTCGTGTCCAAAAATTATCTAAAAAGCTCCAGTAGTTTTCGAAATATAAATTTAAAATAAAAATTTCGGTATTTGTCGGCAATTTCAACGAGAAATATTGCCGACAAATAGCGAGATTTTTAATTTTGATTTATATCTTAAGAACCACTGGAGCTTTTTGGATAATTTTCTGACACGATGTAGATATCGGTTAGAGCTTTCAACATCTCAATTTGGGGATGGATATCTCTAAGAGTTCTTGAGTATTTGTAATTTGTATACACTGAATTTGTCGCTACAGCTCATATTTGTCGTTGTGCTGTAACTCCGACATATACATTGTTTCAAATTTATGTTAGACTCTTAGGATTTTTGGACATACCTATCATAAATGTTAAAATAATGTGAATGTTACCTAGCCAAATTTAAAGCTACCTAAATTTGATTAGAATGATCAATTATAGTTAGAATTAGCATCAAACAGATACGTGAATAGGCTGTAGTGGCAGTGGGTGCAATTTCAGACAGACAAATATTTTCCGATATACACCTACCCGATAACAAGACAAACCTACTCTGCGGACAGCCCAGTTTACATCCACACATACTCATGTCTTCGCTATACTTGTGAACGCACTTTCACAAAAAGGGACAATATTTTTAAAATAAAAATTTTCAAAACGAGTGCAACCAACATATATTTCGTGCCTCAAATCATTATTTTATTTTTATAACAATTTTTATTTCATTAATGATGACGTCATGATGGATTGTTACATTCAGAAAAATGCACAGCGTGCGCTCCGCGGAGTAAAAATCTAAAACACAATTTAAATGTGAGAATTTTGGACACTCCGATTTTTCAATAAATTTTTAAAACTTGCTAAACAAATCTTTGGATGAGTGCCAGGAAACGAATGTTGAAAATGGCTAGTTCGAGGAGGGGAGTATTGGGTATTTCGAGGGGGGTCACTTCAAGGATGGGGATAATTCGAGGAAATATGTCAAGATAAGTTGACAATTTCCAAAAAATACTTAGTACGTTAATTGCATTTCTGCTGATCAATTGACAGATATGATCATTTACAATTCACGCGGATTCACTTGATCAGCCACGAAAATGCAATGCCCGACAAATTGCGTAATATGGCAGAGGCCAATCCTAACGTGAATAAGTGGCAAGCAACCAAATAAGTGACACAACGAGTGAAAACACTTTATTCACTTTACAAATCATTTTACTATGTATATAACTTGTCACGTTTTTGCCACTGGTCTACCAGGAGAATTGTCACAAGAAAAGTCCAGTTTCTTCATGACAAATTATGTGTCAAATATGTACCTTAATATGTAATTTTAAGGATTAGAATACGTCGAGTAATTGTTTAAACTATCGAATTTCACGTCAGTTATTGACACCACAATCCACATCAAACAAAGAACGACGATTAGGGAGGTTAGGTGTTAGGGATCAAAGTTAAAAATAATGCAGCTAAACAAAACGCACCATATCCGCAACTCCGCCAATGTAAATATCTGCAATCTGGTGTCAATCACGCGCGTAGTCAAGTGACAAGAAAAGCACGTGTTCTATACGAGAGGCGCGGGTTCGATTCCCGCTAGTAGCAGTGCACATTTTGCACTCTTTTTCTTATAGGCTATAACAGGATGTACTAATAGGATGTCTGTTGAAGCTCCCGAAATTGCTCGGCTCAAAAAATAAACTTAAATCATTTATTTTATTTTTTTTAAATCCGTTAATTTATGCGCATTCCACAAATTTGAATTTTATGAATTGCCTCACATTTATTTCATAGCTCTTAATATGCATTTTTACACATAAAATATTTACTCGCATTTTCACTGGCACAGTGCCAATTAGGTTCGATTCAACATTTGAATCAGGGTGCTTTAAATAAATATGTTGTGCACAGTGTTGGGTTGGGTCATAAAGAATTATTGCGATGGAGAATAACTACTACTGAATTGTGTCAACTGGTGGCAATTTTATCCCATGTAAAATGTAAGAAGCCCCATCCCAAACAGTGTCAAATGCCTTACAAAAATGATCGACTTTTTGTATGACATTTTACAGCATTTGGGGGCGCCTTTGACCTGAGCTAAAATAAAATAGTATGGCACTGAGAGGCTGAGGCAGAGGTATGGACCCTGTAAAATGGCAATAACAGTAAAATGTCATGTAAAGTGTAAAGTTCCATGCAAAATGTCAAATGCCCTGTAACAATTTTGTTCATCTGATTTTTACTGAGAGTTGACGTCTTACTTGACGGTGACGCTTCATGACATTTTACAGGGTGCGGGACTGGCCTCCACGGGTATCATATAATACTGGATATCAAAGCAGTTTAAACATACCTCATACTTTCCCAACCGCCCACGCAGCAAACCACAGAAGGGGTGGTCCACCTGTCCGAAAAAGTTACCAAAATTCACCAGATTCACCAAAAGTTACCAAGATTTACAAAATCGATGACAAATTCTGCACGTATTGTAAATACATATAAATATGTTTAACGTGAAAAAAACGACAAAAAAACAAGTATCCTGTGAAGATATGGTCGTATCAATAGAAATCGAAGAAAATAATATATAAAAAACACAGACAAATGTCGAGTGGAAAAGGTGTGAAAACTAGACTAATAAAAGTGAAAAAATGGCACACACGCATGCAGTAACCAAAAAGTGAAACAAGGCAATTTGTAATTGTGTAAATGGGATAAACTCTGGTGCACCGTAAATCCGATTTTATTCATCATGATATTTAACCTCATACCGCGTTTGGGATGCATTGCAAATAATGTGTTTATGGCGCCACAAAAATGACCTTTCCGTCATTTTTGCTTGGCACTCGAAAAAATATTCTCCCACCACTATGAGCAGGTAATATATATTTATAATAGTGAAGCGAAGTGACTGAAGCAAGTTATAAATATTGAATAGAATTTAATTAAAAATTTTCAAATAAAATTCAAAAAGCATATTTTTATATAACTCACAGCTTTCGATTTCCAACGTGCACTTTTGAGAATCCAATGGGAATAATCTCAAGTGCATCGGGCAGGTGGCAGTCACTGTCAACCTGTGAAATGACATTAATATTGAATAAAATCACATCTTTGACATTTGACCAGGCGGCACTTCCAGACCCTGTAAAATGCCATGTAAAATGCCAAGTGGCATGTAAATTGTGTAAAGTCATGTAAAATGTCCTGGAAAATGGCAAACTTCGTTTACACGGGATTTTACAGGTTCTAGGAGTGCCCCTAGAATGTTTTAACAGCCTGCAAGCTGGTGTGCAAATCAATTTGCACGTGGAAACGGAAATCCTGTGAACCGCCTCCATTATTGAACCATTAGTTATTCAATGATCTTCCAAATAGTGATTCGTCGGGGTCCCACTCACAGAGCCTGCTATAAAATAGTCTCTGTAAAATGTAAAATGTCATGCCCTATCAAAAGTCATGTAAAATGCCCTGTAAAATGTCAAACTTCCAGTAAAAAATATAAAAATAGACATTTGAAAAGACAGGGGACTAAAAGGGGACTAAAAATAGACAAGGCCATTTCAGCACGAGTGTAGGTAGGCAACCAACTCTATTTACTTTTCTCAATGCACACACACATTTCCCACACTTTCCATTTGCACATGCAAATTAATTTGCACAGTCAGATTCGCAGACACAATTAATTTTTTTTTAAACACACCTCTGACTAGTGGTAATATACCCATCCCTGGTGATGCGCAGAAAGGAATTGTGCGTGGTGGCCGTGTGAAAAAATGAACTCTTCTCGTTGGGAAAAAATGTGTCCGGCACCCATAGTTTCTTTTTGTAGTCCACGTCCACCTGTGGAAAGGGGTTCTGATTGATTGGGGGGGTCCCCAAAAACAATCCAAATATTTACATTTGCGTATACACGGCTGACCAAAAAGTATGCGTCCAAAATTACTTATGTCTTAGTTGGTAGCGCGCAGGCAAGATACTTATGCGCGCACTTTCACAAAAAAAATATTTGAAAAAGGAAAGGCGGTCTAGGTAGAGTGATCAATGTTTCTAAAAAGTTTTTTCAACTTTTTTTTAACTGACCATGAAAATGGTAGATAGGTATACTTGATGTTCACCAAAATTACTTGTCTTAGTCGATAACGAGTGAGCAGTATACCGTATTTCCTCGAAATACCCCCCCCCTCGAAATACCCCCCCCCTCGTTTGACCCCCCCCCCTCGTTTGACCCCCCCCCCTCTCGGGACCACTATGAAACAATCACCCCCCCCTCAAAATACCCCCCCAAATTGAGTGTAAAGGGAACGTACATGACAAATACTGCAGTTTGTGTTCTGCGTAGTGCAGAACACAGGTAAAAACAATGTCGTAATCACGTTAGAACAGTGTTTATACTGTCTGCATACTAATATTAGTCTACATAACCTTATAAATGGCGGTTTTTGTTGTATTTTTTGACGTCTGCGTACGTTTCAGACGACAATTTCGTACTGGGATTTGAAATTTTTTCTTGTGAAACAATAACCCCCCCCTCGAAATACCCCCCCCCTCGTTTAACCCCCCCCCTCTCGGGACCACTATGAAACAATCACCCCCCGGGGGGTATTTCGAGGAAATACGGTACTTACTTTAACAAAAAAAACATTTTTGAGAAGAAAAAAAGCCGATTCTAGTAAACCAACATATGTTTCATACCTGAAATTTTTTTATTTTATCACTGATGACATCATGAATCATGATGGAATGTTTCATTTAGAAAAAGTCACGGCTGCAGCCCACCCAGCACAAGTGAAGTGAATCAACTTAAGCATCAAGTAGCCCACTTATCAACGAGTACCTTCCCCAGTACATCTACCCCTCACTTGAAAGTGTCACTTACCACTTAACCCACCACTTATCCACACCAACAAAACAGTGACCAACCACCAAATCTTCCTCGATCTCGGGGTGCTTCTCGCTGTAAGCCAATCTATCGTCTGTCCACATTTGCCTGAGGTAGAAGTCCAGCGTGAAGTCCATCTGCACCTCGCTCACGGCGCTGATCGACGACACGTGGATCGTTATGCCCACGTCCACTGGTTTCCCTGGGGGGGGGGGGGGGGTTGGGGGGTTGTGTTGGGGGTTTGGGGGGTGGATTGACTATAGTGGGGGGATATAACGCTGTGCGATGGATGATACCGTATTTTGATGAATAAGGTCACGTGAAAAATTGTGCACAAATTAAACAAAAGTGGGAGCGATGGGATCGGATGGGGAAAATCGTGGTAGTCGTTCGTTTATTCAGATGGTATACGGTAGATTTCATTGTAAAGTGTAGACTACATAAAAATAAAGTATCAGGTATTTGACATTTTACATGGAATTTTACAGCGATTGGAAGTGGCACCCTGTGCCTGTGGGAAAGTGTCTTCTTTCGAATTTTCGGTATTTTTTAAACTTGTTTCAAAAGTTGAATTTTTAGATTACTTTTGGTATTTTCTTTCATGTACAAATATATCCTGTTTTGTAACATTTTTTGGGGGTTTCGGTATGTAAATTCCCAATCTTTACTATGAACCTTCATGAAAATTTCTGACAAAAAAAAAACCCCTCGAATAAGCCCCCCCTCCCGCCGAATCAAACCCCTCAAAAATTACTGGCGAAATAATAAAAAACACGAATTAAACCTCTCAAAAATTAACAAAAATAAACTCCCAGGAGTTAATTCGATGGAATACCGGTTCACCCATCACATTAAAATAATTTTTTTAAACTCACCTCCATAAAAAGGTCTCAATCTCTTATCATAATTCTCCTCGCTGACCAACTCGTCTAAAAGCTTGCTAATTCTCTTCGTTCTAATTTCACTTTCCCGGCTATTCAAAAGTCCATCCGGCGTAAGTCCAAAGGCCCCCCGTCCGAAAAGCATCACCAAAACGAAAATGTACAGTAATCTGGTGACGAAATTGGCGCTAAAGTGTCCAACGGCGGCCGGACGAATTTGTCCGCTATCGGACGTTTCGGTGTCCCGAAAATGTCCTGACGCCCGGTTTAGTACGCCGTAGCGGGGAATAAATTGATAGTGCGTGTTAGAATCTGACGTGCTCGGTAGTTCCGAATTGATATGTATCGTGTGTGAATGCGATGTTCGGCGTGTGGATATTTTTTTGTAGTGATTATTGTCCGCCCCTCGGTAAGCGATCGGTACGGCTTCCATTCTGAATGAAGTTTTAATGAGCGTATTTTTTACTTCAAGTCTGCTTTAGAATCTTCTTCTCTTCAGTTCACGGAAATGATGATTTTTGTTGCCGTCAACTAGTGGAGTGGGTTTAAAAAGGGTACGTTTAAAAACGAGCTAAACGTGCTTGAAGTTTCAATTTTCAGTTGACCGACGGTCAACTACTTTCCGAAGCACCACTGAAATCAGTGTTGAACAAAATATATGCAAATATTCATATGGGACAGGAAAATATGACAAAATGCACTTTTTAGCGGGTGACATGTGTCGCGGGGTCGCCCATCGAATAAATAGTATCTGAGCGGGCGCGAAAAAGTCGAAAATGCGCAGCTGAAAACAAGCTCTCAGCAGTTCGCCGCTGAATGTTGCTCGCTTTTCCCGTCGACAAAAGAACAACTGGTGAGGGGATACTTAGTTAAAAAGTACATCTTACGTTATTGACGTAATTTTCAGGTATTTATATATTTACGTACATAAAATAAGTAGGAATAAAATACGTAGGAATGGAAATGTATTTGGGTATTTAACATAGATTTATGTAAAACGCGCGTCCAGCCAGTGAACACAAATGAATAAATTGCTGGGGTCAATTCCGCAAGTGGATAAGTGAGAAGAAAAGTGGTAAGTGGCAAGTGGAAGTAAACAAGCGCAGAGTTCCAATCCAATTGAAAGTGCTTGTCACTTATTTATAAGTATTCTTTAACTTACTTACCGCTAGTGCTGGAATGACGCCAGCACCATCGATCCTTTTCTGTGGCGCCATTTTTCTGGCGCTTTTCCACCATTACTTACCACTAACGATGGAATTTTGCGGTTTTTCGAAGGCCCCTTAGCACCCCTTTTCCTTTGCGCCATAAATATTTCAGCCGCTTTTACATCACCACTTTGAGTAAGTATCACTTACCACTTTACTTATCACTTACCACTTTACAATGTGTCCACTTATCTGTGCAATAGCCTCCAGACGCGGCTGCATTTAGTATAATCAAAGATGGTGCCACACAGTGGCGTGACAAGACTGATTTAGCTGCCCTTCGGGCGTTAATAAATTCATCATGCTTCAATTTGAACTTTGATGTGGCACACGGAACGGAGGTTAGCGTTCCGAAACTTTTTAGTGGCTGATTTTAGAAAATATAATTTCAGAAAATCTTCCCAAAAAATAATTTCAGACAATCTCTAATAAAGATAATATAATAAAATCGCTCTTATACTCGGCAGACATGATACTCTACAAATAGGTATGATTTATGTCTTTGGCTGGCAGCCGGCCAATTGAAAACTTATGAATCAACATTTCGCAAAAAGAAAAAGAAAAGAAACGCTGAACACCAGAACTGACTAAAGTGATGACGTCATGATGGAGTGTTTCCTCCGAAAAAATGTGGGGTGTAATGTCATCCGAGTATACATGTTTACATAAAATATAAAGAAATACCTATAAACGAGATATTTTTATCGTTATATTATCTTTTCATAATTAAAATATTATTTAATCTCTTGGGAAAAACCCGACGAAAAAATAAATGAATATAATTTTCTTAACATCTTTTTAAATTTAAAAAATATAAATAACCCGAGATTTTTGTAATGCTAACGGAGGTGCAGAGCCTCCCACTCGTACAGCGAGCAATAAAGCTAAAATGAATGGTTGTTGTTGCACACACTAGTTTACTAATGAAAGGCTTTAACATCAGTAAAATCACGCATTTGAGTTCACTGGAACGGATAATTTTTCTCTCTGTCAACTTAACCTGATGAATACCTAATTTCAGCGAAGTCAAGTGCCATTCAAAGTTAATTTATAAGTTTGCAAATGTTTTTCAGCTTACTGTCAGTAAACTATTGTGTGCTGCTACATCATATTTAAATACATACAGCGGAATCAATCCCTCAACATATGAAATGTCATGTAAAGTGCACAATAACTGATAATATTTGTTAATATTTGTCTGATAATATATCATGTAAAATACCATGTAAAATGTTAAACAACAGGTAAAAGAAATAAAAGCAAATTTGACATTTTACAGGACATTTTACATGATGTTTGACACGTTGCACCATATTTGACATTTTACAGGGTCTAGGTGTGGCACCTGACCTAAGCCCAACCTTGAGTTGAGTTGGAGCATTTATTTCTCCAGCTACGTACTTATTATTTTCATTGCCATTCGCAATGATGTTTTGAACGCACCTCAATAGGTATTTATTTCCGAATTGTTGCTGACAAACGCCAGAGCTCGAAAAGTGTCAATAAATCACCGGGAAATGGCAATTTGGTCGAGACCGTATTCGAGCCAATGAGCCGAGCGAAATCGGCACCGCTGGCGAAAATCATAAATTCAGGCCATGGGAACATCCGCGAACGAGCCAAGCAGGGGTCAGATTCAAACAGAACCTAAGGTGCCTAAGGGCTTTTGTCTATGCGCCTGTGCCTGTGCCTGTGCCTAGGTGCCTGCGTGTATGTGCCTGTGCCTGTGCCTAGAAGTATGTACCAGGGTGCCTAAGTAAGGCGCCCAGCACGCTGTCACAATTTCACGCGCTCCCTCGCGTATCGCGCACCCTACCTTCTAATAATTGGATCTGGGACCAGAGGGCGGAAGGAAAAAAAGGAACATCACCTCACCAGCACACGTGTGTACCTAAATATGTACATAGAACACGTAGAGCGAAATGGAATGAGAAAAGGGATTAGAAGAGCGTGCGGCCGGCCATTTAGAAAGCTCAAGGACCAGTCGGATGGGCGCGCCGTATGTGCTCTATGCGTGCGCACGTGAGGCCGCTGGTTTTGTGCCGGTTCGGTCCGTGACATTTCGGCCCCGATGGTTTGGTCACATGGAAATTAGGCACACTGATTGTAAGTGATACTGTTTTTGACTCCCAGCGAATGGTTTAACTTTATCAGAAACGTTGGTATAAATACTCGGCACAGCGCAAAGTACCACGTGTTGCAAATATTTGGAAAACAATTCGATGAATTGTCTTTTTAATTTTATCAATTGAGTTCCTCAAATTTGTGTGGAAATCGATCAATTTATGGATTCATTTGCATTTGTCGGGCACGCTTTCCTTCCTAATAAAATCTGGGGCCCGATCCGATCGTAGAATTCGGTCCCGTTCTCAGTGAACAACGTGCCCAAATAACCTGGACCGAACCGACGTCGAGCAAATCAGCTACAGGAGGCGTGACTGAATAGCCGCACAGTGTGCGCGGGCGGCCAGCCCAATGCGTAGCGTCGCATGGCCGGGCAAGCGCGCGACACTTTGTGGGGGGGGGGGGGTGTTTGGAACTTGGGGGAAGGCACTCGAGTGCGCGGCCACAAAGCGCTTGGTGGCCGGGCCTATTTTGGCATTGTGCCCAAAACGACCGAAACTCGGCCCGGGCCGGGCGAAGTGCGGCTTAGCCGTAAGACGGGCGGCCGGCGCGGCGGTAGATGAATGAGCCCCGGCTCCGGCCCGCCCATATGGAGCGCGGTGCACCGCAAAAACGGCCGCAACGTGGCAGTGCGCTGTTGTTAAAAGTACCAAACTTTTTACAAAGTATACGTAAACGTAAAGTATTTTTTTACTCACCCCCTGAGTACAGAAAACGTAAAGTTTTTTACTTTTACTCATGAGTAAATATGAGTAAAATATTTTTCCCAAATGCCCAAATTTTCACGAAAAATCACTTATTTTCGTGACTTTTTCACCATTTTAACCTTCGAATTCACAATTTCGTGGGTTATTTGCCTATTTTCAGCTATTTTTTTGCAATTTTATTCCTATTTTTCGCTTTTATCTCAATTTTTTTACCATGAAAATTTGTTCGCCTTGAAAAGCCTGTAAACAGGCTATCTGAAATACGTTTTCTGTACTCGAGTACTTTCAAAAAGTATACGTAAAAGCGAGTACAGGTACTTTTTTAAGTATACGTAAACGTATTTACTCAGTACTCGAGTATACGTACTTTTTGAGTAAACGTAAATATGTTTTAACAACTATGGTGCGCTGCGCGCGGCCGTAACGCGCCCCGCGCGGCTATTCAGCGCTATAAATGGGCGGGTCGTTGAGTCGAATGTTAGCTCGGCCGGTGATGCATGCCGCCGCGCGCATCCCGGCGCCCGTAGCGAAATTGCCGCCCGCCGCGAGCTATCTGGGGGCACTCCCAGACCCTGTAAAGTGCCCTGTAAAGTGTCAAGTGTCATGCAAAGTGTCAAAAGTCATGGAAAATGCCCTGCAAAATGGCAACCGAGTTGCCATTTTGCAGGGCATTTTCCATGACTTTTCACACTTGCATGACATTTGACACTTTACAGGGCTTTTTCCATGACTTTTGAACCTTTGCATGACATTTGACACTTTACAGGGCGTTTTACAGGGTCTGGGAGTGGCACCTGGCCGCCTTTTGTGCAACCGCAACGGGCCGGAGCCATAGGGTATTTTGGGGTTAGCATTTTGGGGTTCGTCACTTTTCACGTGTTTATATATCGGGAACCGCTTGGTGAAAAATGTTGAAATTTGGATATATTATGGTTTCAGGTCGGGGCTCTCTCAGATTTCGACGAAAATTAATCTACGAGCCCCCAGACAGGAGATAGTGTTAGTCTATAAAAACGTGGTCATTTGCGAAATTTTTGAGTGTCGCTCAGAAAATTCAAAATTTGCACATCACTCACCCGTCCAATTCTGGGCCGATATTGATGGTTCAACGCTTAAAATGATCGGCACAACCTGTAGATTCCGTTTTAGTTGTCGGATAAGTGATGTCTATATTCCTTATATAGATTCGACCTAGTTTGTCAACACGACAAATAAATTTTTCTAAACATGCTATCATATACTTTATACAACGTTAATACGTATAAAACAAAAGTGAGTTCAATATCTCGTTCCAATCAAAAGTTACAGCACTTCAAACATTTTCCTTCCATCCACATAAATAACCACATGCAGTATGATGCATGCAACTTCAAAACTCCATATCTCAACCATTTCTCAGCCGATTTTTACCAATGAACACTTAATATTATCAGAATGACATGAAGATTTCATTTTTGATCCCAGATTTTCCCTATATTTTATCAGATATGCCATACAAGAAAATAACGCGATCTTTTGACTGAAATTAACATAATGAAAACACATACAATAAAACTGTGAATAAAAACAATATCTCCATGTTATTCTGATAATTTGAAGTGTTCACTGTTGGAAATCAGCTGAGCAATGGTCGAGATATGACGGGAGGCATGACGACCCACTACAAAGTGGGCCGCCCTATATGCAACAATTTTTTGCCAGGATTTCAGTGTCCCAAACAAGTACACCACCCACTTGATTAGCTACACTAGAGGGGCTGTATCTCCAGTTGCAGGGGTGGTAAAAGGCTAAAATTTTGGGGGTATCTTGGCAACACCCACCCCTACTATATGCCAGTGGGGCAGCTCCCAACGACCCACTACAGTTTGTGCCGCCATGTATAAAGTTGTTGTTTTTTTGAAAAAAACGACCCAAGTGTCCCAAGCAAGTTCACCACCTAAACGAATTAAAAAATTTTTTTAGAAGATACCTTATAATAAAACTAAATCCCGTTTTAACCCTAGTTCTGCTAATTATTATTTTTTCTTTGTTTAGCCACCCCCATCATAAATGGCAGATGAAAAATTTCACTTTAAACCAATTTTTTGTTCCACACTTTAAAAGTTGGTTTACAAGGTTCAGTAGAGGAGGGTCTAAGGTTCAAAGTTACGTAAACAACATGACTTCCAAAATGGCAACATAAGGAAATTTATTTGGGGTGAATTCTATGATGTCATAATGATGTCATTGCAGGAACAAAATTTTACAGAATTTTCACTTTTTCATTCCACCCAAATAAATTTACTTATGTCGCCATTTTGGAGGTCATGTTGTTTACGTAACTTTGAACCTTAGACCCTCCTCTACTGAACTTTGTAAACCAACTATTAAAGTGTGGAACAAAAAATTGGTTAAAAGTGAAATTTTTCATCTGCCATTTATGATGGGGGTGGCTAAACAAAGGGAAAAAAATTAATTAGCAGAACTAGGGTTAAAACCTGATTCAGTTTTTATATAAGATATCTTCTAAAAAAATTTTTTATCATTTGTTTAGGTGGTGAACTTGCTTGGGACACTTGGCTCGTTTTTGAAAAACAACAACTTTATACACGGCGGCACAAACTGTAGTGGGCCGTCGGGAGCTGCTCCACTGGCATATAGTAGGGGTGGGTGTTGCCAAGATACCCCCAAAATGTTAGCTTCCTACCACCCTCGCAACTGGAGATACAGCCCCTTTAGTGTAGGGTATCAAGTGGGTGGTGTACTTGTTTGGGACACTGAAAACCCCGCAAAAATTTGATGCATATAGGGCGACCCACCCTGTAGTTCGTCGCCATGCCGCCCCCCATTGATGCAGAGTAGAGGGATGTTACAACTTTATATTCACAAAGTTTCAGCCAGAGTTGCAAAAACGTATTTACGTTTACCTGAAATACCCGGTTATTCGGGTATTTATACTTACGTTTACGTTTACGTTTTCATAAAATACCATTACGTTTTGTTACGTTTTCCAGACCGAAATACCCGGGTACCAGAGAAAACGTAAAAAACGTTGTGACGAGACGCAAAAATTTTCGGCAAAATGCAACTTCCGCCATAAATTTCAGACAACTTGAAAAATTTTGCGTGCTAGCTGTATTTTCAGAAGCCGTATTTTCAAAATAGGTAGGTATATTCAATATTCAAATGATTCTATAGTTCGACCCCACCTCAGTGCAGAGTATTATTTATTACTCCCCAAACTCGAATTGTGCCAAATGCTTATTAAAAAAGTCAGCGGATGCTGTTATTTAGTGGCTTTCATGGATTGATTTTGTGCTATTTGAAGATCAAATATTGAATCAACTCTATGAATCGCCATAATACAAATTTTTTTGTGACATGACACTTGGGTAAACGTTGACAGCGAAAAAAATAGAAAGGCAGCTTCCAAAAGACGGCGTCTCCATAATAGAAAGTTGGTGAAAAATAGAAGGGCGCCCTTCTATTAGATGAAATACGGTTTAAAATTTTTTTACGTTTACATTTTATTTTACGTTTTCCCAGGTATTTTAAAAATACCTTACGTTTTAGTATTTATACTTTCATTTTGGAAAAGGTATTTACGTTTACGTTTACGTTTTCCAAAAATACCGGTATTTGACCAACTCTGGTTTCAGCTCTATAACCCCACCACAGCCCGAGATATAGCTTCCGAAGTGAAATAAAAAAATGGGTGGCTTACTTGATTAGGAAGGTGTTTATATGATAGCATGTTTAGAAAAATTTATTTGTCGTGTTGACAAACTGGGTCAATTCTATAACTGGAATATAGACATCACTAATCCGACAACAAAAACGGAATCTACAGGTTGTGCCGATCATTTTAAGTGTTTAACAATCAAAATCGGCACAGAATTGGCCGAGTTATTGATGTGCAAAGTTTGAATTTTCTGAGCGACACTCAAGAATTTCGCAAATGACCATGTTTTTATAGACTAACACTATATCCGGTCTGGGGGCTCGTAGAAAAATTGCGTAGAAATCTGAGAGACCTGGAACCATAATATATCCAAATTTCAACATTTTTCACCAAGCGGTTCCCGATATATAAACACGTGAAAAGTGGCGAACCCCCTCCCCCCAAAATGCTAACCCCAAAATCCCCTATGGCCGGAGCCCGGAGTACCGCGAAATACGTTTCCACGGTTCGGTCATATTTTCCGGTAACTCTGAGAAACGCGCGCGTCTCTTATCGTATCTGTTTGCGTTAAATGACGAAAATAATTGAGTTGGGTCGCTTAACCCCCCACCCCCACTCCGCCCGATAGCCGACTACAATCTGTCTGTAAATATGTCTGGCTACCCCCAGGGGGGTAGGGGGGTGGCGCCGAGGGCGAAATCGAATGCGCGCGCAATTACCCCGGCGGCCGGGCGGCGCGACAAGTTTTCTCGCCAATCGGCCGCCGCGGCGCTCAGCGGAAGGACCTTCCGTTTTGATAATAGGGCCCGTCCAGCAGTTGAACCGAACTCCGCATGCTTATGAATACATACAGTATTTCCTCGTAATACGCCCAGGGGGTTTATATTTTCAGTGTGGAGATTTTGAGGGGGTATTTGGGGGCTTATTCGGGGGGTGGGGGTATATTCGGGGGGGTATATTCGGGGGGGGGGCTTATTCGGGAGGCTTATTCGGAAGGTGGGGTTATTTATTCTTCAACTGGAATGGGGGTATGTCGAGGTTGGCGGGGGGTTAATTCAAGGGGGGGGTATTCAAGGGGGGTACTTCGGGAAATACGGTATACTCGCTGGCGACAACCAAGTTTCGGCTCGTAGCGTTGCACCCGGCCATTTTGGCCATGGCACAAAGTGCGCAGCGTCGCGGTGGCAATTGGCTGAAAGAAGCGCGCATCCGGGTCGGCGCCCGACAAAAAGTTGCCCGTTGCTGCCGGGCGACACAATCAGCTTAGTTAGATATAAATACAGACGCCACTGTCGATCTTTGAAACACGCGGGTGTTTCAAAACACAAAATTGGGGTCCATTTCGGCACATAAATCTCTATAGATCGTTTAAATCGAGTACCCCCGGCCCCAGCGTGGAATATACCAGAGTTGTGAAAAGTACTGAACTTTTTTCAAAGTATACGTAAATGTAAAGTATTTATTTTTTACTCACACCCTGAGTGCAGAAAACGTAGAGAAATTTTTTTTAGTTTTACTCATGGTCACGACTCATGAGTAAACACGAGTAAAATACTTTTCCACCCAGAAAATGTGAAAGTGAGTATTTTTGAGGAATTTTGCATAGTTGTTAAAACGTATTTACTTTTACTTGATAAATACGTATACTCGAGTACAGAGTAAATACGTTTACGTTTCCTCTGAAAAAGTTCTGGTACTCGCTTTTACATATACTTTTTGAAAGTACTTGAGTACAGAAAATGTATTTTAGATTGTCTTTTATATAGGTTTTGAAAGGCATAGAAGGGAAAAAGTGCTAAAAATGTGCTAAAAATATGGGAAACTAGTCGAAAATGGGTATAGAACCAAATAGGTATAGTCAAAAATGGCGTAAAATAGGCAAAAAAGTTATGAAAATGAGTGATTTTGAGCAACATTTCTTGAAAATTTGGCGACATTTTTCAGAAGTACTCACGTTTACGTTTTCTGAGGGGAGAAGTATGTTTACTCACGTTTACTCATGAGTAAAAGTAAAAAAAATTACCTTACGTTTCTGTACTCAAGGGGTGAGGGTAAAATAAATACTTTATGTTTACATATACTTTGAAAAAGTTTGGTTCTTTTAACAACTCTGGAATTTTGCCCAAATTTTCACTCAATATCATGTATTTTCTTACCTTTTTGACCATTTTAACCTTCAAATTATCTAGTTCATTTGAGGCTTTTAGGCCATTCTAAGCTATTTTGAGAATGTCTTCCCCTATTTTTTATATTTTCTCCCTTTTCTCACATCTGAAATACGTTTTCTGTACTCGAGTACTTTCAAAAAGTATATGTAAAAGTACAGGTACTTTTTCAAAGTATACGTAAACGTATTTACTCAGTACTTTTTGAGTAAATGTAAATACGTTTTAACAACTATGGAATATACAATGTATAATCCGCGAGCGTTGCGAGCCAAGTTGGAAATGGAAGTGGGCCTTCATGCCGCGCGGCGGTCGAGTGTCGCGCAATGTTTGTTCTCTCCCTAGTTTGTGACGCTCCAAGCTATACCGAGCTAACTTTGCGGTGCGCTGAGGGACCTGGGGCCACTCCCAACAGAGGTGTTAAAAGTACTGAACTTTTTTAAGGGTAAACAAAAGTATTTATCTTTTACTCACCCCTAAGTACAGAAAACGTAAAATAATTTTTTTACTTTTACTCATGAATGAACGGGTAGGTAGAGGTGAGTAAGGGTACTTTCTTCAGGGGAATCATAAACATATTTACGCAGTACTCGAGTGTACGTATTTATTGGGTAACGGTGAATGCGTTTTTTTAACAACTAAGATTCCCAGCTCCTGTCAAATGTAAAATGACCGGTAAAAAATCAAGAAAAATAGACACTCTACAGGCCATTTTACATCATTTTTGACACTTTGCGTGACATTACCTAGACATTTTACAGGGTATTGTACAGGGTCTGCGAGTGGCACAACGTTAGGGTGTCAAAAAACATTTTACAGGAAATGCAGAGATGAGAAATTGTGGCTGCCGGAAACCGGAAAGATAATACTTTGGCATTGGCAATGAGGTAACAATTATAATCAGCGAAATCTTGTTTATTTTAAAATTTGCTATGCTCACATCTTAAGAATATTCTATTCCGTCATTTTCCGTCATTCTACGGTAGTCGCATGCGTTGGCTATTTGGCATGCTTCCAACATGAGACTCAAAACATTGCGCATTTGTTCAACTGTCTCAATCTCGGAAGCAACCGAAATCAACTTTAAAACTAATTTTCACCGAAACCCGGAACTTCATTCGCTCCGGTTCCGGTCCCGGTCCCGGTCCCGCAATCCAGCCCTATCCGGGGGGGATGGCACACGGCCCATTTAGGTTGCAATATCTGACCGGCCGCCGGGTATAAGCCGTCCCGAATGACAGGCTTTTCTACGCACGCGGCGATATTGGGCCGCGCGTGTGGGTGGGCTATAAGACGTTCAATATCACGCGATAAAGGAGTTTGCCAATGGGACGCTTTGTGCAGTCGCGCTGCACTGTGCAGTCGGTAGTAGTGATGGGAAGGCACCGGGGCACCGGTGCCCCGGTGCTAGGCACCGAAGGGCACCAGCACCGGTGCTGGTGCGGTGTGACTGTGGTGCCCTTTTTCGAGGGTGCACTGCCGGTGACAGTGTCATTTTTTAAAGAATAGCACCGGTGCCGGTGCGGTGCGGTGCCTTTTTTGAGGGTGTCTATAGTTACTAGCACCAGGGCCAATGTAAAAGGTACCGGGAAAAACATGGTGCCGGTGGTATTTTTTCCAAATGGCACCAGTGCCGGTGCGCTGCGGTGAGTTTTTTCGCCGGTGCAAATGGTGCCAGGTGCCCTTTCTGAGGACTGGCAGAAATTCCGGTGCGGTGCAGTGCCATATTTCCCGGTGCCTTTTCCATCACTAGTCGGTAGTGCGGCGGGGGCATCCTCAGAATGTGTCTCGCCGCAGAATGTGGAAAGTGTATTTATTTATAGTGCTGGTAATAGTGTTTCAATTTTTTAGTTATTGGTTGACGTACGCCAGTTGACAACCGAATTTTACCAAAGCTGATAAATCTATTTTGAATACATTTGAGTTTACCAGATGAGGAGTCTGTCAATTATAAACTATTGAAGGAGATTAATAGTATTCATTAGGATACACTCAGATAGTATTCAAAACAAATTTATCAGTTTTCAAATTTTTGGCTTTCAACTAGTGTGCGTAAGCACCATTGTTTTATATCTTTTCAGACATAGTTTTGAAGGTTCATTCCTGAATTTTTTGAAAAAGTTTCATAAAATTTGGCACGAGGATCATAGTCTAAAAATCATTTGAAAAGTCTGAATACCAAAAAAACATTCCAAGTTTACAAAATTCTAATTTTCCTTGGAACAGCTTGTAAGCTTCACCGGGAAGCAAGTTCCCTTTATCACTCCCCCAAACCCAGATACAAATTTAGATGTTTTTATTTGTCGAAATGTATTTATTGTGTGATGAGATAAAACATGTATTTTGTGATCTTAATTCCCCTAAAACTACCGGAACTTTTTTCGTTGTTGTTTTTTGGGTGGGGGGATTCTTTTTAATGTTTTCTTTGCAGCATCCCTTTGGAAAATCTTTCCTTTCCATGTAAATATGTTTTTTGACGGGATGGGCCAATCCCGAATAGTTTCCCATACTCAAACTTTCCTACTCATTCATTTTCCAAATATGAAAACTGAAAACTGGAACTGCAAAGCAAACCTGGTAGGCTTCCAGAACAATAAAAAAATCAAAAATACTCAAATTACCTGTACAAAACATGCCTATGTACATATTTACACAAAATTTAAAACCTTCAAATGGAAAGTACCGTATTACCTCGAAATACCCCCATGGGGGTTTATTATTTCGCCAGCAAAATTTGAGGGGGGGTTTATTCGAGGGGGGGTTTATTCGAGGGTTTTTTTTATTATTTCGTCAGAAATTTACGTAAAGATCGTAGTAAATAGTAGGCATTTGCGTACCCAAAATAGGTAATAAATGTGTCCAAACAGGATATATTTGGACATAAAAACGTAGATAGCTACACAAACTACTCTATGTGTAGCTGCAATGCAAATTAACAGTAATATACATCATGTACATTGCATACATGACGTATTTATTATGTACATGACGTACATCATTCCGAAGGGGGGGGGGTATTTCGAGGGGGGGGGTTTATTATTTCCCCAGCCCATTTTGAGGGGGGTTAATTCGAGGGGGGGTTAATTCAAGGGGGGGATAATTCAAGGTAATACGGTAAACACGGCACCATTTTGCAACTTTTTACAAGTGTTTATTGGATGCGAGAAGTGATGGGAAATGAGAAATGAGATATTTCGGATAGACACAGACGGCATCTGAAGTTTCAAAGATAAAAAATGAAGAAAAAACTTGAAACACAATACAACTCTGAAGGTGTGGAGAGAAAACGAAATTTTGTATTAGGTAAATATGATAGTGCCATACTCCAGACGTTTTTTTTCGGCCGGCGCGATCACAAATGAAAAAATGTGGCAATTGTCAAGTGTTAAAAAATAATCACCCCCAATAGATAAACATAAATACCTATTTATTGAATATAACCTTAGCTTGCGCATGCAGAAAGGCAAAGTGTCAAGTCAACATTTCAACGATCCTGAGAAAACGTTTGCCAGGTCACAACTTTAGTCAGATTACGTTACCCGAAACGTTTTTCGGGTAGGTCGGACGATTTTTTTCACCTAGAATTATACGCAGTCAATCTAATTCGATGTAATTATGATTGTCAGCCAAACAGAATGACATAACTGAAGCGTCTACCATATTTCCTCGAAATACCCCCTCGAAATATCCCCCCATTAACAGTTGCACCTTTTAAGTAAACCCCCCTGTGGGTATTTCGAGGAAATAAGTCCTTGGGGGAGTAATTTTTCGGCAGAATTTTTTTAGGAGTGGACTTATTCGAAAGGGATTATTCGAGGGGGGGGGGGACTTATTCGAAAATTTACGGTAATTATCTGCAACACCAGTGTGCAATAGGGTTGCTCAATTTTATTTATTCTAAGTGCCCCAACACTTTTTGTTAGGTGTCAAATTTAGTGTCAGAATGCAGCATGGGCACGAACTTATGGATAGCATGGCTTGCTAGATATTTTTTGCAAATTTTTTTGCAAGCGTCAAAATTTGACACTTTAAAAAGCACCAGTGGCATCGGAGAAACGATGGAAAATAGCGATAAATTGTTGGGACCGTAAAGGGTTCGGTCCTTAGACTATACACTGAATCGGGTTACCCGAAAAGCCATTTCGGGTCGGTGAATTCCGGTCCCGGTACTCAACAACTGCCGCGCGTTGCAACGAAATCCGCGTCGACTTTGCTCGTACAAATGTAAATGGCTTGCCAAACAAGAAAGTGACAGAAAGTGCGGTGTAGACTATGGGACATGACAAATACCACCCACCCGAGATGACCTGAAATTAAGTGCGAAACCATTCGTGAAATGTTGAGTGCAATTTCACAACTGCTATTTTATTACTCGCGACGTAAATAATGTACATTCGTGGCGACAAATTGACAATTTGCCACTGCTCAACTCATAAATAATCTGTGCTACTCATAAATACACTACACACCCTAAGGCACACAGACAAGGGCAGGGACCAATTTCAAAAGTTGTCAAAATAAGTGGGAAATAACAAGAAAAGTTTCAAATATTAGGTAAAGTGAAAAGGTAAATCATAACCTATGTATACGTTTTCCACAGTAAACATCTACGGTATTTCAACGAAATAACGCCAAGGGGGTTTTATTTTTGGACATTGTGGAAATTTTGAGGGGGGCTAATTCGAGGGGGGGTCGAGGAAATACGGTACCTACCTAAGTATGTAAATATCTGTGTAATCTAATGTATATCTCTATGTAAATGTAAAATATAACTGTCAATTTTTACCTTTCCGTTACCGTTTTTCGAAGACAATATTTTATCTTTCATTTTTTCCGTTTTCTGGCAGCTGAAATGTTTTTGCATTTACGTTTTCCGCAGCATTTACGTTTTCCGTTTACGCAGCTAAATTTTCTCCCTTAGCATTTTCGATAAAATTGTTTTTGACACCCTAGGCATTGCACGATATTTTTCACAAGTGGGTATTCAAGATTTCGAGTGTGCAGATTTCGCGTGCTAAACGATAGTAGATCGGAAATGCGATGATAGTAAATCGCGTTTCCGAGGCTTTAGACACCTGAAGGGAATTATTTTCGTGGAAGTTCATACATAAACGCTTTTAAACGACCGAAAAACGCCACACGTGAACATTGGCAAAAACGTTTGAAAATTACCTTCCTATGTATATACCTACCTATATAGTGGTGCACGCTGGGGGTGGGGGTTTGTTCAAGGTGAAGAGTAATTTTGTCGTGGAAATTTCGGGTAAACGATAGAATCTTCTAAATACGGAACCATTGCCTATGTGTAGTGATGGAATGGCGCCATGGCGCTAGCGCCATCGCTGGGCGCCATACAGGGAGCCGCCCCACTGCCATGGCCCACCAAACATTTTTTGTTTTCCCATCACCAGGGTTGGTTTTATAAAAATTCATTTTAGTAAAATTGTATAAAAATTGTATAAAAATTTTATTTTATTTTTATTTTATTCTTGTTTCATTTTATTTTATTTTATTTTATTCACAAAAGTCATTAATAAAATAAAATGACACATTTTACAAAAATTTTACAAAAATTTTACAAAAAATTAGAATCATGCATGCAAGGCCAGAAAATTTTTATATTTAGACCTATACATGAAAAACGTGTGACAAATTTTTCCCTTACTTTTCAAATGCAAAGTGTCAATTGTCATGACAAATGTAAAGTAAAGTGTCAATTGTCATGCAAAATGTAAAATGTGATGTCAAATTTCAAGCAAAGTGGCAATTGTCATGACAAACGTCATGCAAAGTGTAAATTGTGTATCCAAACCTTGTGTTTTTGTATCCATAGTATGTTTTGTATCCAAATCTTATGTTTTTGTATCCAACTGTTCTTGTAAGATTTGGATTTAACAACAACATAATTTGGATACACAACATAAGATTTAGAAATAAAACATAAGATTTGGACACAATTTGCTTGACAATTGATACTTTAATTTTTACATGTCATGAAAATTTACACTTTACTTTACATTTGTCATGACAATTGACACTTTGCATGACATTTTACATGACATTTGACACTTTACAATGCTTGGGACTGCCCCCAGATCCATGAATAAACAGGTAGAAACTAAAGCAATGAGATAAAATTTTACAAAAAATATGAATTTTTATACAATTTTACAAAAATACAAATTTTTATACAATTTTACAAAATTTTTACAAAAATTCGAATTTTTATACAATTTTTATTTTTATTCTTAAATTTTCCATTTTATTTTATTTTATTTTATTCTTTAATATTCCATTTTATTTTAATTTTATTTTAATTTTTTTCTGAGATTTTGCCAACCCTGCCCATCACTACCAGTAATCAATAATTCACACAACAGATTGTTTACTGACTCAGCTGTTGTTCCAAAGTGAAGGTGAATTCGACACCAAAAATATTGAATTATTTTCTTTCGGGTCAAAAGCTTCAACCAAAAGACAGTATACGCGGTTTTTCTTACATGCGGGCCTTACCATATTTCGATGAATAAACCGATATGATGAATTAACCCGGTGCCACTCCCAGACCCTGTAAAGTGCTCTGTAAAATGTCAAATGTTATTCATTTTTCATTTCATTTCAACAGCGATACCACGGGTGGCTACGAGAGTCATGGATAGTGATGGAAAAGCGCCATGGCGCTGGCGCCTGGCGCTAGCGCCAAAGCAAAAAGCGCCATGGCGCTATTGGCGCTTGGCGCCTTTTTGCTGTGGCGCCATTGGCGCTTGGCGCTGGGGTTTGGAAAAGCGCCATGGCGCTTTTGGCGCTTGGCGCTATGACGCCGTGGCGCCATTGGCGCTTGGCGCTAGTGTTTTAAAAAGCGCCAAAAAAGCGCCAAAAAGTTTACTCAAAATTCTATTTTATGCAGAAAGACCTGTTAAGTATAATTTACATAAGTATTTATGTGCTACTGTCAGTGTATTTCCGGATCAATATACCCTATTCTTGATTACTTTATACATAATTTCCTTGTGATTGCATAGGTATTCAACATTTGTCCCATCTAATCAGAATTATGTAAGACTTTATGTGACTATTCATCGGACTCGTAACACTCTTCACATAGGTTTTAGCTCAATCGCTATACTGAGCTCGTTCCTTGCAGTTTTGTTTGAGCAGGGTCAAAGGACCCTGTAAAGTGTAAAGTTGAGTAATAAACATCATCCAATATTTCATAAATACAACTTTGTTAAGTGTCATGCGAAATGTCAAAAGTTCAGTCAAAATTTTTTCTTTTCTATTTTGATTGACATTTTACATCACATTTACTTATTGACATCTGACACTTGATTTTACAGGGTGTGGAATCACTTTCTGAAGCCATTCCAACAATGGCAATCCAAAATTTGAAACCTCAAAATCCTATCTTCAAAAGTGACTAGCAAAACTCGAAACTACAATATTCTAGTAGAAAAATCGAATGTATTCCAAAAAAAAATTGAAAACTTCATTTGAAAATTATTTTTTGGGAATAACAACTAAATTCCAAAAGTAATTTTTAAAAACACCTAAAAAAATCTTAGCACTTTTTACAGATGGTGTGCCATACTTAAGCCCAAACACCTAGCTGCAAAATATCAAGACAAAAAGAACGAAAGTGACTGCAGTTGACTTGTATTATACGCCAAAACCAAGTTAATAGCAGTGCATCAGCATGGCTGCATATATGAGAAGCAAAAATTTTTTGGCGCTGGCGCTATTGGCGCTTGGCGCCAATATCCTCTGGCGCCATTGGCGCTTGGCGCCGTGGTCTAGAAAAGCGCCATGGCGCTTTTGGCGCTTGGCGCCATTTTGCTGTGGCGCCATTGGCGCTTGGCGCTGGGGTTCGGAAAAGCGCCATGGCGCTTTTGGCGCTTGGCGCCAAAGTCCTGGCGCTTTTTCCATCACTAGTCATGGATATAAATTATGGTTATGTTTGCCATTTTGCAGGGTATTTTCCATGACTTTTGACACTTTGCGTGACATTTAACATTTTACAGGGTCTGGCAGTGCCCCCTGAGATCAATTCCGCAAGGCTACAAGTGATATTTAAAGTGGTATACTTCGTGATATTTATGTCTTAGGAACGCGCCATGGTGCCAACGCAGCAACGCGATACTTATGCACGCACTTACACAAAAAAGAAAAAATATTTTTATGAAAAAAGCGGGGTCAATTTCAACCAGCATATGTTTTACGCCTGAAATCATATTTTTCTTTTCTGAAACTATTTTCGTTTTAAAATTAGATGACATCATGGTGGGGTGTTTCATTTAGATCAAATGTATAGCATTCGATTCGGTTCATAATTGAAACAAAGCATTATAAAAAAAACAAAGTTTTTGTTCATCATTCAGATGGGATATGGTAGGCTTCAGTGCATTGCAGGGTGTGCTTTGAAGTAAGTCGGAACAAAAAAAATGCTTAAAAAGTGGCGCAATTGTCTACTATGATGTCAGAATCTAGTTTTTACCGAAACACAAGTCTGTAGCAATAAATCATGTGAAACTGGTCAGTAGCGATTATGAATAAGCGGAAATTCTCCGACAAAAGTGCGGCAAAAATGCAAAAACCCGCTAATATTGTCCTTTATCCAACCGAGCGACAAAATTGCAAATCGACTAGGCGCCATTTTGCATTTTTGCATCAAATATGTACATGGAACAGGCCGGAACTGGAGAAAACAGAAAACGGAAAGGGCACAGTAAATTTGCCAGAATTGCTAGAGAAATGCAAATATTTATGGGAACGCGCGCTCCAATCAAAGCTGCATGGGTGCCAGTTAGCGTTGGCATTGTGCCAACGAGAAGTGGGGCGGATGTCGCATCCTGGTTCTGAATATTGGTTATACCGTGATTTTCCATATACCGTATTGCCTCGAAATACCCCCATGGGTTTATTACCTCGCCAGCAAAATTTGTGGGTGGGTTAATTCGAGGAGGGGGTTATTCGATGTTTTTATTTATTATTTCATCAGAAATTTTCGTAAGGATCGTAGTAAATAGTAGGCATTTGCGTACCCAAAACAAGTAACAAATGTGTCCAAACAGGATATATTTGGACATAAAAACGAAGATAGCTACACAAACCAGAGTTGCAAAAGCGTATTTACGCTTACCCGAAATACCCGGGTAAATGGGTATTTATATTTACGCTTACGCTTACGCTTTCGTAAAATACGCGTACGCTTTATTACGCTTTCCTGGCTGAAATACCCAGGTACTAAAAGCGTAAAAAGACTTTTCATACGGTCCAGTTGTACGCTTTTGAAAATGCTTAAACCATAAAAAAAAGTGAATGAGAAGAGAATGAGGTGTACCAAAAATAAATGACTGCATGTGTGCAGTAGTGTACTGTACATAGCGGCACATGAAAATACAAAGGTGTCGAAATACGAACGTCTGGCCTAAATTGTGTTGTCTAGCACGGGTTTAGATTAAAAAATTTTTTTGACCAACAATGGATTCTGACGACAATGTTATAGGCGTCAACATCGCCAACTCCAAGTTAGAAGATGGATTAAGTGTCACTGTCGATGAATTGCATCGACATCCAAGAGTAGACTACCAAGTGGGCATCAGAAAATCTTGCTGAAAGCTTGTTTCGATGAGAAAAATTTGAAATTATGAATGGATATGATAAATAAATACATCTAAATGTAAAAGCACGCGTTTATCCCATGCTCAACAAGCAAGAGCACTTTCAAAAAAAAATTTACGCTTACGCTTTTTTTAACGCTTTCCTAGGTATTTTAAAAATACCTTACGCTTTTAGTATCCATACTCAAAATCTGGAAAGTGTATTTACGCTTACGCTTACGCTTTCCAAAAATACCGGTATTTTAACAACTCTGACACAAACTACCTAGTCTATGTGTAGCTGCAATGCAAATTAGCAGTAATAAATACATCATGTACATTGCATACTTGATGTACATCATTCCGGGGGGGTAATTCGAGGGGGGCATTATTTCTCCAGCCCATTTTTAGGATGGGTTAATTCGAGGGGGGTTAATGCAAGGGGGGATAATTCGAGGTAATACGGTACATTATATTTATATTATGGAGTTCAAAATTTTTAATTTTTTGCAAATATTCGATTAAATATTACGAAGTGTTTTTCTCATTGTTGTAAAAATGACAAAAGCTCGAAAAAAGACCCAAAAAATTCCAAATGTTTTTAAATTTTAAATTTTCAAAAGTCCCGCTCGCACCTCAATGAATTCCACCCAGGTTTTTCTGGCGCGAGCGCCAAAATTCATGGCGCTTTCACCATCGCAGCGCGACGACCGCTAAACTTACAAGAGCCGCAATTGTCAAACGCACACTGCAATATTTTTTATTGCCAGTGGCGCCGATGTTTCACAGACAGACATGTCATTGGAAAACGAAAAGATATGAAAAATGATGGAACTAGCATCTAGCAGTCGATTGCACGCAGTGTCAAGTGATGAGTAAAGTGATGAGTAAAGTTGTAAGTGTTAAGTGTTTTAATCCACAATTTACCTTGTCACAAGGTTATGAAGTGAAGTGATATCATATGAGTGATAGATAATCAAATGTGTATGTTTTTAAGGATTATCTAGGTATAAGTTTCTGAAATAGAGGCGGTGAACTACCGACCGAGTAGCCAACGCACCGGAACCAAAATGTCCAAATCTCGACTGAACCGATCGTGCTGCGGTCTTTTCAGTCATAAGGCTACCACTTTTTATACATCTACGCTATGTAAGTGAATGCGTCCCAGAGTTATTAAAATACTAGTATTTTTTACGAAAAAGGTTTTTTTTCAACGACCAGGATTTTTTTTAAACACGATTTTCTCAAAAACTGGGTTTTTTAAATAATTAGACAAAAAAACCGTTTTTTTCAAAAGTTCCTAGAAATGGTTTTGAGTCAACATATACAGGTATATCAGACAGGTGAAAGTGCTTTGTGGTGTTTTACATGGGGGTGCACTGATACGCACATCTGCCCATTACGCACATTTGCCCGTTTTTTCACTTGACAGTTTTTCAAGTGATTTTCAGATATGAGTGAAGTGAAAAAAGTTGCGCAATGACATTAGTGAACTTTTTTCACTTCACTCATATCTGAAAATCACTTGAAAATGTGTCAAGTGAAAAACAGTGAAAAATGGCTATTTTTCACTGTTTTTTTTCATGTGCGTAATGGGCAGATGTGCGTATCAGGCCTGCCCGTTATAAACACCTTCCCGATCAAGTCCGGCCCCCCATGTTTTATTTTACTTCTGACGTCCTATCTCCAGTTCTAGGACGTGCCAGAAGCTGAAACTTGGGGTAGATATTGGCGCAACCCCCCTCTACTTCGCTTGAATTGGAGGGGTCGCGGCGACCCACTACAGGGTGGGTCCCCCTTAGTGCAAAATTTTTTCGTGGCTTTTTCAGTGTCCCACACAGGTCTGGCCCCCACTGATTTCTTGCACTGCGGGTGCCGTACCTCCAGCTGTGGGAGGGATATAAATCTAAAATTTTGGGGATGTGTCGCCAACGCCCCTCCCCTACTTTACACTGGCCAGGCAGTTTTTGGCAACTCACCACAGTGTGGGGTGCAGCATTCAAAATTTATCAAAACATTACTGTCCCACATAGGTCCAGCACCCAATTGAATTTTAAAAAATAAGCAATTTTGTGTTGTTCAACACTAAAGTGATTGATAATGTCAAATAAGCATTGAATATCCTTTATAAATATCGTATCCCACCAAAAACCGCCTACCACATGAACCCATCCGTCCAGCGGCTGAAGAAAAATCACTTTTTACAACTTTCTTATTAGACACTTGAACTGCTGGTTTACAATAATTTTTAGGGGAGAGTTCAAGGTTTCAGGTTGTGTAAAAAACCTTACCTCCAAAAAGCCTTCATGAGAAAATTTGCTTGGGGTGAATTTCGAATTGAAAAAATGACATCATTGCAGGAACAAAAATAAAATTTTTTTTACTATTTTAAATTTACCCCAAGCAAATTTTCTTATGAAGGCTTTTTGGAGCTAAGGCTTTTACACAACTTAAAACCATTAACCCTCCTCTAAAAAAAATATTGTAAACCAACAGTTCAAGTGTCTAATAAAAAAGTTGTAAAAAGTGATTTTTTGTCAGCCACTTTAGGAGATTG
>OZ038451.1:5669589-5697655 GCA_964036195.1 Sphaerolaimus hirsutus
TAGATAGATAGCTGAGCGGGCCTCTGGGATAGATAGATAGCTGGCGGATTTGGGGGGGGGGTAACCCCCCCCCCCAACCCCCCCCCTACTAAACCCCGGATCTACCGTATTTCCTCGAAATACCCCCACGGGGGTTATTTCTTCAGAGTGGGAATTTTGAGGGGGTATTTTGTGGGGGGGGGGGCTTATTCGAGTGATTTTTTTATTTCGCCAGTAATTTTCGTAAATGTCGTAGTGAAGAATGGGCTTCTACAAACCCAAAACTGGTTATAAAGGGGGGGGGTAATTCCAGGGGGGGGGGGGGTATTTCGAGGAAAAACGGTGGTCAAAGGGATAGGTACTGTTTAAACGGAATCCTTCTCACATTTCACTCAAAACGTAAAAGCGTTAGAGTAATTCTGTATTTTCTCAAAGGTGCTCCAATTTTTAGTCTGGACAGTTTGAAGTCAGATGTTCTAGAAGTTTGTTTCAATGAGAAAAGTGCCCATAAAATAAACGATTTCCGCTTTTCAGGTCATTGTCAATAAAAATACCTGGGCCCACTTTCGAATGCGGATAAATGGCGATAACAGTGCTAAGTCGTATGACAAGGTCAATATAAACTAAAGAGAAATTTGTAAAAAAGTACTTGTCACTTGGCAGTCCACTTAGCACTTAACCTACCACTTAACACTTTCCTTGTCACTTTTAAACTTGCAGCATCAACCTCTGTGAACAGTAATAATTCAGGCAAATTCCCCTCATAAAATGGACATTTATGTAGCCTCACCTCTGCTAGTCATAAAAGTGAGTAAAAAATGTGACCTTGAGAAAAGAAATGAATAAATATATTTATAAAAAAATGTCGAGCAAATGTTATGAACTCATCTCGGACAAACTGAACAGACGGGCCAAAGTACCTGATTGATGGGCTTCAAATTGGGTTTAGTCTAGTTATTATTTAGTAAATTATGTTTTCACTGAAAACCATATTTTTGGTTGGTACTCCTTTACAAATAATGGATTTTTAAAATATGTGTGTCTGTCACTTGTAATATGTAAAAAACCCATGTTTTATGAAAATTGTACTCCAGCGATAAACTCAAAAAAACTGAAATTATACGAATTGTCGTTCTATTCCACCATCGAAATACACTCCGTCTAGAACAGTTAATAGCCATCAAAAACGGCACAAAACGTATCCAGAAGGCAAAATAAAGCACGAACACCTATTGAGATCCCAGCGTCCAGGGGTCAGATTCAATTTGAACGTAAGGCGCCCGACACGCCCGCATAATTCGCACAATTTCAGGCTTATACCCAGGTGTCGGGTGCCCTACGTTCCAATTGGATCTGGGCCCTGACCCCAGACTTAATTGGGCAGACACGCCCGAAAAGGGAGGGCATGACGGGCGTGCCTGGCAATCTGAGATTTAATTGGAAGGCATGCCCGCACCCGCCTGCCGTCATGCCAGGTACCTGACAGCCGCCACCCGACTGCCTGGCAGATCGAGATTTAATGGCATGTCGGGCAGCAGCTGTCGGGTGCCTGGCACGTCGGGCATGTATATAAGATTTGGATACAAAAAAACATGTTTTGGATAGAAAAAAACATAAGTTGTGTTTACGAAGAAGATAAGATTTGGATACAACAAAAATAAGATTTGGTTACAACATTTTTTTTGGATACACTTTGGAAAAGTTAACACTCAAAACATAAAAAATTACTTGAGGATAACCACTGAGGATGCAGGCAGGGCATTTTTCATGTTCCTTTAAACTTTGCAAGGTATGCCCTCATAATTAAATTTCATTTGGCAATTTTCGGGCAAATCCGGCACTCGCGCGGGCGCGCCTGGCAGGCACGTCCCAGACTCTGTAAAATGTAAAATGTCATGCAAAGTGTCAAAAGTCACATAAAATGCCCAACACGAAACGTCATGTAAAATGCCCAACTGGCAACAGAGTTGCCATTTTGCAGGGCATTTTACATGACTTCAGACACTTTGCATGACATTTAACATTTTACAGGGATTTTACAGGGTCTGGGACTGCCCCAGGCAGGCACGTCGGGCGTGTAAGGCGCCTGGCATGCAAAGTGCAATTAAATTCCGTTTCACGAGATTTTGCCCGGCGTGCAGGCAGGGCGTGTCAAGCGCCAGGCGGTGCGGGCAGGTGCCACCCCTAGAGCCTGTAAAACGCCCTGTAAAATGTTAAATGAAATGCAAGTTTAATAAAATTTTAGTGTCAAAAGTCATTAAAGTTTAATGAAATTTAAGTGTCAAAAGTCATGGAAAATTCCCTCCAAAATGGCAAACGTACTTTTGCCAGTTTGCAGGGCATTTTCCATGACGTCTGACACTTTGCATGACATTTGACATTTTACAGGGCCTTTTACACGGTCTGGGAGTGCCCCCTGAAATCTGCCTGTCCAATTGAATCTGGGCCCCGACGTCATATTCCGTCCATATATCATGCGCACGAAACAGTGGGCCGGTCGAGTTAAATGAAGCGTGAAACTGCGGCCCGAGTAAAATCCCTGCTAAATGCACGCCGCCCGGGCAAAACGCTTGCCGGCTTTCTCATGCAGACGTCACGATTGCGGGGTCAGATTTGAGTACTTTCAGAGTACCCATTCAGAATACCCAGAGAGTACCTGGTATTTAGGTATGCACTACGTCATTCATGCGGATAAATGTAAATACGGTATTTGGATGAATTAAATGTAACTTTTGAGATGAAACTTTTCTGTGGCGAATAGTAAACCGACGGGCCATAGCGATTTTCCGACGGGTGGCGCCACGAGGAAAAAGCGCAAGGGTCGAACTTGACTCGAAATGGCCAGAATGCTGTGACAAAAGTTGCTGCAAAAAGCACTGCGTAAGGTGAAATATTTTAAAAGGTCAAGAAAGCCCCAAAAATCAAACAACTACCTATATTAGAATTTTTAATATCGGCAGAAAAACGAATCGCCATGTAGCCGCATATGAAGTACATATCTAAATTCATACTACTGACCGTGACCGTACACTTTACCATGAAATTGACCGTATTCCATCTAAATAGAAGATCGAAAAAGGAAAACAACGAAATTTTCTCATCACCTATGAATTTGAGGCATAAATTGAATTTGAAGTGATTTTAAGGGAGTAGAGCAAATGGATTGCATAGGGGTGATGCGGTCCAAGGCCAACCAGGAAGTACCTCTATATCCAGTATTGATGACCATGAAAATGTTTGTAAAGGAAGAAATAAAGAAAAAAGAAAAAAACTGGGACGGCTGGGAGGCTTGACGGCAGTTATTTCGCCAGCACACTCGCATTGTTTTCGCGGTGCTTCAAGCGTTTTATGTATACCGTATTACCTAGAAGTATCCCCCCCTTGAATTAACCCCCCCCTCGAATTAACCCGCCTCAAAATAAGCTGCGGGAAATAATAACCCCCCCTCGAAATACCCCCTGATGTACATCATGTATGCAATTTACATTATGTATTTATTACTACTTATTTGCATCGCAGCTACTCTTATACGCTCATTTGTGTACAGATGTACATCTATAGCCCCAATATAACCTATTTTCTCACATTTATTACCGTTTTTGTGTAAGAAATAGCGTATTCTTTACTACGAATTCAACGAAATTTTCTGGCGAACTAATGACCCCCCCCCCCCCCCTCGAATAAACCCCCCCCCCTCGAATTAACCCCCCCTCAAATTTTGCTGGCGAAAAAATAAACCCCCATGGGGGTATTTCGAGGTAATACGGTACCCACTTTTTGCCATCAAAGTGTAGAATACTGCCACACTGGGCCAAGTGTCCGAAACAAAATGCAGCTATTTAACAGCGATACATAAAATACTTGCACAATAATAAGCAGAAAGAGTATAGCCACTTGAGCCACGACATGGGGGCAGTCACAGACCCTGAAAAATGCCCTGTTAATGTCAAATGTCATGCAAAGTGTCAAAAGTAATGGAAAATGCCCTGTTAATGTCAAATCTCATGCAAAGTGTCAAAAGTCATGGAAAATGCCCTGCAAAATGGCAATTCGGTCGCCAGTTTGCAGTGCATTTTCCATGACTTTTGACACTTTGCCTGACATTTTACATTTTACAGGGTCTGGGACTGGCACCTGGTCATTGCTGGTTTACCGCCGCCGTGCCCCCTTTCATAGATTGAAGCTACTCGAGTTTGTAGACTGCACTCATGCTACACTTTGCATTCGTTTGTATTTATGTTTTGAACGAGACTGCTGGGGGCGATCCCAGACCCTGTAAAATGCCCTGAAAAAATATCAAATGCCACGCAAAGTGTCGAGTCATGGAAAATGCCCTGCGAACTGGCAACCGAATTGGCATTTTGCAGTGCATTTTCCATGACTTTTCTCTGCGTGACATCTGACATTTTACAGTGTCTGGGACTGGCACCAGGTCGGAAGTGCCGCAGGACGAGTATTTATGCGTTTTGAGATTATAGTTCACTAACGATGGCAAACCTTCCAGAAAAAAGTATTTAAATTTTTAAGTGTTTTTTCTAAAGTGAATTTTCGAATTTTCGAATTTTTCCCCAAATTAATTTTAGAATTTCGAATTTAATTTTCGAATTTTCGAATTTTCGAATCTTTTTTGGGAATTTTCGAATTTTTTTAGAAAAATATTGAATTTGAAGCTTAAAACACAGTATTTGGACTGTCTTCATGTTTGGAGCCCCTTTTAACCTTAATTTCACTGTATGTGAAGCATGACATGACAATTTACCTTCACTTTAACATGACAAGTGATATAACACTTATGTGGATAAGTTTTCACCATTTTCGCTGGGGCTGAATGCCTTCCAAAAAACGGATTGTGACTGCCTCTCGGAAGACCCGCAAGAGATTTTTTTGATGGACCGGAGTCTGTATCCGCGGAAGTAGAGGGCCGCGGTTCTAATTGTTTGGACGGCTCCGTGCATTCCTAAATGGATGTGATTGAGTCCGCCGCTGCTGCCGCGGATGCCATTTCAATGTTTTTTAATGTTTGTTATTTCATTACATGAGACTTTTTCAGACCCACCGCATATCAATTGTCACTTTATTTAGCACTCTGAACTTAAAACTGCGTTTTGTCACCTTGAATTCCCTGAAAAATTCGAAAACTATTTTTGAATTTTTGAATTTTCGAATTTTCGAATTTTTTGAAAAATAAATCGATTTTTAAGTGTTTTTTCCAGGGGTGAAATAAAAATTCGAAAATTATGAAAAAATTCGAAAATTCGAAAATATTTTCGAATTTTCGAATCTTTGTTTGCCATCGTTATAGTTCACTGATAGCGAATGCAGTGGGATAAAAGTGCGATATTTAATACAGTTCATGTGAATTGTGGACGAATTATTGTATATTTTCTCCTAATGACTATGGCTTCACTAATTATTGTATTTATTATACTGTTAAGCACATAACTATAAGTATACTCGGCGGACCGCAAAGTATGCGCTCAAAATTATTTAGGTCTTAGTCTAAAACGCGCGAGTACGATACTTATGTATGCCATTTCACAAAAAAGAAAAATATTTTAACAAGGAAAAAGCGGAGTCGCGTACAATCGACGAATGTTTTTTCTTGAAATGGTTTTTTTTATGAAACGATTTTTATTTTATTAACGATTACGTAATGATGGAGTGTTTCCTTCAGAAAAATGCATAGCGTGCGGTCCGCCGAGTATATGTGAAAATCTATTTATTTGATGCTTCCACATTTTGTAAAATAGGTATATCCAAAAATTGGAACAGCCTAGAAACCTTGTATTTGACTGAAAACTACACAATTCAATCAGTTAAATTATTTAAAAAATACAAAAATGAATGTTACTGAAAAACATTTGGACTGATGTCAAAAAATCCACCGTTGTCACAAACACATCACACCTGATCCTGAACAAAACACGTCAAAATGTCTCCACTCTAATAATTCGGAATCTCGTACTTATCCACAGTTCCGTCATCTATGGCACCCTCCAAATAACAACAGCACTGAGAGACATTATCCGCCGACCCTCCAGGCCAGTTAAAACAATGGCTGGGGGAACTCCCAGACCCTGTAAAATGTCCTGTAAGATGTCAAATGTTATGCAATGAGTCTTAAGTGAAGGAAAATGTCCTGTAAAATGTCAAATGTTATGGAGTGTCTAAAGTCATGTAAATGTCCTGTCAAATGTCAAATGTCATGCAAGGTGTCTAAAGTCATGTAAAATGTCCTGTAAAATGTCAAATGTCATGCAACTGTACTGTCAAATGTCATGCAGAGTGTCAAAAGTCATGTAAAATATCCTGCAATTGCCATTTTCCAGGACACTTCCATGACTTTACACACTTCACATGACACTTGACATTTTCCAGGGCACTTTACAGGGTCCGGGAGTGTCACCCGGTGACATCGTGCGCCTCGAATTGCCTCTTGAGCCCGTCGCAGAGGTTGGCGCAGCGCGCGTCGGCATCTTCTATGTCGCAGGGCGCCGGGGGGCAGAAAGTGCGCTGTTTGCGCGGGGGTGCCGATGTGCTCAGCGCTGAGGGAGGGGTAGGGTGGGGTAGGGTGTGGTAGGGTGTTGTAGGGTGTGGTAGGGTGTTGTAGGGTGTTGTAGGGTGAGGTAGGGTGTGATAGGGTGTTGTAGGGTGAGGTAGGGTGGGTGAACTTCACACTGGGCGCCAGTTTTTTAGGACAGACATTGGGATTTTTTGTTGCCGATATCGACTTCAAATTTCGATCCCGAATTTCCAAAATCCCAGTCCTAACCCATAGAACCCTGCCCCTTTTGAACCCTAAAGCTCATGGATTTTCTGTGATGTCAGATCTAATCTGGTTGGTTCATTTCCTAGTTTTTATATTTTAACTCAAAAAAAGAATCAGATAAAATGGGTTTTAAACTATTTTATTATTGACTACAATTGCTACATTGTATTCAATGCTACATTTTAGGAGGCAGAATTTTAGACACCATTTTTTTGCAAAAACTAAGTTGATGCGTGCACTTATACATAACTACACTGAATTCTTGAATATGCCCCCTCTAATAACTGCCCTCCGTTAACAGAATGAGGTAAGGTAACTTATCCCCTCAAATAACCCCCAGTCAAAAATGACTGACGAAAAAATGATTAAAAAACTTAAAAAAATGAAGGGATACACAGTAATCCAATTTATCATGGATAAGCAAACCTACCGACAGTGGCGCAAGCCAATACCAAAAGCAGTGAGTAACTTTTTTGCCACATGTTTATAGGTTTTTACTTGTCTTTTTTTCAATTTAAGTTTACTGTGAAGCTCGGATTTTGTGCAGTTAGAAAAGTTGAATGCAAATGAAATTTTTCAACTACTGATGCTTAACAAATGCTCGATATGTTACTGCGACGTTGTAATGGTGATTTAAATCAGCGTAAATCACAATGCATTGCGTGATTTGCGGATGTTTGACGTTTGGATATATGGGATATAAGTAGTGATGGAAAAAGCGCCAGGACTTTGGCGCCAAGCGCCAAAAGCGCCATGGCGCTTTTCCGAACCCCAGCGCCAAGCGCCAATGGCGCCAGAGTCAAATAGCGCCAAGCGCCAAAAGCGCCATGGCGCTTTTCTAGACCACGGCGCCAAGCGCCAATGGCGCCAGAGGATATTGGCGCCAAGCGCCAATAGCGCCAGCGCCAAAATGTTTTTGCTTCTCTAATATGCAGCCATGCTGATGCACTGCTATTAATTTGTTTTTGGCGCAAGATACAAGTCAACTGCAGTTACTTTTGTTATTTCTGTCTTGATATTTTGCAGCTGGGTGTTTGGGCCTATATAAATATAGCACACCATCTGTAAAAAGTGCTAAGATTTTTTAGGTGTTAAAATTACTTTTGGAAATTAGTTGTTTTTCCCCAAAAAAAATTTTCAAATGAAGTTTTCAATTTTTTTTGGAATACTTTCGATTTTTCTACAAGAATATTGCAGTTTCGAGTTTTGCTAGTCACTTTTGAACATAGGATTTTGAGGTTTCAAATTTTGGATTGCCATTGTTGGAATGGCTTCAGAAAGTGATTCCACACCCTGTAAAATCAGGTGTCAAATGTCAAGAAGTAAATGTGATATAAAATGTCAATCAAAATAAAAAAGAAAAATTTTTGATTGAATTTTTGACATTTAGCATGACACAAAGTTGTATTTATGAAATATTGGATGATGTTTATTACTCAACTTCACACTTTTCAGGGTCCTTTGACCCTGCTCAAACAAAACTGCAAGAAACGAGCTCAGTATAGCGATTGAGCTAAAACCTATGTGAAGAGTGTTACGAGTCAGATGAATAGTCACATAAAGTCTTACATAATTCTGATTAGATGGGACAAATGTTGAATACCCATGCAATCACAAGGAAATTGTTTATAAAGTAATCAAGAATAGGGTATGTTGATCCGGGAATACACTGACAGTAGCACATATACTTATGTAAATTATACTTAACAGGTCTTTCTGCATAAAATAATGATGAATTTTGAGTAAACTTCTTGGCGCTTTTTTGGCGCTTTTTAAAACACTAGCGCCAAGCGCCAATGGCGCCACGGCATCATAGCGCCAAGCGCCAAAAGCGCCATGGCGCTTTTCCAAACCCCAGCGCCAAGCGCCAATGGCGCCACAGCAAAAAGGCGCCAAGCGCCAAAAGCGCCATGGCGCTTTTTGCTTTGGCGCTAGCGCCAGGCGCCAGCGCCATGGCGCTTTTCCATCACTAGATATAAGTATCATATACTGTAAGTAGGAATTGGTTGTAATAATATTGTTATTCCCTTTAACATTTATACCGTATTTCTTCTAATAGAAGAGCGTCGTTCTGTTTTTACATGCTGTTCTATTGGAGATGCCGTTCTACTGGAGGCTGCTATTCTATTTTTCTCACCAATTTTTTCAAACATTTTTATATCTGAACAATTTTTTAACTTGAGTAATATTTTGACATCGGAGCATCAATTTTGGAACTTTCATGACCATTCTTGCCATCCATTTTTTCACATATTTTTATGTGTTTTGACAACACAATTTCTACCTACCGTTCGAGTTGCCGTTCTATTGGAGGCTGCCGTTCTATTGTTTTCGTGAGTGCAAAAATGTGCCAAAACCTGCCGTTCTATTGGAGATGCCGTTCCATTGGAGACTGCCGTTCTATTGTTTTCGTGAGTGCAAAAATGTGCCAAAACCTGCCGTTCTATTGGAGGTGCCGTTCTATTGGAGGTATGCCGTTCTATTAGAAGAAATGCGGTAGTCTGCTGAAACAAAGGTTTGATTTGATTTGATGGACTTTTCATGATTTAGACATCGCTCTGCACTTCAAATTTCGGGATTGCATTACACCCGAATCCCCCCCCCCCAACGTATCGGGTCTCGGGTGGAGCTTCAGCGCAGCAAATGCCAGGCGTGATCATGATTGTATCATTCACGCTTTTTACAATGCAATTCGAATTAAAATTGAAACGCGCTCGCTAAGCCAATACAATACCGTCCCAAAATACACGACTGGGCGAAAAAGTAAAAAAATATTAAATGTGTTATGTGCCACAAATTTGTACTAATAAACAGTGGAAAAGCCAGGTTCGGCACCTATACTTTCTGAGTCGGTGCTGGACGCCATATCTTCAGCTTTAGCGGGGGATTTATTCGAAATTTTGAGATTATATACTCACATTCTCCACTACTTTATACGGACTGGGGATAGTCGGTGACCCACCTGAGTGTGGGCCGCCGTATACATGAATATTTTTTTAGAAAAAATCGCCGTCTACGCGAGGTCCGGCACCCCGTTTTTAAAGTATAACGGGCTGCGAAAATAAAACTGTTGGGGGGAATTGATCGAAATTTTGAGGGGGTGTACACGACACCCCCCACCACCCGAGAGAGTGGACTGTTGGAAAATAAACTGATATTTTTGAGAAATCACTGTCCAGGTTTGGCACTGGACAGCAAGATTAAAAATCACAGTAGAATGTCCCTTGGAGGATAATGTATACCACTGTAAAAAGTGTGCATTTGAAAAGCAAATTATAAAATCAGGTAAAAAGTGTGTATTTGAAAAGCAAATTATAAAATCAAATTTTGACCTGGTACTTGTGTATTCGACACTCATACACAAGTTCCAGACTAAATTTTGAAGTCAAATGTAGGGATGGAACAAAACTGTTTTTTTAATGACCCTGTTAAAAAAAACGTTTAAAAAATTTTTTTTAAAATAAAACGGGTTTTTTAAAAGCTCCCAGATATGGTTATGGGTCTACACATACAGGTATATCAGGCAATACTCTGTGATGTTATATATGACCATATAATGGCTGTGGAGCCATGGGATAGCATTATAAGTGGTGATTTGTGTCAAAAATATCCATTTTTTTGTCCACATGTATGTATATCGTCTTATAGTTGAATGTTTGTGACTTACCGTATTTTCTCGAATTACCCCCAGGGGGTTTATTTTTTCAGAGTGGAAATTTTGTAGGGGGTTAAACGTGTGCTGACCGTGGCAAAATGGATGGATAAAGAGATACAGAGATTTGATAATTAGGCTCATATTTGTCCATTTACCTATTTGCACTAATTTACATTTTATGCACTATATTAATTTACCACGCAAATTGTATTTCCTGCACTATATTATTTATCCATGGAGAATAGTCAATTAAGAAAGTATCTTATAAGTATTTGATATGTTTATGTGGAATATTTAGGTTAAAAGGTCAAATAAGTTATTATTAGGTTTATGAACATAAAATTAGGCTCATTCAACTCGCCGTAATTTTCTGATCATTATTATATATACATTTACATGGTTTACTTGCAATTTGAGAAAGTCAAATCTTGTAAATATTTATGTGCTACGTATTTACTTTGGCCAGCGTCCTGATAGAGAAATAGTGCCCTGTGTGCAACTAGCATTTACTGTACGTGTTTAACTAAGCCCTTCGCGTAGGCATAATTATTATAACCCTGCCCACAACTTATATTTATATTTACTTGACATTCACGGAAATACCCTGCTCAAATTATACCTAAGAATGTATTATAAATCCTACTCAATTATTATACCCATTTACTTCGAATAAGTCCCAATTCATCCATTATGAAGTATACATTTCCAGGAAGTGATTATTATTATTGCATTGAATATACCCCACTCTATTTACGTTATTAGGAACATTTGCACTACTATTTACAGTTTCCAAACCCTATTATATTAGTTCCAATGTGCGTCAATATTTTCTGACAAATTGAAGCAAATTAGTAAATCAGCCGAGTTTGCCGACTTTGCGCCTCTCAAGATTAATAGTTTTTCCATTAGCCAATTTGTACCTGGTATTTCTTTACCATAAGTATTTGAATGTTTGCACGCATAGAATAAGCCAACTGTTTCGACTAAATGTGTCTTACTATTATATTTATGTCCTATTTGTGCATTTGAATTTAGGAAATTATTGTAGCTATGTTTTATACATAATTTCGGTGTCTTAGCTACTTTGGAAGTTTTTACTTCAGTCTGCGGACCCACCCCAAGTCTTATGACCCAGTCCCGACCTAGAAAATAAGCTAGTGATAGAAACTTCGACTAGGAAGCTCGCTAGGCTTTGCGCTTTTGTATCACGCTGTATCTGATCGAAATAAAGTACCTGAAACAATCTCGAAACCCCCTTTCAACACGCAACTATGAAATAAACTCAACTTGACTGTCGACAAGTGGACGTTCGGCTACAATGGGAAATCAACCACTCTAAAGGCCGTTTCTCACTACGGTCTTGAAGCAGCCGGATTCGGTGGTAGAAGACGCTGACTTCGGTGGCTTCATCACATGGCGCAGCGAGCAGGGTGATTGCATGACATTGTGCTATCACCAAGCCGGAACAAACATTGTGCGGCAGTTGGCAGAACTTCAAAAGTCCTGCTGAACATCAATTTGGCCTTGGCTGAGCGTTGGCAGTTGATTTGCAGACAGCATTGTGCCAAAGTCACGGCACTCCTGGCTACATCCTGGGAGCGGAGGACACTGGAGTTCTGACAAGCCTGTCAGGATTTCAGGCAGCTTTCACCAGTGTTCTAGCAAGGTGCTAGACGCTGGGCGGCACCGGCATTTGACAAGGAGTCATTGTCGGACGGTGGGCAAACTTTCGCTGGACGCTCCTGGACATCCGGACGCCAGTGACTGCTCGCACGTCCTTCCTATGCCAAGGGTGACCTGACGGAGACAGGATCGCCACAGAGCCACGCTAGTCAAAGGGCTGTTTTTTGGGCATTCGCGGAGGTCCCTCGCTCCACTGGGTTAGGGTGGACTCATACCTCGGAAGTGCAAAAGTAGGGGTATCAGTGTACAAAGGGCTGTAGCTGACAGAGGGCTGTAGCTGACAGAGAGTGGATTTGAAAACCAAGTATTAGGATACTTGGTAGCGTGTAGGGGCTTTGCGGAGCTCCCATCAAATATACACGCTGTGCCTGCTCGGTACCATCAGATCAGACAGCACAAAAGTGCCAGAATTCTGCAATGCACAAGCGCAATTGCAGAGCAGTGTGCAGAAACACTGCCCAGAATCAGAAAGTGCACCAGAGTGCACAGAAACGTGTCACAGGAGACACAGCAAGCGCAGAGCATTGCGCACAGCGGCACAGGAGCCGCTCAGGAAGCAAGTGGCCGGCGTGGTCAAGGGGCACACAGGCATGCCAGAAAGAGCGCCAGAGCGCTCAGAAAGAGTGTGTACGGACCCTCTTTGGGCGCACACTGCTGGGCAAATAAATTGTTTATTGTCCAGGTGGATTTGACCAGTGTGTTGAAGTCAACGCGTGTAAACAATCACGTCAGGGGCTTTAGGAACACACCTGGTGCCAGTGCAGTAAAGGTCAACGCGTGAGAACACGTCAGGGGCCTGTAGGACTGCATTGGTATTGTGCGTGGCACAACAAATCCGTGGTGCACAGAGAAGTGCACAAGAAGGCGCAGAGGAGCGTCACAAGCATCACAGGAGACGCACTATAAAGAGAAACAGTGAAGGAAAATTCATCAGCAAAAATGGTTTCACCAACGGGTCACATCAGAAAGACCCTGGGCCCAGCAAAGCACAGGGTGGACAGTAGATTGGCAAGAGAATTTGCCAAATATGACCCGGAACTATTTGCGGAAGCATCAAAGGATGAGAAGAGAACAGAAATGAGAAGAATGATTGCATCTATCAAACAGGAGGGTGCAAAATTGGGAAGTGCAATGACTGCAGTGAGAACTCAATTTGACGCATGGAGGGATGTCGTCAAGGACATTGACGAACCCGATCAGATGGAACAAGAACAGAAGATGTACCAAGATTCATATGATGAATATGCAAACATGTCAGACTTGGTGACACAGAAAGTTGCAGCCATGAATGTGTACATCGAAGAGTTGCAAGACATGATACAGCAACTGAGTGGAAATACCATGTATGAAGTCAACACAGCATTCATACAGCAGATGGCTGCACAGATGGCTCTGACAGCTCAGGGAGCTGCTCCGGGGGCCAGTTCAACCTATGCAAATACAGCAAAAAGAGTCAAATTGCAGAAACTGGAAGTTGAACAGTTTTCTGGGGAAATTGTCAAATTTCGGTCATGGTGGCAAATGTTTGAATCTCACATCCACAATCAGACAGATTTGGAGGACATTTCCAAGTTCTCATACTTGAGGAGCTTGCTGAAGGGCTCAGCATTTGGCATGATCAGTGGATTGAGTGTGACTGCAGAAAATTATGCACCCGCAATTGCAATGCTCAAGAAGAGATATGACCAGCCAGTTGTGGTCAGAAACACGCTGATGAGTAATATCATGAAGCTGCGACAGGCCAGAAATACCTGTCAGGATATGAGAATTTTGTTTGATGCAATTGAAAGGCTGCTCCAGCAGTTGGAGTCACTGGGTGAATCAGTGGAGCATCCAATGCTGTTGAGCCAGCTGCAACAGAAAGTGCCACCAGAGGTCCTCAGAGAAATCCAGAAGGAACAGGGAACTGAGGAAGCCTTGATGGTGGAAAAATTCAGAAAGCTGTTTGGCAAGCAGCTAGCGCTCAGTGAGGCTGTACAGCACGCACAGCAAACTGAGGCACCAGTTCAGCAATCGCGCCAGGGATTTGGGAATAATCCGCGCGCACAGCAATTCAATAATCGGTTCCAAGGCAATGGGAATCGATTCAGAGGGCCAGAGAACCCAAGGACCAGCACAGGGAGCATGTCTGTGATCCAGAATGGTCAGAGTGCACCACAGGCTGGATTCATGAATCCTGGGAGGCTGTGTGTGTTCTGCAATGACACACAGCAATTACACTTCAATGATAAGTGTCCAAAGTTCAAAACTGCCAGACAAAAGGAGAATGATTTTGTCAAAGGCAGAGCAATGCCTGAGATGCCTGCAGAAAGGGCATTACATGGCTCAGTGTCAATTTACGAGAAATTGTTTCTATTGCAAGTCCAATAGGCAACACGGTGCAGTGTGCCCAGAGAAATTTGGTGACAATGGCAATGGAAACGCTGGACGGCAAATTCCAGCATTCAGAGCAAATGGTCAACAGAATGGCCAGCAATCAGTGAACAATGGCAGAAAGTCTGTGTCGACGGCCGGTCGACCAGCACAGAGCCAACAGAGAAAGGCCACAGTCAATTGTGTCACTGTGGAAGAAGCTGGACCAGAAATGGTAGAGACAGAAACCATATCCAGCACAGTGGTTACAGAACCAAATGCAAAGCAACAGAATACGTCAGTGAACCTGTCAGTAAACAGGAATATGTCAATGTTGATGACAGCCAGAACAGTGATTGAGGCTTCAGAAATGGATACAGAGATGGAGCCTGAACAGCCACCACTACAGATTCAAGCGTTCCTGGACACAGGATCCCAGGGAACGTACATGTCAGAGAAAGTGGCCAAGAAACTCAATTTGAAGAGTACAGGTGAACACCACATCCAGGTGTACACATTTGGAAATGAAAAGCCGCATTATAAAGTGGTACAGCAAGTGGAATTCAGGATGCAGCTCAGAAATGGCCAGAAAGTGGATATGGTGGCTGATGTGGTCCCGACATTGACCACAGAACAAGTCAAAGTGCCTGTGTTAGAACAGGACGAAAAGTACCTGCAGAAGTACTTCCCGGATGAAAGTTACTTTGCAGACAGAATTCCCAAGGAAAAAGGGACAGAATGCAAGTTCAAGCCAGATATTATAGTGGGCTTGAATTATTTCTGGGACTTGATGTCCAGAAACACTAGCACCACCAGACTTCCGTCAGGATCGTATGTAATTCCATCGGAATTGGGATTACTGATGGGAGGTGGGCAGCTGACAAGCAACAGAAATCAATGGACCACGGATGGAGCATATCCGGTGGTGGTCAATACAATTGTGCATCAAATTCAGAAAGAAAAGTGGTACGAGGAAGCACCATTGTCAATTGCTCCTGTACCAAATGTCAAAGATATGGACAGACTGGATACCATTGGCATAATGGACCAGCCAGACCTCGTCGAGGATGATGAGGCCATAAAGCAATTCAATGAGAGTGTACAGAGAAACCCAGATGGACGGTACTCTGTAAAGTTCATGTACAAGCGAAATTTACATGAACTCCCAGACAACAAAGCGATGGCGTTCAAAAGGTTCAGATACCTCACCAATAGGCTCAAGAGAGACCCAGAATTATTGAGGAAAATTCAGGCAATTATGAGAGCACAAGAGGAACAGGGAGTGATTGAGAAAGTACAAGAGGATATTATGGATGGCAGAAAGTTCCATATTTTGCCTCATCAACCAGTGATAACGCCAGAGAAAACTACCACAAAGGTCAGAGAGGTATATGATGCCTCAGCAAAGCCGCCAGGCATGCCAAGCTTGAATGAGTGCATGTACCGCGGTCCAGTGATACTACCACAGCTGGTAGGGATGCTGATGCGATTCTGATTGCATGGAATTGCACTGGTCGCAGATATAGAAAAAGCATTTCTGCAAATAAGTCTGCAGGACAGTGACAGAGATGTGACAAGATTTCTGTGGTACAAAGATCCCACGAAACCATCCATGGAGGACAACATTCAGATTTACAGATTTGCCAGAGTGCCATTTGGTATAATCTGCAGCCCAGCGCTGCTGGCGTTGACAGTCAGATACCACCTGAATCAAGCTGGCACAGAGAATGCAAAATTGATCGATGAAAATCTGTATGTGGATAATTTAATCCTCAGTGTGGACACAGAGCAGAAAGCAATCGAATTGTACCAGGAATCCAAAGTGCTGTTCACAGAGGCACAGATGAATCTGAGAGAATGGAACAGCAATAACAAGAACTTTACTTGGCAATTGGCAGAGTCAGATGTGGCCAAGGAAATTGTCACAACAGTCCTAGGAATGAAATGGGACACAGAGAGCGACCAGATGTGGCTGAAAACGCCAAAGACAGTTCAGCAATCACAATTATCAGAAACTGACCAGAAAATCAAACTTCCCACGAAAAGGACAGTTGCAAAGGTGACTGCGGGATGTTTTGATCCAATGGGACTCGTCAGTCCTGTCCTACTGCCAGCAAAGAGATTTTTGCAGACATTATGGCATTCAGGACCAAGTGCCAAAGAATGGGACACACCCCTGTCTGAGGAACAGACAGCAATTTGGCAGCAATTAGAGACAGAATTGCTCAAAGTTGGACAGATCAAGTTCAACAGAAATTTGAATTACCAGAGTGGTGCAGATGCACAACTGCACATTTTCGTTGATGCCTCAGCAATGGCATACAGCGCAGCGGCATACATATGCCAGAAAGTAGAAAATGACAGCGGCACGTCAAGCTTACTGTACTCCAGATTGAGACTCGCTCCAAAGAAACCAGAAGTGACAATTCCACAGCTGGAATTGTTAGCAATGTTGATCGGCAGCAGAATGTCAAAGTTTATTCACAAGGAGCTCAAGGACGTCAAATTCAGTCAGACAGTTGTATGGTCAGATTCAACCTGTTGTCTGAAGTGGCTGACAACCGCTAAGCCACTAGCATGTTTTGTCAAGAACAGATTGGATGAAATCAGGAAAATTCAGAGCGAGACAGAGAACATGCACATCAGACACATCGCAGGACTGGAGAACCCAGCTGACATGGCCACAAGAGGCATGAATATGTCAGAGTTGGAAGGCAGTAACCTGTGGTGGAAGGGGCCAGAATGGATAATGACTGGAGAGTGGCCAGAGCCGAAAGTGGAGCCAGTCACGCCAGAAATAATGGCAGAAATCAAAAAAGAAGAGCTCAAGTTCCCAAAAGCCAGTCCAATTTACCTGGGCGCCACACAGCAAGTGGTCAGTGACCCAGATGCCAGCAATGAGCAAGCTGACAAAAGCAAGCAAAGCAATCCATTGGGAATTGAGATTCAGAGATTCTCATCACTGACAAAATTACTGGATGCAACAGTATACGTGATGAGATTTGTGTGACAGATGCACAAAAAGCGCAACACAAACGACAGTCCGAGTGTACTGTCAGAAATCATGGAAAGTATCTGTGGTACAATGAAACCACAGGGAATTATCAGCATTGAAGAGAGAGAGATTGCGTTGAAATATTGGATCAAAGTGACACAACAAAATCATTACAAAGGAGTGGCAGAGATTCTGGCAACAGGCCACAGCAAAGGCAGCCAGAATGGCAAGAAAACCAGAATGGCAGACTAGCAGTTGATCAAATGGCTCAATGTGTAAATGCATCAGGATGGAATCCTGAAGTGCCACAGCAGAATGGAGCATACGGACCCACAAGAGGTCACAGTGCCACTCATACTGTTGCCAGCAACGGCTACAGTGAGTCAGCTGATCGTCAGAGACCAGCATGAGAAGTTGATGCACGCAGGAGTGAAACACACGCTAGCAGCGATCAGACAAAAGTACTGGATTACACAGGGCAGACGGGTGATCTACAATGTGACCAGAACCTGCCCAACCTGTCAGAAATTGGGAGCAAAGCCGTACCAGCTTCCACCAATGCCAGATTTACCAGAGACCAGAGTTCAGAGAGCCAGACCGTTCCAGTACACGGGCTTGGATTATTTGGGACCAGTTTGGTACAAAGTGGACAAAGATCACAGGAAAATGTGGATCTGTTTGTTCACATGTATGGTGACACGTGCAATTCACCTGGAAAGTGTGCTGGACATGACAGCACAGGAATTCCTGAACGCAGTCAGGAGATTCATCGCCAGGTGTGGAAAGCCTGAGGCAGTGTTTTCAGACAATGCAACGCAATTCAAGTTGACAGAAAAGGTGCTCAGCGCAAGCACTAACAAGGCCATAAATACTGGAAAAGAATGGTCAGAAATGGTCAAAGGTGGAGCAGTACAGACATACTGTTCACAGCAACAAATCCAGTGGAACATGACTACTCCTATGGCACCATGGCAGGGAGGAGTCTATGAGAGAATGGTGGGCATCACCATGAAACATTTCAAGGCAGCTGTGGGGCACAGAATGTTAACACTGCAAGAATTGTTGACACTTCTGCCAGAAGTTGAGGCAGTGAACAACAGCAGGCCAATATCTTACATCTATGGTGATGTGAAGAGTCTCAGAGTACTGAAACCAAAAGACTTCCTGACAGGGGAAGGTCAGATTGGAGCACCACAGTTTGATACAGACAAAGATGGAGAATTTGTGCCCAAAATGGATAATGCAGCGAAACTGCAGAAATATTGGGAGACAACCCAGCAAACTTTGGATAAGTTCTGGGACTTGTGGCATCAAGAGTACATCCCGAGCTTGAGGGAAAGGACTCAGGTGACACACAAACATGGCAGATTGACAGCGACTCAAGAACCCAAAGTGAATGAAGTTGTGCTGATTTATGAAGAGAACATGCCTAGAGGTGCATGGAGAATGGGTCGCATCGAGCAGTTAGAGCCCAGCAAAGATGGACAGATACGCTCAGCAAAGGTCAGAACTGCCAACAGGAATGTAGTTAGTAGACCACTCAATCAATTGTATCCACTGGAAATCAATTCAAAGACAATGGATATCCCAGAGACAGCAGTGACAGTCAAAGTGGATTTACTGGACCCAGCAATTGTCCAGGAACATGTCAGAAATCAAAATTCAGACAGAAATCCTGTACCAGATCCTGCTCAGAAGAACTCAGCATCAGATAGAGTCCTGAGGAGTGCAACAGGGAAAGCCACAGCAACCACCAGCAGTCTGGTGATTGGAATGCTGTGCACAATAATGATGCTGACAGGCGTGTCAGAGTCAGCAACGCTGAGAGAAGCCGGCAAGGCTTACAGCTAAAGTATTTTCCAGAACATATGTTCTAGAAACCTCAACAGTAAGGCCACCATCATTGGCAGCGCGTCATGGATTGCCGCCTTTGCCTTCAGAATGGCCACCAAAATCTGTCAGAGAAATGCAGACTTATGAGAGATTCAAGGATGCAATCAAGGATCATCCTGTGGAACAGGTGATCAGCTCACAAAGCCAGAAGTATCAAATTTGCACCAGTGGAAGGCATGGACATGCGCTTACAGTTCCTGAAGAAGTGCAGTGCCATATCCCACCAAGGAATTTTGTCAAGGCAATGAAAGTTACACTTTACGCACAGAAACAGATTCCACAGAAAGAGAAAGCATACAGATGCTACATCAGAATCAAAGAGATCATCACACACACCAGTTTCTGGGGAGCAAAAGGCATTACAGGCAATTTTGAGAAATACCAGCAAGTTGGCGTGGTAGCCTGTAACTATGCAAGAATTCACAAGATGTTCAGAGGAACACCTTTGGTGGAAATGGAGCCCAGAGTTTGGACAACCAATCAAACCTTGAATGTGGAATATTCATGGTGTTGTCATGACAAAGAAAATGTTGTCAGTAACTTCTACATGGAAGAAGGAACCGTGGCTTCACTTGATGGAAAGACTGTAATCAACGACTTGCAAGATTTCAGCCAGTGCAGAGCCATAATGGGACATTGCAGAGACCACAATTATGGAATCACCGTGTGGGATACGGAGAATTTCAAGCATCAATGTGCATATGAGAGAATTGGCAGATTCAAATCAGAGATATCTGGCCAGACAATTATTGTGTCAAAGTTGCAAGCAGCGTACTCTCACAGCAACAAGACAAAGAGGCCAATTGGCTCAGAATGTGTTCCGGGAGACACATACTACACCGATCAAGGAGGTGTATTTATACAGTTTGACAGAAGAGAAGATGTGCCTGTGGAATGGGCAATGCCAGGAAAATTAGTGGAGGCAAAAGAGTCGACAATCAGTGGAACATTGTATGCCAGATTAGACAACAGAAACTCCAAATTTCAATTCCTGCAACATGTAGTCAGAGAGATGACTCAAGCACAATTTGCGATTGTATGGCATCAGTTATGTCAACTTCGCAAGAACCAGCTGGACATGTTGACTCAGCTTTTCCGCATCGATCCAACATTGGGAATTTGAGCAATGCTGGGAAGACAGGATGTTCATGCAGAATGGGCTGGAGAAGCAATTATGTTTTGGGAATGCAAGGAAGTGCAACCATACATAATTTATCAAACAGGAAAAGTGGGAGAGACATGTTACAAGTACACACCAATGTGATTGGACAAAGACGGGCCCTTGTGGTTCAAAAGCCCAGGCAGCAGAGACTTGGTGGAGAAGTCACCAGAAGAGGACTGCAGCCACACCACACCGCACCTGTACAGAAATGAACATGGACAATGGAAGTCCGCACATGGAATGGTGCACGTCACAGAGACACCAATTGAAATGACATGGAAAGGACAGTGGCAGGCCTTCACGTTTGATGCGCCTCACCTGTTCACCAACATTGTCAACAGAGCGACCAATTTCATGGATGTCAGAGGCCAGATTCAGAGACTACAAAATTTAGAGCATGTGCAGAACCAGTTGATCGATTACACAGCAGATATGTCATTGGATCCCAGAGTGATCAGAAATTCAATAGAAGGTATTGGAGCTGGAATTGGACAGACAGCAACAGGAATCGGCAAGGCATATGGTCACTACATATCTGGAGTGTCAAAAGGGTACACCAACTTTATGGGAGGAATGCTGAAAGGACCCTTTCAAGTGATCATCAACACAATCGCAATGCTGCTGGGGATCACAATCCTGATAGCTGGAATCGTAGCTGCAGGATACCTGTGGTACAATTGGAGAATTGCCACAGGAAAGCCAGTGATTCCACCATGCGTATACACATGCTTATGGAAATGCATAGTGTGTCCGTTCAAATGCATATGGCTATGCTTCAGAGCCGTCAGATATACTATCAAGAAATCAACTCAGAAAGAGACCAATTATCCACAGAGAAAAGTGCGCAAGACAGAGTTGAGACCAGCAATCAAGAGCAGAGCCAGATCCAACTCAACACAGTCCGTCAGATTTGCCAGGAGAGCAGAAACAGAAGACAGAATGGCAAAGTCATTATCAGCATACGTTCAACCAGATGAAAGTTCAGCTGATGAAGGACAAGTCAGAGCCAGGAACAGAGACAGTGTTCACATGCCTGATATCTGCAAATTCACCACATGCGAATGCGCAGGAAGCGACACGGGCAACTACCTACTTCATCATCAGGCTAGGTCGGCGTTGGCATCACCAGCAACCGGACTTGCAACTTCACGCACGCCCACGACTTCGCGCACGACCACGTTCACCACCAAGGCGACTGTGGAAACGCCACTCATCACGTTGGCGCCCACCACCACCAGCATGTGACGTTGCTGCAACAACGGGGTGCAGCAACTCTTCCGCCCGGAGTGTGCTGACCGTGGCAAAATGGATGGATAAAGAAATACAGAGATTTGATAATTAGGCTCATATTTGTCCATTTACCTATTTGCACTAATTTACATTTTATGCACTATATTAATTTACCACGCAAATTGTATTTCCTGCACTATATTATTTATCCATGGAGAATAGTCAATTAAGAAAGTATCTTATAAGTATTTGATATGTTTATGTGGAATATTTAGGTTAAAAGGTCAAATAAGTTATTATTAGGTTTATGAACATAAAATTAGGCTCATTCAACTCGCCGTAATTTTCTGATCATTATTATATATACATTTACATGGTTTACTTGCAATTTGAGAAAGTCAAATCTTGTAAATATTTATGTGCTACGTATTTACTTTGGCCAGCGTCCTGATAGAGAAATAGTGCCCTGTGTGCAACTAGCATTTACTGTACATGTTTAACTAAGCCCTTCGCGTAGGCATAATTATTATAACCCTGCCCACAACTTATATTTATATTTACTTGACATTCACGGAAATACCCTGCTCAAATTATACCTAAGAATGTATTATAAATCCTACTCAATTATTATACCCATTTACTTCGAATAAGTCCCAATTCATCCATTATGAAGTATACGTTTCCAGGAAGTGATTATTATTTTTGCATTGAATATGCCCCACTCTATTTACGTTATTAGGAACATTTGCACTACTATTTACAGTTTCCAAACCCTATTATATTAGTTCCAATGTGCGTCAATGTTTTCTGACAAATTGAAGCAAATTAGTAAATCGGCCGAGTTTGCCGACTTTGCGCCTCTCAAGATTAATAGTTTTTCCATTAGCCAATTTGTACCTGGAATTTCTTTACCATAAGTATTTGAATGTTTGCACGCATAGAATAAGCCAACTGTTTCGACTAAATGTGTCTTACTATTATATTTATGTCCTTTTTGTGCATTTGAATTTAGGAAATTATTGTAGCTATGTTTTATACATAATTTCCGTGTCTTAGCTACTTTGGAAGTTTTTACTTCAGTCTGCAGACCCACCCCAAGTCTTATGACCCAGTCCCGACCCAGAAAATAAGCTAGCAATAGAAACTTTGACTAGGAAGCTCGCTAGGCTTTGCACTTTTGTATCACGCTGTATCTGATCGAAATAAAGTACCTGAAACAATCTCGAAACCCCCTTTCAACACACAACTACGAAATAAACTCAACTTGACTGTCGACAAGTGGACGTTCGGCTACAACGGGAAATCAACCACTCTAAAAACCGTTTCTCACTACGGTCTTGAAGCAGCCGGATTTGGTGGTAGAAGACGCTGACTTCGGTGGCTTCATCACAAAACGAGGGGGGTATTTAGAGGGGGGTATATTAATTCGCCAGAAATTTTCTGAAATCCCAGTACAAAATTGTTGTCTGAAACTGTTGGATTTGAAGGTTGAGTGGTTTTGGTTGGTTAGTACTTCATAGTGTTCTTCTTGGTGGCTGCTATCACACAGCTATATTGAATTAAATGGGAAGTAGTATCAGTGAACAATCATCACAATTCCCAACAGAAACGTATGCAGAAGTTGAAAAATGCAACAAAAACTGCCATGTTTATGACTCCATAGGCTTGTATGTGTGTAGACAGTATAAACACTGTTCTCACGGAACACAGTCATTGTTTTTAAGCATGTTCTGCACTGCCCCGATCACAAACCGCACCTTTTGTTATGTACGTTCCGTATACACTAAATTTGGGGGGGAGGGTAAATATTTCGAGGGGGGGGGGTTTATAAATTAAAAGTGTCCGTTTTGAGGGAGGGTATTTCGAGGGGGGGTTTATAAATTCAAAGTGTCCATTTCGAGGGGGGTATTTCGAGGGGGGTATTTCGAGGGGAGTATTTTGAGGAAATACGGTAGGTAAAGTTTGGCATGGAAATAGTGATCATTGAAGGTTATAAAATGAAGTTGTTACTTTGGGAGTGAAGTTACACACTGTGGAGGTACATGGAAGCACATTACCTCAATATTATATACTACAGCAACATGTGAAGGCTTATAAACCCATGGTAGCACATAGAAATGGATGCTTTGATACTAAAAATGCCACAAAACCACCACCAATGTTAATTTGTGTGTGAAATTGCGCGCTTGCGCGCAAAATTTTTGCAAAATACCTACTGCTTACTACTAAAAAATTTGACAGATAAAAAAAAACGGTTTCGATGCCTGTTTTAAACGTTGTTTTTTTAAAAAAGGTTAAAAAAACACGTGCCATCCCTAGTCATGGCATAAAGCTGGTTTACGATGTCCTCTAGGAGATGATTGAAAGTAAAAATTTGCATGGACAACATTGCCCCAAAAATCAACCATATGGGCCCTCCAAAAACGTTTCTGATATGATGTAGATGCTAGATGAGTGACTTTTATAGTTGCCGCCATTGTTTCTGGCGCCTGGCGCCATTTTTTCAGATGGCGTCGTTGCGCCATTGACGCCTCGCGCCATTTTCTCTGGCGCCCGCGCCAATATTTTGAATGGCGCCATAACGCCATTGGCGCTTGGCGGCATTTTCCGGGCGCTTTTCCATCACTAGTCGATACCTTCATCGTGTTCAAAACACCGCGTGACCGGTCACAGCCTGATCGAATGTATAAATGCTAATTTTACATTGATAATTTTACAACAGGGGACTAATTTCAATTTTACGCCACCGATTGCATGCACCCCCCCCCCTCCCCGCTTTCCGACTGAGGCCCAGTACACATCTAAACCCATTACACATCTTAACCCGTCACCCATCTAATTCTACCCATCACACACCTAGGATTAAGAAATTAGCATATTATTGGACACGCGTGCAGTGGGCGGCAAACACAAAGGCATGGCAACTTAATGGCAGGCGTGTCCACTGATATTACTATCATACAACCAAATTTGGGTTCACTGACGATGGAATTGGAAACGATGCATGCTGCCAGCGCTGCTGAATAATAAGCTATGTTTGATTGAATAAAAGACGTTTTTCGATCCGACTTGTAGGTAATCGCTGTTTATCCGCAGACTCTGTCAAGATGTGTAATGGGTCTAGATGTGTACCGGACCGGCACAAGGCCCCCTTTCCCACCCCTATACTGCAACAGCATGGATGCAAGAATGTTTCGATTGGAATTGGCGAGTTGTGCTGCATACAAAAAGAGAAAATTGAAAGAAAAGAGAAATAAACCTACAACAAATCTGTGGGAAAAATAAAAATACAAACTATCTAATTCGTTTGCCCTTAAGCAGCACAAATGGTGTGAATTTACGTGGAATTGTACTGATGCCATAACCAGATAATGTTTATAGGTAACTATTTAGATGCTTAACAGAATCTGCTGCTTTTTTCACTATAAAATTCAGTTAATGTGAATTCAGTGTATTTACCATATTTTATCAAATTGCCCGCCCCCAAGAATATAACTCCACATCCAAATTAACAACCCATTTATCAATTGTTTAGGTTGTGCGATGGGATTTTACATACATGCAGTCACACAGAATTCACAGAACTTGAACAGTTTTATGTGACTTGAATAACATCTGAGTATGATTACCCTAATACCTCGAATTATCCCCCCACTTGGATTAACCCCGTTCGAAATAACCCCCCTCAAAATGGGCTGGTGAAATAATAACCCCCCTCGAATTTCTCCACTCCGGAATGATGTACATCATGTATGCATTGTACATGATGTATTTATTACTGCTAATTTGTATCGCAGCTACACATAGACTAGTTTGTGTAGCTATCTACAATTTTATGTCCAAATATATGTCAAATTTTGCTGGTGAAATATTAAACCCTGATGGGGGCTTTCGAGGTAATACGGTATGCATCAAAATGATAACAAGCCCCCATCGAATAGAACCCTTCGAATTGACCCCTCAAATTGTCGAGGAAATATGGTAAGTACGTATCAGTGTACACCAGCACAAAATAATAGAGAGAAAAAAATTCTGGGAAACCCGACCAATAAAAACAAGCCAGATGTTTGCACAAAAACCTGCTATTAATTGAGAAGGTATTCAGGTTATATTCATGATATCAGAATGGGAGCATATTTAAAGGCAGCGCGACGCGACAGGTCTCATCTTATTTTTTTGGTGAAGATTTGAAAAACAAAATTCCATAAACACTTTAGTTATCATGAATTTGGCTGTTTGTGTTTTGGTGCTGTCAGTGTGCTGTTTGATGCACACTCAAGCGTGCTCATATTTTCGTTGTGAGCGAACACACAAATACTGTGTCTGAGTATCTGAGAATATTCACCATTCTTAAAAGTGGGGTTTGCCCATGGGTTCAATAGATGGGCTGATAAAAAGTAGAAAATCGCCTTTTCTTAGACAACACTTACCACATTTTTACCTATTAAAATTGGATGAGAAACCACAGAATGATAACAAATCATCATTGTGCCCACGCACACTATTTTTCACACAAAACTTCGAAAACTCACAAATCAGCTTAGAACGCATTTGAGTCTTCTAAAATGACGTGGCCGTTAACTACAGTTGACGGAGAGCAAAAACGACTAATTGTGGACATATCAGAGTAGGAAAAACGTATTTACGTTTACCCAAAATACCCGGTTATTCGGGTATTTATACTTACGTTTACGTTTACGTTTTCATAAAATACCGTTACGTTTTGTTACGTTTTCCTGACCGAAATACCCGGGTACCAGAGAAAACGTAAAAAAAACGTTGTGAGACCCAAAAAATTTCGGCAAAATGCAACTTCTGCCATAAATTTCCGACAACTTTAAAAATTTTGCGCGCCAGCGCACACTTTTCCTCCACAGAAGCCGTATTTTCAAAAAAGGTATGGGTATTCAATATTCAAATTATACTATGGTTCGACCCCACCTGCAGTGCAGAGTATTATGTATTTATGTATTACTTCCCAAACTCGAATTGTGCCAAATGCGTTTAAAAAAGTCAGCGGATGGTGTTATTTAGTTGCTTTTGTGGATTTATTTTGTGCTTTTTGAAAATCAAATGTTAAAAGAACTCTATGAATCGCCATAATACAATTTTTTGTGACATAACACTTGGGAAAACGTTGACAGAACGTAACAAATTGTTTGAAAAACTGGTGAAAAAATAGAAGGGCAGCTTCCAAAAACGGCTTCTCCATAATAGAATGTTGGTAAAAAATAGAAGGGCGCCCTCCCATTAGATGAAATACAGTAATAATTTTTTTACGTTTACGTTTTATTTTACGTTTTCCCAGGTATTTTAAAAATACCTTACGTTTTAGTATTTATACTTTCATTTTGGAAAAGGTATTTACGTTTACGTTTACGTTTTCCAAAAATACCAGTATTTGACCAACTCTGGGACGTATCCAGGATTTTTGAGCGGGGGGGGGCTGCTTGTTTACGGAGGCCGACGAGCGGGGGGGGGGGTCAGCCCCCCCCCCCCAAATTTTACCTACATACTGGCGGAATGGCGCCATGGCGCTGGCGCCATTAGTAGGCGCCACGCCATGGCGCCATTGGCGTTGGCGCCAGCGCCGTGGAACGCTGTATATGTATGCAAATATACATACAAATACAGAAGAGAGCACACCGTTCAGTATGTTTATAAACGATTTGCGGCCTAGGGGGGGAAAACTGATGAAAATACCACAGTCTGGTGAAGAATGAGCGCTTGCGCGCAAAATTTTTTACACTGACATTGAAAAAGTCGCATTTTCCGGTCACTTTCTGGTCTCATCCCGGGAAGAGGGGGGGGGGCTGCAGCCCCCCCCCCCGCCCCCCCCTGGATTACGGCCGTGATTTTGGAAAACTCAAACACGTTCAAAGCTAATTTATGAGTTTTCGGGATTTCGTGTGAAAACTAGTGTGCGCAGGGCCATTCATTAATCAACAGTCATAAAATTACCCCCATATTTAGCTAAAGAATTCGGCAAGAAATCACTGAGTTATCTAACAACAAAAGCACCAGAGCATTGCAAAGCAGAAGTTCATGAATATGGTTTGTTTCCCTGTACAATTTTCTATAAATCTAAAAAACTATGAACGGGTCCAATGGGGATAGATATCGTCTGCAGAATGATAGCTGATATCCAAAAAGACTTGTGGAATAAATAAAAATTGTGTCCACAGATTCAGCTATTTTACAATTACCTATATTTTCCACAGGTCAACAGGGGGAGTTCTGAGGTTTGCCACTTTAGGACAATTTAAACAAATGTTGACCCACATTGACAACAAATTTCAGCTGAATTGAGCTCATCCATTTGCCCATTAGAATACTTTGAAAATTCAT
>OZ038451.1:5697855-5728045 GCA_964036195.1 Sphaerolaimus hirsutus
CTAAAATCAAAACCAAAATAATAAAAAATTATAAAAGTTAAATGTAAATATAAAAATAATTCATTTTTTATTTTAATATAAATTGAATTGAAAAAATTAAGTAGATAAGAATAAAATAAAAAGCAAATAATTCAAAATGATAATAACTTGAATATAATTTAAAAAAATTATCTAAGTGTATTAATGTTCAACCAAAAAAAACAGCAAATTTTTTTCAATTTTCTTTAATATAATTCAATTTAAACTAAAATTAAAATAGTAGAAACTAACCAAAATAAAAAAAATATACCAAAAATTTAATTTAAATATAAAAATAATTCATTTATTTTGATTTTAATATAAATTAAATGATAAGAATAAAGTAGATAGGAATAAAATTAAAAAGCAAATAATTTAAAATGATAAAAAGCTCAAATATAATTTAAAAAATTATTTATTCATTTTAATTTTCAAACAAAAAATCAACACATTTTTTTATATAAAAAATTAAACACTATTTCAAAAAAAAATTTTTATTAAAAATATATAAATATTTTTTTTGTGTTTATTTTTTAATAAAAATATGTTAAAATAAAGAAACAAATATAAAAGCATGAGTATAACAAGAAATAATAATTTTAAAAAATATATAAAAAGTAATAATAATGATTTTTAAATTTGAAAATTTAAAACAAAATTTAAGATAAACTAGTTTAAAAATTTTTTGCGTTCATTAAATTTAAAAAAAAAAAAAAAAATTATTTTCAAATTTAAAAATTCAATAACTTTAAAAAAATAAACATCTAAAATTAAAAAGTTTGAAAAATAAAATAATTTAAAAAAACTTTTTTATTTATTAGCATCTCCTTGTCACGCGAAATCCGTCTTTAACTAAACTGGACCCAGTATAAAATCAAGCAGCACTTTCAGCACACATGCGCATTTTACACAAAACACGCAAACTCAAATAACTTTTCTAAATCTCAATCAAAATTAGCCAAAAAGAGCTCATATGAAAGCTCTTGTCCCAGCGCACATCAACAATTTTTTTTATTGCATACTTTGTATTCAAATTTTAAATTTTTTCATGTTTTAAGATTTAAAACCGCTACTGTCATAAAGTGGGCGGTGCCTGTAACAAATTTTTTGTAAAATAATAAATTGCATCATAAGCTCTTTCATATGAGCCATTATTCAATAAAATCGGTTGTGTTACAGGGAAGTTATTGCAGTTTGAAGTTTTTCATCCCAACAACAACAACAACAAGAACAAGAACAGCACCTCAGAACGAAATTCTTGAAAAACTTTTTTCCAGTTCAACCAATCGGTTTGAGAATTGGAGTCAATATACTTTCCGACACGGGCTTTCTAACGGCGTAGACGGTTTCCTTGTATCTAATGGCGTTCTAAAGTTATTTGAGTTTTAATTTTCGATTTTCCGCATTTTGCTGTCTCTGACCATATTATGGGTGGGTCGCTTGCGCCCTCCCTCGGCAGCGAGGGATGGCGCTGGCGCGCCCACCCGATTCCCTTTCACATTTATACCGTATTTCTTCTAATAGAAGAGCGTCGTTCTGTTTTTACATGTTGTTCTATTGGAGATGCCGTTCTACTGGAGGCTGCTATTCTATTTTTCTCACCAATTTTTTCAAACATTTTTATATCTGAACAATTTTTTAACTTGAGTAATATTTTGACATCGGAGCATCAATTTTGGAACTTTCATGACCATTCTTGCCATCCATTTTTTCACATATTTTTATGTGTTTTGACAACACAATTTCTACCTACCTACCGTTCGAGGTGCCGTTCTATTGGAGGCTGCCGTTCTATTGTTTTCGTGAGTGCAAAAATGTGCCAAAACCTGCCGTTCTATTGGAGATGCCGTTCCATTGGAGGCTGCCGTTCTATTGTTTTCGTGAGTGCAAAAATGTGCCAAAACCTGCCGTTCTATTGGAGGTGCCGTTCTATTGGAGGTATGCCGTTCTATTAGAAGAAATGCGGTAGTCTGCTGAAACAAAGGTTTGATTTGATTTGATGGACTTTTCATGATTTAGACATCGCTCTGCACTTCAAATTTCGGGATTGCATTACACCCGAATCCCCCCCCCCCCCCGCAACGTATCGGGTCTCGGGTGGAGCTTCAGCGCAGCAAATGCCAGGCGTGATCATGATTGTATCATTCACGCTTTTTACAATGCAATTCGAATTAAAATTGAAACGCGCTCGCTAAGCCAATACAATACCGTCCCAAAATACACGACTGGGCGAAAAAGTAAAAAATAAATAAATGTGTAATGTGCTACAAATTCGTACTAATAAACAGCGGAAAAGCCAGGTTCGTCACCTACTTTCTGAGTCGGTGCCGGACGCCATATCTTCAGCTTTAGCGGGGGGGGGGGGGGAACTTATTCGAAATTTTGAGATTTTATACTCGACATCCTCCACTACTTTATACGGGCTGGGGATAGTCGGCGACCCACCTGAGTGTGGGCCGCCGTATACATGAATATTTTTTTAGAAAAAATCGCCGTCCACGCGAGGTCCGGCACCCCGTTTTTAAAGTATAACGGGGTGCGAAAATAAAACTGTTGGGGGGAATTGATCGAAATTTTGAGGGGGTGTACACGACACCCCCCACCACCCTTGAGAGTGGACTGTTGGAAAATAAACTTATATTTTTGAGAAATCACTGTCCAGGTTTGGCACTGGACAGCAAGATTAAAAATCACAGTAGAAGGTCCCTTGGAGGACAATGTATACCACTGTAAAAGTGTGCATTTGAAAAGCAAATTATGAAATCAGGTAAAAAGTGTGTATTTGAAAAGCAAATTATAAAATCAAATTTTGACCTGGTACTTGTGTATTCGGCACTCATACACAAGTTCCAGACTAAATTTTGAAGTCAAATGTAGGGATGGAACAAAACTGTTTTTTTAATGACCCTGTTAAAAAAAACGTTTAAAAATTTTTTTTTAAATAAAACGGGTTTTTTAAAAGCTCCCAGATATGGTTATGGGTCTACACATACAGGTATATCAGGCAATACTCTGTGATGTTATATATGACCATATAATGGCTGTGGAGCCATGGGATAGCATTATAAGTGGTGATTTGTGTCAAAAATATCCATTTTTTTTGTCCACATGTATGTATATTGTCTTATAGTCGAATGTTCGTGACTTACCGTATTTTCTCGAATTACCCCCCAGGGGGTTTATTTTTTCAGAGTGGAAATTTTGTAGGGGGTTAAACGAGGGGGGTATTTAGAGGGGGGTATATTAATTCGCCAGAAATTTTCTGAAATCCCAGTACAAAATTGTTGTCTGAAACTGTTGGATTTGAAGGTTGAGTGGTTTTGGTTGGTTAGTACTTCATAGTGTTCTTCTTGGTGGCTGCTATCACACAGCTATATTGAATTAAATGGGAAGTAGTATCAGTGAACAATCATCACAAATCCCAACATATTCCCCCCTTTCTCCCTTAAGAAAAGGATAAAAAGTTGAGGGATAAGTTAGGTCAAGGGAGAACAGGGTTAACCAAAACCATCACACTTTCACTCTCTCTCTGGCAAGGCCACTGCAAGCAACTGACTGGTACCTCCTTTGCCAGTGTGCTCTTGTGTTTGTCTGGATCACTCTGGTGTGACAGTGGACACCACGAGCTGACAGCACTGAAGGAGACCTCTTTTCCCACCTGTGAAGCATTTCTGCTGCGTGCCCAGCGGATGGGTGAGCAGGTGCTGTAGGTGTAGGTTCGTTTGAAGCTGGATAGAAGCAGCTTGTTGGCACTGGTTCTGTTGTGTGCCCAGCAGATGGGTGCGCAGGTGCCAATGAAGAGCTTGGTAGGTCAGCAGAGCCATTTAGCATTGATGCAGCCATCCCCTCTGCATTGAATACAGTTTAGGTCATCCACCATGTTGGATTTGAGGGTTGAGTGGTTTTGGTTGGTTAGTACTTCATAGTGTTCTTCTTGGTGGCTGCTATCACACAGCTATATTGAATTAAATGGGAATTAGTATCAGTGAACAATCATCACAATTCCCAACAGAAACGTATGCAGAAGTTGAAAAATGCAACAAAAACTGCCATGTTTATGACTCCATAGGCTTGTATGTGTGTAGACAGTATAAACACTGTTCTCACGGAACACAGTCATTGTTTTTAAGCATGTTCTGCACTGCCCCGATCACAAACCGCACCTTTTGTCATGTACGTTCCATATACACTAAATTTGGGGGGAGGGTAAATATTTCGAGGGCAGGGGTCTCGAATGGGGGGGGGTTGGGGGGGGGGGGGTTCCCCCCCCCCCCCAAACCGCCCAGCTATCTATCTATCCCAGAGGCCGCTCAGCTATCTATCTATCCAGAGGCAAAATTTTCGGTTACTACCCCCTTAACACCACCCCAAATCGCCCAGCTATCTACCTATCTGGAGCGATTTTTCAGAAACTATACCCTAATTTTTGCTCAAAATTGCTATTTTTCATACCTATATATAGATTTTCACCTCCAAAATCACTGGTTCATGCGTCTAACTGCCTATTTTCAGCTATTTTAAGTACTATATGCTCTTGTATACCCATTTTGAGCTATTTTACACCTACTTTTAGCGATTTTTCTCCCTTTTCTTCCTTCTATGCCCCGAAAAAGCCTATATACCGAACCACCACAACCCCCCCCCCCAAATCCCCCCCCCCCCCAACCCCCCCCCAAGAAAATTTTTCAGCTATCTATCCCTCCGGAGGAGCGATTTGCTATCTATCCAACCACTCGGAGGGTCAAAATTCAAGATACCCCTGTTCGATGGGGGGGGGGGGGTTTATAAATTAAAAGTGTCCGTTTTGAGGGAGGGTATTTCGAGGGGGGTTTATATATTCAAAGTGTCCATTTCGAGGGGGGTATTTCGAGGGGGGTATTTCGAGGGGGGTATTTCGAGGGGAGTATTTTGAGGAAATACGGTAGGTAAAGTTTGGCATGGAAATAGTGATCATTGAAGGTTATAAAATGAAGTTGTTACTTTGGGAGTGAAGTTACACACTGTGGAGGTACATGGAAGCACATTACCTCAATATTATATACTACAGCAACATGTGAAGGCTTATAAACCCATGGTAGCACATAGAAATGGATGCTTTGATACTAAAAATGCCACAAAACCACCACCAATGTTAATTTGTGTGTGAAATTGCGCGCTTGCGCGCAAAATTTTTGCAAAATACCTACTGCTTACTACTAAAAAATTTGACAGATAAAAAAAAAACGGTTTCGATGCCTGTTTTAAACGTTGTTTTTTTTAAAAAGGTTAAAAAAACACGTGCCATCCCTAGTCATGGCATAAAGCTGGTTTACGATGCCCTCTACGAGATGATTTAAAGTAAAAATTCGCATGGACAACATTGCCCCAAAAATCAACCATATGGGCCCTCCAAAAACGTTTCTGATATACTGGGCGTACGTGATACTCTGCCCTCGCACGGATTTATGTCTGGTGTTGGAAGCGTGCCAATGATTATAAAATCATGCGATTTCCGTAAAAAGATGGAAAAAATTCATCGATGTGAATATGTTAATGAAAAACATTATAACAACCATCAATTTTGTCATATTTTTATGAAACTCGCACGCGTGCACCATCGTTGGCACACTTCCAGCAGGAACCACACGTGCAAGGTGTAAAGTAACCGGAGTATATGATGTAGATGCTAGATGAGTGACTTTTATAGTTGCCGCCATTGTTTCTGGCGCCTGGCGCCATTTTTTCAGATGGCGTCGTTGCGCCATTGACGCCTCGCGCCATTTTCTCTGGCGCCCGCGCCAATATTTTGAATGGCGCCATAACGCCATTGGCGCTTGGCGGCATTTTCCGGGCGCTTTTCCATCACTAGTCGATACCTTCATCGTGTTCAAAACACCGCGTGACCGGTCACAGCCTGATCGAATGTATAAATGCTAATTTTACATTGATAATTTTACATCAGGGGACTAATTTCAATTTTACGCCACCGATTGCATGCACCCCCCCCCCCTCCCCGCTTTCCGACTGAGGCCCAGTACACATCTAAACCCATTACACATCTTAACCCGTCACCCATCTAATTCTACCCATCACACACCTAGGATTAAGAAATTAGCATATTATTGGACACGCCTGCAGTGGGCGGCAAACACAAAGGCATGGCAACTTAATGGCAGGCGTGTCCACTGATATTACTATCATACAACCAAATTTGGGTTCACTGACGATGGAATTGGAAACGATGCATGCTGCCAGCGCTGCTGAATAATAAGCTATGTTTGATTGAATAAAAGACGTTTTTCGATCCGACTTGTAGGTAATCGCTGTTTATCCGCAGACTCTGTCAAGATGTGTAATGGGTCTAGATGTGTACCGGCACAAGGCCCCCTTTCCCACCCCTATACTGCAACAGCATGGATGCAAGAATGTTTCGATTGGAATTGGCGAGTTGTGCTGCATATAAAAAAGGAAAATTGAAAGAAAAGAGAAATAAACCTACATCAAATCTGTGGGAAAAATAAAAATACAAACTATCTAATTCGTTTGCCCTTAAGCAGCACAAATGGTGTGAATTTACGTGGAATTGTACTGATGCCATAACCAGATAATGTTTATAGGTAACTATTTAGATGCTTAACAGAATCTGCTGCTTTTTTCACTATAAAATTCAGTTAATGTGAATTCAGTGTATTTACCATATTTTATCAAATTGCCCGCCCCCAAGAATATAACTCCACATCCAAATTAACAACCCATTTATCAATTGTTTAGGTTGTGCGATGGGATTTTACATACATGCAGTCAGACAGAATTCACAGAACTTGAACAGTTTTATGTGACTTGAATAACATCTGAGTATGATTACCCTAATACCTCGAATTATCCCCCCACTTGGATTAACCCCGCTCGAAATAACCCCCCCTCAAAATGGGCTGGTGAAATAATAACCCCCCCTCGAATTTCTCCACTCCGGAATGATGTACATCATGTATGCATTGTACATGATGTATTTATTACTGCTAATTTGTATCGCAGCTACACATAGACTAGTTTGTGTAGCTATCTACAATTTTATGTCCAAATATATGTCAAATTTTGCTGGCGAAATAATAAACCCTGATGGGGGCTTTCGAGGTAATACGGTATGCATCAAAATGATAACAAGCCCCCATCGAATAGAACCCTTCGAATTGACCCCTCAAATTGTCGAGGAAATATGGTAAGTATGTATCAGTGTACACCAGCACAAAATAATAGAGAGAAAAAAATTCTGGGAAACCCGACCAATAAAAACAAGCCAGATGTGTGCACAAAAACCTGCTATTAATTGAGAAGGTATTCAGGTTATATTCATGATATCAGAATGGGAGCATATTTAAAGGCAGCGCGACGCGACAGGTCTCATCTTATTTTTTTGGTGAAGATTTGAAAAACAAAATTCCATAAACACTTTAGTTATCATGAATTTGGCTGTTTGTGTTTTGGTGCTGTCAGTGTGGTGTTTGATGCACACTCAAGCGTGCTCATATTTTCGTTGTGAGTGAACACACAAATACTGTGTCTGAGTATCTGAGAATATTCACCATTCTTAAAAGTGGGGTTTGCCCATGGGTTCAATAGATGGGCTGATAAAAAGTAGAAAATAGCCTTTTCTTAGACAACATTTACCACATTTTTACCTATTAAAATTGGATGAGAAACCTTAGAAAGCTAACAAATCATCATTGTGCCTAGGGTGTCAACTTTCCGCAGGCAAATTTTTTTCCATTTCCGTTTCCATTTTCCGGCTGCTAAATTTTTTTTCCGTTTCCGTTTTTCCGGCTCATTTTCCGGCAAATTTTTTTCCAGCATTTTTCCGCTTTCCGGTTCAATTGTCTGTTTTTCCAACGTTTTCTGTTTCAGCCAAACTGGTGAAAATGCATGCATGTTCTCAATGAAGTGAATTTTTCCTATTTCTAGTGAGATTTCTGCAAATTGTTTTAATTCAGGATAAATTTCTGCAAATTTTTTTCCATTTCCAGTAAAATTTTAGCAAATTTTTTCCGTTTCCGGCATAAATTCAGCAAATTTTTTTCCATTTCCGGCATAATTTCAGCAAATTTTTCCGTTTCCGTTTCCGTTTTCCGGCCTTCCATTTTTCCGTTTTCCGGCAAGTGCAAAAATGTTTCCGTTTCCGTTTCCGTTTTTCGGCATGTGCAAAAAAAATTCCGTTTCCGTTTTCCGCCAAAAAGTTTTTGTTGACACCCTAATTGTGCCTACGCACACTAGTTTTCACACAAAACTTCGAAAACTCACAAATCAGCTTAGAACGCATTTGAGTCTTCTTAAATGACGTGGCCGTCAACTACAGTTGACGGACAGCAAAAATGGCTCATTGTGGACGGGGACGTATCAAGGATTTTTGAGCGGGGGGGGCTGCTTGTTTACGGAGGCCGACGAGCGGGGGGGGGGCTCAGCCCCCCCCCCCAAATTTTACCTACATAGTGGCGGAATGGAGCCATGGCGCTGGTGCCATTAGTAGGCACCACGCCATGGCGCCATTGGCGTTGGCGCCAGCGCCGTGGAACGCTGTATATGTATGCAAATATACATATTTACAAATACAGAAGAAAGCACACCGTTCAGTATGTTTATAAACGATATGCGGCCTAGGGGGGAAAACTGATGAAATTACCTCAGTCTGGTGAAGAATGCGCGCTTGCGCGCAAATTTTTTACACTGATATTGAAAAAGTCGCATTTTCCGGTCACTTTCTGGTCTCACCCCGGGAAGGGGGGGGGGGCGCCCCCCCTGGATACGGCCGTGATTTTGGAAAACTCAAACACGTTTAAAGCTAATTTATGAGTTTCAGGGCCATTCATTAATCAACAGTCATAAAATTACCCCCATATTTAGCTAAAGAATTCGGCAAGAAATCACTGAGTTATCTAACAATAAAAGCACCAGAGCATTGCAAAGCAGAAGTTCGTGAATATGGTTTGTTTCCCTATACAATTTACTACAAATCTAAAAAACTATGAACGGGTCCAATGGGGATAGATATCGTCTGCAGAATGATAGCTGATATCCAAAATACTTGGTTTAAAAATTGTGTCCACAGATTCAGCTATTTTACATTATATTTTCCACGGGTCAACAGGGGGAGTTCTGAGGTTTGCCACTTTAGGAAAATTTAAACAAATGTTGACCCCACATTGACAACAAATTTCAGCTGAATTGAGCTCACCATTTGCCCATTAGAATACTTTGAAAATTCATGTATCTAATTTTCCATTTACCGTGTTTCCTCGAAATACCTCCAGGGGGTTTATTTTTTCAGAGTGAGAATTTTGAGGGGGAGGTATTTCGAGGGGGGTAATTCGAGGGGGTGGGGTTAATTATTTCACCAGAAATTTTTTGAACACCCGGATCTAATAACGTACGCAGACGTAAAAAAATGCAAAAAACCCATCATGTAAAAGAGTCTACAGCCTTATATGTAGATAGGTATAAAACATGTTCTAACGTAACACAATCATTGCTTTTAACGTGTGTTACGCTTTGCTCGGGTCATATTAAACCGCAGCTTTTGTCTTTGACGTTCCATTTACACTCAATTGGAGGGGTATTTTTTAGGGGAGGTTTATAAATTCATAGTTTCCACTTTGAGGGAGGCTATTTGAGAGGGGGGTATTTCGAGGGGGGGGGGTATTTCGAGGAAATACGTCATGTTCCACCAGTTTACATGAGCTGTCTGCATAAATGAAATCCCCCCCGGAGGTGGAACCATTGCCAGATCCGCCATTTGCTTGGGTATTTGCATATTAAGTATTTATTTGAATCAATGATACTAATTTTCATTTGCTGAAAATGGGTGCATTCGCTCGCAGCTGGCAGGAAAACGCCACTTGTAATGGTTGATCAAAATGGCGGTTTGTGTGGCCCGACATACTTCATCACCAAGTAAGTTTTATGGAAAATGGGAACAAAGGAAAGACTGAGATAATGTGTTCCAGATATAAATATCTGGATGGATATCAAAATTTGACAATACACAAATTTAAAAAATATATTTACAATGATGACCAAACATCATATTGTCTGCTTATCAAAATAGTTATATCCCAAAGGTAAAAAAAAACTGGATCTCCAGATAATCACCAATTATTTTACCATATGCAGATATTACTGTACAAAAAAGTGCACTGAGACATGTCCAGAGTTGCATGAGACAAAAAAGATGATATTTGTTCACTGCGACCGCTTTGAGGCATTGGATGGGGAGGGAGCCACTCCTGACCAAGTGCATTTCAAATGCAAATGCAAATACCAACTGAATCTTGGGTGTGTTCCAAAATCAGTAGAATAACATATTACCTCAGTTGAAATGTACAATGATTTAAAAGAACTAAGAATGAAAATAATTTATTAGCTGAATCTAATAAAAAGAGAACGTATAACAATTAGCTATTTTGAGCAAAAATGGTGACAAAATTTCCCAATAAGATAGCTAGATTGCTGGGCGATTATGGGGTACACCCCAACCCCCCCCCCCCCCCTCCCCCGTTCGAGACCCCTGCTGATTTGTATTTTGATGATTCATAAATTGATGTAGATTTTCAATGAAAAACATATACCGTATTTGCTTGAATAATCCCCCTGGGGGATTATTATTTCGTCAGACTATTTTGAGGGGGGAACTAATCGAGGGGGGGAATTATTCGAGGGGGGGAATTATTATTTCGTCAACATTTTCAACCATGTTTCTAACAACTCATTTTATGAAATCTGCTTTATTCACACAAAAACGTGCCATTTTTGTTCAAATTGGGCACAATAAAGTGAGCAAATTCTTTAAGGGGGGATTATTCGAGGGGGGGAATTATTATTTCCTCACTCGTCTTACAGGGGGGGATTATTCAAGGGGGGGTACTATTCAAGCAAATACGGTATTTGAGAAACAAATACATAAATAAAATATAGTGATTGTAGCTATATTTAACTAAAATATTTACCCAAATAAATGTTTAGTTGATGCTTTATTACTCTTATTCAGTTAATCAAAATTTTCATATTGTATAGGTTTTGTGAACCACCAGCCACAACTTGGGATGTTGTTGAAGAGGAATATGAGACATCATGCCTTCAATGTAAGTCCAAAATAGGTTTTATCACACGATACTGTGAAATTTTAGATATTAGCCATTCCATTTTCCAAATTTCTCAAATTTCACTGTACATAAAAATTTTCCAAGAAGTTAATGTACTGTTTACCGAATGCCATCCTAAATACAAGAAAAACCTACAGCGAGATTATCAATTAGATCATGCTTGAATCTGACTGAATTATAACGTACATGCAAGGTGACCAATATAGGAGTCATTTGGAGGCACTAGCGCTGCCACAAACACGAACTGACCAATTTCTGCAAGTGAAATATGTACAACGTGAGCACGCATCAGTACTCATACTATTACATTGGAGATTTGCGCATTAGTCACATTGAAGCAATCACAAACTGCATTTACAAAGGTTTCTCATAATCGCATGCAGCGACAAAAACTACAGCACCCTCAAACAAATCTACGACCACTGCACCAACAAGCACAGCGACAACCGCAAGCACATCGACAAACACCGCATCGACAAACACCGCATCGACCGCATCGACCACGCTCACATCGACATCAAATTCCACGGGAGACTGGGAACTAGGGTGTCACAAAATTTTTTTTATGGAAAACGGAAAGGTAAAATTTTTTCACTTTACGGAAAACGGAAAACAGAAAGGTAAAAAAAAATTTTCTGCCGGAAAACGGAAAACGGAAAGGTAAAAAAACTTCACTCAACGGAAAACGGAAAACGGAAAGGTAAAAAAAAATTGTCGGCCGGAAAACGGAAAACGGAAAAATGAAATGCCGGAAAACGGAAAACGGAAAGCAAAATTTTCACGGAAACGGAAAAAAATAAAGTGAAATTAGCACGGTAATAGACAAATTTGCAGAAGGAAAACCTGCATGCAGGTTTGCCTGTTTGGCTTTGATTGTGGTAGCTGTACATTTTGCAACTATGGATCATGCCTGTAACTTCACTTGTAGTTCAAGCTTAACTGAACCAACAAAAAATCATCAAAAAGTAGCCATAGTGGCCATAGGAAAGGAAACACTATGACAATTTCACAGTCTAGAAGCAGTGGGAATCACTGATGACCCCTATGCAATTGATGACAACATTGCAGAGGAGATGATAATAAATAGCATAAAATTCAACAACAACAACAAACAATACTATATTGACTGGCCGTATGAAGACAGTATCAGTGACCTGCCGACAGGAAAAGCAGAAGCCTTGGTGCAGTTTAAATCACTGATAAGAAGATTCAACAAAGATCCAAACTTATTCGAACAATACCAGAAAGTTTTGGATGACCAACTAGAAAAGGGAATAATTGAGATCTGTGATGACAAAACAGACAACAAGGGGATTCATTACCTGCCACACCAGCCAGTAATCACACCGGGCAAATCGACATCATGCAGAATCGTGTACAATGGGTCGTCAGGTAAGCCCAGTTTCAACGAGTGCCTTTTTAGAGGACCAATTACAACACCATTAGCACTGGGCCTACTCCTGAGGTTCAGGGCGGGCAATCTAGCATTCATTGCCGATATTGAAAAGGCATTTTTCCAAATAGGATTGCATGACCAAGCTAGAGACTACACACGATTTTTCTGGCTGAAAGATGCCTCAAAACCAGTAACTGAAAATAACTTAATAGTACTTCTTTTTAAACGCGTACTGTTTGGACTTGTCTGCAGCCCAGCAATTTTGGGAGCAGTCATAAAATACCATTTAAATGTGACAATAAACAACATGAATGAATATGAAGAAAATGAAGGGGAACAAAACCAGTTGGCGATGATAATAAACAACATTTACATTGATAACTTCATCATGAGTGTCACGAATGAAGTTGAAGCTTTAGAACTATATTACAAAGTCAAAGCTTTATTTAACCAATGTTCTATGAACATGAGGGAATGGCTGTCAAACTCCGGATCAATCATGAATGAAATAGCAGAAAACGACAGGAGTCCAAAGGTGAATAAAATTGTCGCAGTAATGGGCATGAAATAAAATCACCGAACGGACATGCTGGCAATATCAACACCAAAATTGCAAATTGACAGCATCACAACACCAAAATTGCAAATTGACAGCATCACAACACCAACCAGATGAAACTTGAATAAATTATTGGTGTCAGCATATGACCCAATTGGGTTCACAGCACCTGTTTCACTGACCCTGAAATCCCAGTTGTCAATGCTGCTCCAAGAGACAAAAACAACACAATGGGATGAGCCAATTGAAGATAAATACAGATTTGAAAAACAATGGAAAAATGCCAGAAAACTGAAAATCGAGCCTGAAAATGGAAAAATGGCCTGGTAAAACGGAAACGGAAAGGTAAAAATTTTTCAGCCGGAAAACGGAAAAATGGGCCGGAAAAACGGAAACGGAAAGGTAAAAAATTTTCAGCTGCCGGAAAACGGAAAACGGAAAGGTAAAATTTTTTCGGCTGCCGGAAAACGGAAAACGGAAAGGTAAAAATTTTTCGGCTGCCGGAAAACGGAAAACGGAAAGGTAAAAATTTTTCCTGCGGAAAGGCGGAAACGGAAAACGGAAACGGAAATTTGACACCCTACTGGGAACGCCTTGAAGGCTACGGAATTTCGGTACAAACTATTTAATTTAGTTAAACGTCTTTAGACGTATAAATAGAAGTTTGTACATCGTAATTGCTAAACATGTAATTTAGATGGTACATACCCTGTCCTAACGTAACTCAGTCATTGTTTTCACGTTTGTTACAGAGTTGATAATGGGTACTATTTACTTTTACTCTGAAATACGCGTACTTGGTAAATACTCATTCGTACAATACTTAAATTGTACAAGTACCCATCTGTACGCGTACTTTTTCATCAGTACTGGGTACTTCTGAGTATTTCAGAAAAATTGAAAATGCACACAAAAAGCAAAAAGTAAGCATGTATAAACTGTATGCCTGCATTAATTAGAATTTTCACATGTAATTTGTTCTTAGAATGTACCGTATTTCCTCGAAATACGCCCCCCCTCGAAATATCCCCCCTCGAAATACTCCCCTCGAAATGGACACTATGAACTTATAACCACCCCCCCCTCGGAATGCCCCCCCCCCAACTTGAGTGTATAGAGAACATAAATGACAAAGGCTGCGGTTTGTCATCCGGGCAATGCAGAACACACGTTAAACGATGACTCTGTTATGTGAGAACAGTGTTTATACGTCTACACACTTATACTTAGTCCGGCTGAAAAGTCCCCGGGCAGTGCTCGCCATTCGCGCTAGGGTAAGCTACGGTTTTAAATTTGTTGACAGGTTAAGATATCAGGTGTTTTGAGTTTTCACCTAACATTTTACCCCTTTAGCTCCACCCACTGCGGAACTGTGGGGGTCAAAATTTTGGTCATTTTGTACTGATGTACACATGGTGCTCTAGCTCAATGCTGCTTTAAGTTGTGATCATGAAACTTTGGCTAGTGTAAGCCACCAGTGTTGGCAATGTGCTGATAGTATTCAACACTTTCATCAACATCATTGCTATTAAATAAAAATTAAATTAAAATTGATCAGGGTGATGTGCAAGAAACGTGGGAACTTGATTATGGGGTTTCTCTTGCATCAAAGAAGTCATTGAGAGGCGTGTCACACACCAGGCGGCAACTGGAGGAGAAGATAGTGAGCTGGTATGATCCTGCTGGACCAGCATAGCACAGAGTAGTTAGTGACAGTAATGACAATATGAAGGGTGTGCTTCTAAAAGTACCGATCTACAAATTTTTATAATTTGAGTTAGGACCATTTTTGGGGTCCCCATAAAAATGCGCTTCAAAAATATATATAATATGTGGGGGGTGCGAAATTCAATTTTGGGATACGTGGGGTCGAAAAAAGCAAAAAAATCGCAAAATACAGTTTTTGAAATTTTTTAAGTACCGATCTACAAGCTTTTTCAGCTTTTGTGTCTTTAAAAGTACCTACACACTTTTTTCAAAATTGTTCTTTTCAATGTACTGATCTGCACATTATTTTTTGTGCTTCTAAAAGTACCGATGTCAGATTGGTGTCCGGTTGCGCAAAAACTCATTTTGTGCTTTTTTTATTATGGGTAAAAGTACCGATCTACAGCTTTCTGATTTTGTGCTTTAAAAAATACCGATCTACACGCTATTACCAATTTGTTCCTTTAAAATGTACTGTACTACAAAAATACAATTCCCTAAATTTTATATAGCTAGTGTTATGTGTATAATCAATGATTATACCCATGCATGTGGATACCCAACAATATGGCCGAAATACCCTTACCCAAAATTCCCATACCCAATACCCATGTATGGGTATTGCATGATCCAAACTTTCAATCGCGATTAATTCAAAATCGATTTTTTGTAGATCGGTACTTTTAGAAGCACACCCTTCATATGGACTAGGCTTATGATATCATAGCTAATGTTGGTTAGTGCTGGCACATTGCCAACACTGGTGGCTTACACTAGCCAAAGTTTCATGATCACAACTTAAAGCAGCATTGAGCTAGAGCACCATTTGTACATCAGTACAAAATGACCAAAATTGTAAACCCCACAGTTCCGCAGTGCGTGCAGCTAGAGGGGTAAAATTTTCGGTGAAAACTCAAAACACCTGATATAATAACCTGTGAAACTTTTATGACCGTAGCTTACCCCTAGAGCGAATGGCGAGCACTGCCCGGGGACTTTTCAGCCGGACCACGTATAAATCTTTAGAGTCTTATAAATGGCGATTTTTGTTGCACTTTTCGACGTCTGCGTACGTTTCCGAAGACAATTTAGTACTGGGATTTAAAAAAATTTCTGGCGAAATAATAACCCCCCCCCTCGTTTAACCCCCATCAAAATTCTCACTCTGAAAAAATAAACCCCCTGGGGGTATTTCGAGGAAATACGGTAGACATCTATTGTCTAAGCCTAGTTTCATTCACCTTACGCACCCATTTACCCTAAGAAATAATTGATTTTATACTTCCATGACAAAAATACTCGATTTACTCAAAAATACTTGAAAAATACCTTTACGAATTTTATCCAAGTACTGCGTAAAAAAAACAAAGTATTTTACCCAGGTATTTTTTGAGGATGGGTACAGATGAACGTATTTACCAGTACGGGTACTTTTGAAAAAGATCATTACTTATAACGACTCTGGTTTGTTCTGCACAGATCACAAACTGCAGTTTTTGCAATTGTGCATTCCTTTTCCCAATTCCGCAAATGGAGAAGCAACTAAAATTTAGACAATGGCTAGAATCCCATACAAAAATGAAGTTTGCATCCGAAACTCGTTATAAAATTTTGTTCGTTAAATTTGTTGCCGTAGAGACAGTCAAATGGCCCTAACTCTAGCCATATTTGCCGGCCAGAGGATTGTAATTATGGAAAATGTAGAGATATTCGTCGGCTTTTCAAAAAGTATTGGGCAAGGGTTGTCACTCGAAGCGTGCCCGCTCAGGCCGGTCTCAAATTTTCAAATGCAATTTTCACAAAACTGAAAAACATGGAGTTATCGAGCTTCGGAAGCAAACTCCTCAGTTGTTAAAACGTATTTGCGTTTACTCGATAAATACAGATACTGAAGTACTGTGTACTGTGTACTTCCTCCCGAAAAAAATACCGGTACACAGTTACTCGCGTACTTTAGTACGCGAGTACAAAAAACGTATTTCAAACGGGCTTCTTTATAGGCGTTGCCAAGGCATAAGAAATCTTTTAAGGAAAAAAAGGATAGAAAAGCTGAAAATGGGGACAAAATATCCAAAACAGCATAAAAATAGGAAAAAATACATAAACTATTGAATTTGATGGTTAAAAGTCTGAAAATTAATTATGTTGAGCAAAAATTGGGACAAAATTTTGCAAAAACACCATAAATTTATCGCCAAAATGCCAACACAGTTATTCGCCATGAAAAACGCCAAATAATATTACATTCGCCAAATAATATTACATTCCTTTACAAAAATTGCAGCTAGATTTCAACGCGCCAGGTTTGAAGATGAACAATATAGACTTTAAAAAGTGCAGAGAGGAATGCGCCGCCGAACCAACGTGCAAAGCCTTCACTTCATACAGTCCAGAAATTGTTTATTTTGATCTGAATTTTGTGAGTTAACTCTTCATGCACTGCAAAGAGTTGCTGTGAGAACATATTTATGTACCAATATTCACAATTTACCAAAGTGAAAAAGGGAAGCTGCATGTCATAATTCACTTTAAGTCCTATCAAGATTTATTTTACGCAAAAACATACAGTAACAGAAAGCGTTGTGAGTCTGCGTGTAAATTTCCACCACGATTTTTACGTTTTCTCTGATACCAAAGTAATTGCACCAGGAAAACATAACAATGCACAATAGCATTTTTGGAAGAAAAATAAAACGTAAGTATAAATACCCGGAATACCTGGGTATTCCTGGTAAACATAAATACGTTTTCGCAACTCTGGTAAATAAACTGCTGACGCATCAGGTTCGGCACCAATTTTTTATTTTTTATTGGGAATGCCATATCTCCGACTGTGTGCTAGGTATGGAGCTGATACTTAAGTGGTATGTAGGCGTAACAACCCCTACTATACAACAACAGAGGGGGCTTCAGCAACTCACTACAGTGTGGGTTGCTGAATATCAACAAAAAAATTTGACACGGTTTTTGTCCGTGTCAAGTTCAGCACCTGATGTTGTTGTCTCATCCACACCAAGTTCAGCACCTGATGTTGTTAATTCAGATTAATGTTAGTGACTATGTTAACTCTTTAAAACCATGCAGCATATATTTCTGTTCATCACTAGAGAACAGAAAATTCTCGCCGCCTGACCCAACCCAATCTAACCCGACTCCACCACCAAGGGTTGCAAGCAAAAAGTGACCTTGTTTCACTTTTTTTTACACACTTGAAAACTTGGTTTATGGTGCCCTCTATAGAAGTGTTAAAGGTTTCAAAGTGTGTAAAGAACATTCCCCTGAAAATGCCCCACGTAAGAATTTTGATGTGGGTAAATGCAAGAGTGTAAAATTCACTGGATTTCTGGAATTCCTGCAATGATGTCATTGTGACATCATTGCACTTACCCCTATCAAATTTCTACAGGGGGGGGGGGGGCATTTTCGAGTGAATGTTCTTTTTGCACTTTGAGACCTTTAACACTTCTCTAGAGGCACTGTAAACCACCTTTAACGCTCTAAGGGCACCGTAAACCAAGTTTTCAAGTGCATAATAAAAAAATTCTATACCTAGTTACTTTTTTGTCTGCCACCCTTGGGAGTAGAGTTGGGTTGCGTTGGGTGGGGTTGGGCGGTGAGCATTTTCTGTTCTCTAGAGATGAACAGAAATATTTGCTGCATCTTTTCATAGAGCTAACAAATTCATTAACATAAATCTGAATTAACAACATCAGGTCCTGAACTTTGTGTGGATGGGACAACAAAATTCAGTGCTGAACTTAACGTGGACAAAACCGTGTGTAATTGTTTTCTTTATTCAGCGACCCACACTGTAGTGGGCTGCTGCTGCCCACCCGATGCTGTATAGTAAGGGAGGGTGTTGGTTTCATCTCCCAAAATATGAGCAATTTACGCCCCCCACAGCTGGAGTGATGGCATCGTTGTGACCGTGTGGGTGTCGAACTTGTCGTGGACAACAAAAATTGCAAAAAAAATAATTGCATGTTCAGTGACGCACACTTAGTGAGTCGCCGAAGCCTCCCTTGTGTATAGTAGGGGAGCGTTACGCGTACATACCCCTCAAGTATCAGCACTGGTAAAAACCTTTAAAAAATCGGTGCCGAACCTGATGCGTCAGCAGTTTACATTAGTTCAGAACACTTTTTTTGATTTGATAAATCATTTGTGGCATTTTCAGCGTTGTACTATGTTTAACGAGACTAGATTTGAAATACCAGGTGCCGGTTCCGCAAGTGGACAAGTTAAGAGTTAAAAGTTAAGAGTTGAGTAAAAAGACAAATGGCGAGTTAAGAGTAAAGTTAAAGTTTAAGAGAAAAGTTAAAGTTTAAGAGAAAAGTTAAAATTTAAGAGAAAAGTTAAAAGTTGAGTTAAAGGTTAAGAGTTGAGTTAAAGGTTAAAAGTTGAGTTAAGAGTTAAAAGTTGAGTTAAGAGTTGAGTTAAGAGTTGAGTTAAGAGTTAAGAGACAAGCGGAAAATGATGGTAAAAAAATATAATAAAATAAAAATATGAAATTGGTATCGATACGGCTGTTTGCTGGCATGGTGCCAATGTTGTATGCACGTCATTTGAAAATAACGTATCCAAAAAAATTATCGCTAAAAAAAGAAAAAATTGCTGAACGTTGTTTCGCAATGGCCGTGCGGGGACAAAATATGATTGAAGATCAGCGTATCGCGCTTCTGCAACGAATGACCCATTTGTCTAATTAAATCAACTTTTAACTCATTTTTTAACCTTTAACTCAACTCTTAACTTTTAACTCAACTTTTGACTCAACTTTTAACCTTTAACTCAACTCTTAACTTTTAACTCAACTTTTGACTCAACTTTTAACCTTTAACTCAACTCTTAACTTTTAACTCAACTTTTGACTCAACTTTTAACCTTTAACTCAACTCTTAACTTTTAACTCAACTTTTGACTCAACTTTTAACCTTTAACTCAACTCTTAACTTTTAACTCTTAACTTGTCTACTTGCGGAACTGGCCCCAGAGCTACATTTCATTTATGGCGAGGGTAACGCGGTAAGCTGTTTTTTTCTACTGTTTTGTACAATATCTTGTAAAAATATGAAGTGTCTAATATAAAAAATACAGCTTAATCGTGTTGTGCACAGTTGTGACACAATAGTTCTGGCAAAAGTTTTGCCCAAGGTGAAATTATTGTTATTTTTAATGGCCACTTTTATGTACACAACGTAGTGTTCAACTTATTACAACTTTTCTACGAATCGCAGTTAAAGTTTCAAATTCCATGGTATTGCACATTGTTTGTTCCATAAATTCACTCACTGATTATATACCTACTTTAAGAAGTCTCTTTTTAAGTGACTGCCTTTTGGCTTCAGCCTTACATATATATGAGAGTACTGTGTCTCTGAGTACTGAGTACCGAACTTTTTTCAGAGTATACGTAAACGTAAAGTATTTATTTTTTACTCACCCCTTGAGTGCAGAAAACGTAGAGTCAATTTTTTTACTTTTACTCATGAGTAAACATGAGTAAAATACTTGTCCCTCCAGAAAACGTATGTTTGCATATTTTTGGAAAATTTTGGCCTAATTTTCACTCAAAATTACTCTTTTTCGTACATCACTCACCATTTTGACCTTCAAATTCACAAGTACATGTGTTATGTGCCAATTTTTAGCAATTTTTCCTATTTCTCGCTTTTTCTCACCCTTTTTTCCCCATCTATGCCTTGAAAAAGCCAATAAAAAGCCTAGCTGAAATACGTATTCTGTACTCGAGTACTTTCAAAAAGTATACGTAAAAGCGAGTACAGCTACTTTTTCAAAGTATACGTAAACGTATTTACTCAGTACTCGAGTATACGTACTTTTTGAGTAAACGTAAATACGTTTTAACAACTATGGTATTTTGAGGGGGGTTTATTCAGGAGAGCTAAATATTTGGGGGAAAAGCAGTATTATACCTCAATTTTCAGACCTATATGGGATTATGCAATGGGCCAGCTGAGAAATGTGGAAAAGTACCTACAGATGCTGCTAAGTGGACCTAGTGATTTCAACGTTATTTATGAAGAGTAGGTTTATCTATAATGGTGATTTGATGGTTGATTGAAAGTGATTTGTTTTTTTTTGGCGCTAGCGCAATAGCACTTTTAGACCAGTAGTACAATGACAACATATTTATAAAAAATTAGGTATACTCGGGGGGCCGCAAAGTATGCGCAGACTCCTACCATAATTGAATGATTAGAATCTTGTGATAAATTTCATAATTGATTATTTCATAGTAGAAACGAAATATGATGAAAGAATCGTATATTTTTTTCATTATTCAAATGGGTTATGGTTGGTCATGTTTTATGTTATGTGTAGCCAGTACCGACATTTGAGGTTTGACTGACAGCAGTGATTTACAGTCTATATTACATTTTTCATACAATGAATAATTTGTCCTGTATGTAATTAAACATTCTGAAAACAGCCCCCCGCCATCAAAAAAATCTGATAAAAAATAATCCACTAATCAGGGGAACTAATTGAGAATCTAATGTGCCAATTATATTTAATTAAATTGTGCTAAATCCACATTTTACATCATTTTTTTAATTTAATGACATACCCACCTCAAACACCTCCCTTTGCCAACTGTATAAGGAAAAGTCAACCAAATGCATTAAAACACAGAAAGAACACTTTTTCAGATATATCCTGTAGAATAGTAAAAATCCACACGAGAAGCCAAAAACAGAAGTCAATTTGTTTGTGTTGTTGACAGTGTAGCCATAAAGCGGGGATTACAGCTCAACAAAAAAATTTTTTTAAATGAAACGCAAAATAATTTATGGAAGAATGGCTAAAGGTAAAGCCTTGAAACTTCAGAATTAAGTAGCCCGAATCAATATCTTTTATGTGTGTAAATATCGTTCAATTAATTGATTTTACAAATTTTCCGTAATTTTCTGTCCGATGAATTTTCCATCAAGTAAAATCTCTTTAACGAAAAATTCTAATTTTAATTTAATTTAATTTTAATTCAGAAGTAATGTTCCGTTAAACATTTTCCGTTTTAGGGTTGAGCTGTAATCGAGGCTTAAAGCTGTTGAAAAAATAAGCACTCGAGGGTTTGTTCTTTTGGAGTCAAAAAGTACAGGTAAAATCGAAATATCTAATAAGGTATTTAAGTACAAAAACCAAAACTAAACACAACAATGGACGCAATAAAACGTTGCATCGTGTTATTGCTCTTACTATTCACATTCAGCCCCACAAAACAGGTTGCAATTCCGCACATCGTCAAGTGACATGTCAAGTGATAAGTGGTAAGGCTGTGGATGACAGGTCAAGTGATAAGTGGTAAGGCTGTGAATGACAGGTCAAGTGATAAGTGGTAAGGCTGTGAACAGGGCCGTATCCAGGGGGGGCGGGGGGGGGGGGCTGCAGCCCCCCCCCCTCCCGGGGCGAGACCAGAAAGTGACCGGAAAAAACGACTTTTTCAACGTCAGCGTAAAAAAATTTGCGCGCAAGCGCGCATTCTTCACCAGAAATACGGTATTATCATTCGATTTGCTCAATGTGGCCACAACTCGTTGTAAGTACACTCATGTTGTGTTTTTGCTGTTTTGTATGTATATTGACATACATATACAGCATTCCATGGCGCTGATGCCAACGCCAATGGCGCCATTGCGTGGCGCCTACTAATGGCGCCAGCGCCATGGCGCCATTCCGCCATGTAGCTAAAATTTTAGGGGGGGGGGGCTGAGCCCCCCCCCCTCGCCGGCCTCCCCGGCCTCGCTATAAACAAGCAGCCCCCCCCCGCTCAAAAATCCTGGATACGTCCCTGGCTGTGAATGACAGGTCAAGTGACATCAAGTAAATACGATACCTGTTGCTTGTCAGTTAGAACTAACAACTTCACATGTCACTAATCCCTTCACCTGTCCGTCCAATGACAAACGGCGGAATTGACCCTAGGAGACCCAAAATTCCGCATTCATTTGTTCGTCGCACGTGGGCAGCGACTACGAAGGCTCGGGGGGCGGAGTCGGCGTGGTGGCGGAGCTGACGGCGGGCCCGATCAGGGGCAAGCTGTTCCGCAGCGAGTCGGGCTTCACTTCCCAGGTCTACAGGGGCGTGCCCTACGCCACTCAGAGCCGATTTGAGGTATTTTTTTCACGAAAGTTTTTTTATGTTTCGAGTCATTCAATGAGGATTGCTTCCTCTTGACTAGTGATGTAAAACGCGCCATGGCGCTATACGACCCCTTAGCGCCAAGCGCCAATGACGCCACGACAAACTGGCGACAACGCTAGGGAGAAGCGTCATAACGCTTTTTACGTTAGCGCCAGCGCCAGGCACACCAATGCAACAAAAATGCCTAGAGCACCATGGCGCTTTTCTTGGGCATGGCGCCATGCGCCAATAGCGCAACAGAAAGAAGCGCCGACCAGCCGAGCGCCAAAGGCTCCATGGTGCTTTTTACTTTGGCGCTAGCGCCAGGCCCCAGCGTCACGGCACTTTTACATCACTATACTTGACCCCAACTTTTATCACACTCCAGTATGCGGAACAAGTTCGAAAGTTCGCCACTGAACCGCTGGATGCGACGCGGCCGCAGGAAATCTGCTATCAGCTGTCAGCATTCAGCGAAGTGGCTCAACAGAATGAAACTGAAGATTGTTTGTTCCTGAGTGTCGCGGCGCCTTATCAATCGGTATTTTTGAATAAACGTTTTCAGTTCGCAAATTCACAATAAATTGATGAAACGTATTTCACTGAGGTGTCAACTTTGAAAGTTCAAGCTGTGTATTTTGAAAAAAAATCGTTTTAAGTTCGATTTTCTGGAAGTGATGACTGTCGAATGACACGCTCACTGAAATTATAAGTGGTTGGAGCTTTTATAGAGTTGCCGCAAGAATGGACTTATTGACTTTTAGCTCAATTCACACTGGACATGTTCACTTTGAACCAAATCGAAAGTGAATTTGTTTACCCCCTGTTGCAAATTTCTTTGTGTATACTTCCAAAGTGTCAAAATTTGACAGTTCAAGAAAGAACAAGCCAGTCTAAATTTATAGAAAATCGCCAAAATCGAATGGATCCACTCCCAAATTTATGGGCCAAACGCAGTTATGTCAATTTTGGACTTATGACTAGAAGTCAACAGTAACACCTCAAAAACTACACCCCCAAATGTTGACAGAATCTGCCTACACCCTATCCAGTGCTAGTCTGGGTGCACGGGGGTGCATTCGAAATCGGCTCTGCAAACAACCCCCAAGGTTTCGATGGAGCAATTGACAATTTTGTCAGCAGAGGTATAGTCTTTGTCACTGTGCAGTACAGATTGGGACCACTGGGTTAGTTTTGGACTGACAGCAAATTTCACCAGTCAAATCCACTGCTAAAAATCCGAACCTGACTGACACAGGCTTTATGGCAGCAGCTGGCTTCCCGCCCAACGTGGGTCTGTATGATGTGAACACGGCCGTGCAGTTTGTGATAGACAACATCGCAGCTGTGGGCGGAGACCCCTCCAGAATCACACTCATGGGGGAAAGTGCCGGTGCTGCAGTTGTATCATTTGTGCATTCATTCAACCCAGGTAAATGTATTGGTTGAGCATTTGAAAACTTTTTGGGAGATATATGGGAGATTTACACCTTTAAATATCACAAGATATTAAAAAATCATTCATTTATATTTCCTCCTGGGTTTTTTTCAGAGAGACCTTAATTATACCGTATTTATAGAGAAGAAAATTTATTAAAAAATTATCATTACTATTATTTTCTGTACAATATTTTCTCTGGGTGATTTTCTGAGATAACATTAAATTATATTTTCTAAAAATCACCCATTTCCAAAGCTAATTGGATTGCAGAAGTTTGTTAAGCAGAAATGGATGAACTCTATGCTTGCACCCTTTCAGCACCAAGGATCCAGGGGTCTATCAGTATGAGTGGAACTCAGTACAAAGATTTTGTCACTGATCGTGAATCAGCGGCGGAACAGCTCCTAAAATTGTCAGGTAAGATTTTGTGATGGAACAAATTATTCCTCTCATAGTACATGTCCACATTCCACCTTAGTTCAAGTTTCAAATGTACATGCCAGGTTGCAAAAACGCCACGTCTCAAGTCGACTGCATGACAAATTTGGATGTCAAAACACTCAAGAATATTGTCAACAAACGAATTGTATGTGGGGGTTTTTCATTTTAGCTAACAAAAAATGACCTGGCGCCAGTTTAAACCCTGTAACATTTACTGGAAATGAGAAATGATATTCTGAAGTGTCATGTGAAATGGCTGAAAAAAAATTTGTTTTAGAATTTTACCAGTAATTTGGCCATTTTAATGACATTAATGACACCTAATGACACTTTACAAATTGGAACTTTGCATCTAACATAATATTTCAGAAGGTGGGGGGCAGTAGCCCCACCGGGCAATTTGTCATGTAAAAATGTAAAATATCACACAAAAATTTGTCAAGAGTAACATAAATACAAAATTCCAATTTGCAGGCAGCCCTTTGACACTATTTGCAAAAATAAACGTAAATATCGCAGGTGAAAGGCGACCCCAACCAAATAGCGCCAGTGAAATTTGGCCCAGTGCCAGATGGGCGCATGGTGCTACAAAACCGATCCCAAGCACTACTGAGACAAAGAGGCAATGTGATGATTGGCACCATGGGAGAAGAAATGGGACTTTTTATGGGTGAGTTCAAAAAACAGACAGTAATTTAGAAGCCTGTCCAGCTGCATGTAAAATGTCAAAATGTCAGGCAAAATCAGCAAAAGTCATATGAAATGTAAGATGTCATAGGGAGCTTTCAACTTCACCAGAACTCCACGAATTTGGTGTACTGTCTTACAGTTGCCCTGGGAGCAATTCCGCAAGTGAAGAAGTAAAAAAATTTATAACATTTTTGAAGTGAGAAGTAAAAAGTTGTTTTACTATTTCACTTGCGGAATAAGCACCTGAACATTGACAAATCTCACCTGACATTTTACATCATAAGAATGTGGGACTTGGTTCACTTGTTAAACATTTGGACATGTTGTACCCGCACAGGCCTTTCTGCAATCACCAACAAAATGGCCGGAAAATCTGTGGATTTTGATTGGCTGAAGGCACATGTAGAAAGCATTATCAATTCAGAGGGCACTATTGGAAACAAAGCGCTTGCCACCAAACTTGCACTTTACCAATACTTTCATTTACCAGGATTTAATGAAACGGACCAAAATCATTTGTACAGTGCGCTGAGTGGAGTGAGTGTAAAATTTGGCATGTTGTACACAGAATGTGAAATTTTCATATTTTCATACGTTAAAATTTCTGTTTTAAATCATACCAGAGTGAAAAATATACATGAAAAATGTTTGGTTAATTTTTCAAAAGGGGTATGGTACATTTCAGTGTTGAATTTGCAGACTGTATGTCACATACACATGTGACACAACTATATAAACACATATGATTTCATAGGTTATACTCATCACAATCAATCATCATAATCTGATCACACTATTGCAAACTATTTATAAATTTCTCACAGGTTGCAAGCGACACTATGTTCACTGTGCCAACAATGAGAGAGGCAAAGTTAACAGCGGAAAATATGCAAAACAAAGTGTGGCTGTATGATTTCACCATGTTTCAACCTCAACTGTTCACCTTTACAGGTAAAAAGAGGGTTAAGTCCAATATGTGATAATAAGTGATGTAAAAACACTAGGTACAGTTTTGACGTCAAGCCCTATGGCGCTTTTCCTAAGTGCGTCGCCTTTCGCCACCAGCGCCAAATCATTTTAACGCCAAGTGCCATAAGCGCCATGACTCATGGCGCCTATTGGGTTGGGGTAGGCGTCAGGCGCCACTGTCAAATTGGACCTACACACACTAGTTTTCACCGTGACCGATGTGAAAACTGAAATGGCCACATGGCGACATCCAGCCTACTCTTTTTGTATGCTATATGTGTTTTTGTTTTAAAATTTTAAAATTTCACTTTCATTAATTAAAATTGCAATTTAAATAAAATCAAATCATTCAACCGTGTTCATACATTTGCATTTGAACAAATTTCAGTTTTCACACGAAGTCACGGTGAAAACTAGTGTGTGTAGGCACATTATGACAAATTATGGGTTGGGTTAAATTCAAAATCCTGAATTTGGTTACTAAGTATTTTGTATTTTTCTATAAAACCTTTTATCATGGGACATTTGATGTGTAAATATGTGGAAAACAATGACAACTTTTCTTGCAGAACACTACAACACCAGCCAGCCACCCCATGGTGGAGATTTAATTTACCTCTTTGCAAAACCAATGAAATTTCAAGGCATTTTCAATGGCAGTTATCAATTTGATCAGACAGATTGCATGCTCATCAAAAAATTAACAGCGGCCATTTCCAACTTCGCAAAGACAGGGTAAGTTTGCACTCGGGTGCAAAAAAAATTCAAATTTCAAATTTTTTTTCAAATTATGATGAGCCAAGAGTTTTAAAAGAGCGAGAAACCCAGAAAAAGAAAAAAGAAAATTCTCGCAGCGACCCACGCGAAGCTGGCACGTGGCCATTTTGGTCACCAATCAGCCAAATTGAACCAGATGCATATCTGAAAATTGACAGGGAAGTGTCTATGGAACAGGGATTTCATGCCCGTGCAGATGCACTATGGAACAAACTTATTCCATCATTAGAGGACAGTATGTGCAAATGATGATTTCAGTGTTTTAGTGTTTTTTAGTGTTTAACTTTTATCTCCAATTATGTCTATAGAGCATATGTCTATAAAGTATCATACACTTTTTTATTGCTTTTACAGTTTCATTAAAATTTTTGTTCTTTTCAGTTTTCCATAATTTACAAACTCTGTGAAGATCGTAGCTCAAAAGCATAGCTCATAGCATGTTATTGAGCTTAATCTGAGCTTGATGATGTCAAATATTTTTCCGTTCAAGGGACGTTTTGTCTTGTTTTGTGCTGAATAGAGAAAGAATATTGATTTTTTTCGTCTGATTTGGGCATTAATATGTATACGTAGGTACACATATTCGTCAAAATTAAACCGGTAAACACATTAGTTTGTTTGTTACTTTTATGTCACAATAAGCACATTATTCAGTGCCTAATACGCCGCAATTTTCCGTGTGTACTTGAACACAATGGACTGCGGTAAAATATGTACTAGTTCAATCAATAGCGTCCTGCTCAAATAAATTTGTATTACAACAAAATCAAAATTCCAAAGCTCATATATCCCAATGCACACATTAGGGTTTGGCTGGAATGGCGCCATGGCGCTGGCGCCAGTTGCTAGGCATCGATGGCACTTACGCCATGTTTCGAAACGCTCAAAAGCGCTGCATATTATACTGCATGTCAACTGGTTTCCATGTCAACTCAGATTTTAGTTGACGGGTTGCAGGTCAATATTTATGTGCACTTGAGGCAATGTCAAAAAATGATTTATATTGGTACAATTTTATATAAATATTTGGACATTCCGCATTGTTCCGCACCTAAATATCAACTAAAGTCTGAATAGAAACAAGTCGGCCCAGTTGATATCCAAATATCATTGTCAACTAGTGTGCGTAGGGCAAAACTTTCACCAACACCATTGACGCTGGCGCCATTGTAGAGTAATTAGCGGCGTATTTCAAATTCTCTCGCGCCTTGACCGGGTATTAAACGTATTTAGACTTGGCAGGCGGCCAAAATAGCCATGTGGATACACCCGTTTGTACACATACATCACACACACATGTGTCAAATAGCGTATAGGACGCCATTAGCGACTATTTCGGTCGCTTAATCGCAGTCTGCGGCCATTATAGGTGACGGTGACGGAAATCCTGCGTCTTTTATTTGCATTATTACAATATCCCATTGTATCCAACCGTATCCAATACAAAATTGGACGTGTGCCAAGTCTAAATACGTTCAACGATCCGTATTGACATACGACACTATTATTTGAAAAGCCACATTGTGTCATTGGCGCTTGGCGCCTTTTTTCTGTGGCGCCAATGGTGTTCAGCGTAGGTAACCATCTCGAACAATGGTACTGAAACGAAAAAAGCCATGATTTTTGTGTTTACAATGTTTCCATGGCGCCAGAAGCTTTTTGCGCACGTAAAACGCCATGGCGCCTCTGGAAATTGGCACATTCATTTTGGTGCCTTAAACGTCACTAATCTGGTGACAGTTCCGCAAATTGAGAAGTAAAATGGCAAATGTGAAGTGAATTGAGAAGTACATTGGCAAAAGACAAGTAAAAAAACGTCATCTCCCTTTCGCTTTTATCAATTCTCTTCTCAATTAACCTCACATTTGCCATTTTACTTCTCACTTCTCAATTTGCGGAACTGGCCCCTGAACCCTGAAGACTGTCAAACATAAACCGACAGTGCACGCCGGCGGAAGTAAATAAACTATGAAAATGTTTCTATTATTTTTAGCTCTTGTAATAATTCATGGAAGCGGTGCGGTGCAGACGCAGCAAGACGTGAGAGAATTTTTTCCTTTTTGCTTAGACCATATTTTTTTGCTTTTTGTACAATCAAAATGTGTATTCGAATTTTGGGATTTTTTTTAGGGGGGGGGGTTGCGAATTTTCATGTTTTATGCACATGCACATGAATCTGATCAGCTATGGGTGGATTCAATACTATTTACTTACAAGCCAACATTACATTATGTCTCTATCTCTGTTCCTAAACATACAGGGGTGATATTATTAAAGTACGTCCCCTACATCAGCTGTGTTCATGCAAGCAAGGTACAATGTATTTACTTTGGTAAAATTGTCATGTTAAGTCATGTACTTTGATACAATTGTCGTCAAAGAAAAAAATTGTCAGAAGTTTTCGAGGGGAGAGTTATTCGAGGTGGGAATGTTGATCAAGGGGGAGTCATTTTTCCGCAGAACTTGCATTTTATTCATTGTAAATATGAATTCTCTCAATCAACTTATGTAACATAGGTATTAAACAGTTCAACAACAACATAAACAAGGTATTCATGCTAAAATTTGTGTTCATCAGCATCCAAATCATTCAAATATACATTGTGAATACACATATAAAATACCAGAGGGAGAATTATTCAAGGGGCTGTTTTTCAAGGGGGTCTTATTCAAAGAGATACGGTAATTCATATATTTCATGTATTTAAAATTTCAGTTTCTGTGCGCCATGCACGTGGCCAGCGACTACGAGGGCTCGGGGGGCGGAGCCATTGCGGAAGCGGAGCTGGCGGCGGGCCCGATCAGGGGCAAGCTGTTCCGCAGCCAGTCCGGCTTCACCGCCCAGGTCTACAGGGGCGTGCCCTACGCCACCCAGACCAGATTTCAGGTATTATATTGTTAGGTAAATATTAACTGTA
>OZ038451.1:5728245-5839241 GCA_964036195.1 Sphaerolaimus hirsutus
ACCATGGTTGGTTTTAGTAAAATTCTTTTTACTAAAATTGTATTTTATTTTTATTAAAATTGTATTTTATTTTAATTTTATTCATGTTTCAGTTTATTTTATTTTATTTTATTCTGAAATGTCATTAATAAAATAAAATGAAACCATTTTACAAAAATTTTACAAATATTTTACAAAAAATCGGAAATCTTGGATACAAGGACATAAAACAATGTGCATGCTAGAAGCCTGCAGATGAATACAATAAAATTTTATGTAAACTTTTGACACGAGTTGTGAGGTAGGCATTTTGTATTTTGACCCTCAGGAGGTTCTGGATATATGCATCTAATTGCTCCTCCCAAAGGAAGATACCTAAAATTTGGTTGTTGTTTTTTTGGGTGGGGGGAGGGCTTGCGGGGTTCAATATATAGGCTTTTTCAAGGTATGGAACAAAGAAAACGGGAAACAAATCACATAAATAAGTGATCTTTAAGGTGAAAATAATTTTAAAAATGTGAAAATTTGCAATTTTGAGCAACGATATGTTTCAATCACAACAATGAAAGATACAACAAGGCACTAGTTCCAGGGGTCTCCTAGGGGGGGGGGGCTGGGGGGGCTGCCTAGGGTGTCAACAAAAACTTTTTGGCGGAAAACGGAAACGGAAACGGAAAAAATTGTGAACTTGCCGGAAAACGGAAACGGAAACGGAAAAAAATTTGAACTTGCCGGAAAACAGAAAAATGAAAGGCCGGAAAACGGAAACGGAAACGGAAAAATTTGCTTGCAATTATGCCGGAAACGGAAAAAACTTGCTGAAATTTTGCCGGAAATGGGAAAAAATTTGCAGAAATTTATCTGTAAATAAAAAAATTTGCTGAAATCTTGCTAGAAATATAAAAAATTCACATAATTATGAACCTTCATGCATGTTTGCCAGTTCGGCAACAGAAAATTGAGCTGGAAAATGAAAAAAGTTGGAAAAACAGACAATTGAGCCGGAAAATGGAAAAAAAGACGGAAAAACGGAAATTTTAGCCGGAAAACGGAAAATGGGCCGGAAAAACGGAAACGGAAACGGAAAAAAATTTAGCAGCCGGAAAACGGAAACGGAAATGGAAAAAAATTTGCCTGCGGAAAGCGGAAACGGAAAACGGAAAACGGAAAGTTGACACCCTAGTAGTAGCCCAAAATTTTGCCTCCGGGATAGATAGATAGCTGAGCGGCCTCCGGGATAGATAGATAGCTGGGCGGTTTGGGGGGGGGGGGGGTAACCCCCCCCAACCCCCCCCCATTCGAGACCCCTGTCAGTTCAACAAGAACAAAAACAACGTATCCATCCTGAAATTCGTGTTCATCGGCGTCTGAATCATTCAAATACACATTGTCGTTTTTCCCAGAGGGGGGACTTATTCAAGAGGGGGGAGTTATTCAAGGGGGGGCGTTGTTTTTTCCTCACCTGGCCAACAGGGTGGTGTTATTCAAGGGGGGGGGTATTATTCAAGGGGGGGGGTCTTATTCAAGGATATACGGTAAATGCATTGATACACAGTTTTCTGAAAGAAACAGGCATTTTGGTGTGGGGGTCAACCCACTTTTGTGCAGTGCCATTCTATATTCTGTGTCAGCCATTACATTATGTTGTGGCGGTGCCCTTTGGGTACATTCAAGCCTGTAGACGTGTTGATGACAAAAATATAGTTCCCCAGTGCCAATACAGTCCCCCAGTGCCAAAAACAATGGTGTCTGTAACAACACCCTGTTTCAACTGTGTAAAAAAATAAAGGTGCTTTTCCCAGAATATTTTCTGACAAAAATACCCAACCACCATTTCAGTATGCTGAGCAGATGCTCAAATTCCCCAGTAAGCCATTGGATGCAACGCAGCCGCAGCCGATTTGTCACCAATTTCCAGCTGTGGGGCCCATTCAAGTTGGCGGAAGTGCGCCTATGGTTGAGGACTGCCTTTTGCTGTCGATTTTAGCACCTGCCGCTAAAGAATCTGGAGCTGTGGTATGTTTATTTTTCAATGAGCCCGAAAAAAAGTTGTCAAATGACAAATGGTCAATATTTGGGTGTTTGAAAGTTTCAAATTGAAACACAGAAATAGAAAAATAGAAAAAATGAATGAATGGAGCTTGTAGGCTCATCGGCTGCTTTCACCATCAGCTTAGATTATGGCATCATAGCACAATGGCAAGCTTAGAACTGGACCTGTTTTAAGTTATGTTAATATAATATATTTACTTGTATCCTGTTTTGTCACATTCAATGCCAGTTTTGTGTATGTAAAAGTCTATTCTTTAATATGTTCCTTCACGCAAATTTCTGATGAAATAATATATAATAATAAAACACCTCAAAATTATCTAGTGAATCAATAAACACCCTGGGGGTATTTTGAGAGAAATACAGTAAATCCTGAAAATATTCCCGCACACCAGCTTAACATCACAAATGGATACAAAAACATATTTTCAGAACATGGTGGGTCCATACCCCGTTTTGATGTGGGTACATGGTGGTGCCTTTGAGATCGGGGCTGCCAATATTCAGGGTCTGGATGGATTAATTGACAATTTTGTGGCCAGGGGAATTGTTGTTGTCACAGTTCAATACAGACTGGGCCCGTTAGGTGAGTGAGAATTGAGTCTACAAAATAAATTCCCCAAGTGGTATTTGCAGCTACAATGTGTGATGATTGAGTGTGTAAATACTTCGTCTTCTATTTCTCTACACCTCAAGACAATCATCATACCCTATCATTTTGTTACATGACTCAGTACTCGTGTGTCAACAAAATTTATTTACGGAAAACGGAAATGGAAAATTTTTGCACTAGCTAGAAAACGGAAATTTTTTTCACTTGCCGGAAAATGGAAACGGAAAGATTTGCCTGCGGAAAGCGGAAAACAGAAACGGAAAAAAATTGTCTGCGGAAAATGGAAACGGAAATTTTTTTGCATTTGTTGGGAAACGGAAACGGAAAATTTTTTGCACTACCCGGAAAACGGAACGGAAAAAAATTTGCCTGTGGGTTTGGCAATATGCCAATAATAGGGAATGTGATTATACACTGCGAAAACATAACAAAAAACGTTCTCAACTGAAAATCTCACATCAACTGTCACAGGTTTTATGGCAGCAGCTGGCTTCCCACCCAATGTGGGTCTGTATGATGTGAACACAGCCGTGCAGTTTGTGATAGACAACATCGCAGCTGTGGGCGGAGACCCCTCCAGAATCACACTCATGGGACAGAGTGCCGGTGCAATAATTGTGTCACTAGTGCACTCATATAACCCAGGTTTGGTGATTGAATATGCTGTTTTTATAATGATTTTCAAGGTGCCTGTCCCAGACTTTGTACGAGACCCTGTAAAGTGTCATGTATATCCTAATCATATTGTATCATATCCAAACATAATGTCATGGTATACAAATCTTATTTTAAGGCATTAAATTTGGATACAAGAGCATAATATTTGGATACGATGCAATAAGGTTTGGATGCGCATGACACTTTACAAGGTCTTTTACATAACATTCGACATTTTACAGGGTCTTTCACATGACACCGGACATTTTACAGGGTCTTTTACACTTTACAGAATCTTTTACAGGGTCTGGGACTGCCCCCAACTATGACATAGCCAACGGATGCTTTTATTGCACCCAGTTTCCTTGTTTAGGTTTATCCAACAGTGGGAAATGTTGAATAACACCCTTTTCAGCACCCAGAATCCAAGGATCAGTCATACTGAGTGGACCTCAGGCAACTGACATTGTAACAGAACAACAATCAGCCATGAGACAATTGTTGGGATATTCAGGTTGGCTTCACATCATAAACAATAATATAATAAATATACAAATACATGCTCAAAATATTTTATAAACACCTTCCCGGACAAGTTCACCACCCATTTTTTTATAACACTTCGAATGCAATATCTCCGTCCATGATGGTGTTATAAAGTTGAAAGATTGTATATAAACACCTTCCCGGTCACGTCCGGCAGCCATTTTTTGATTTTACGTCTTCTATCCTATCCCCAGTTCTGGGGCGCCCCCGAGGCTGAAACTTGGGGGAGATATTGTCGCAACCCCCCTCTACTTCGCATGAATTGGGGGGGTCGCCGCGACCCCCCCAATTCATGCGAAGTAGAGGGGGGTTGCGACAATATCTCCCCTAAGTTTCAGCCTCGTGGGCGCCCTAGAACTGGGGATAGGATAGAAGAAGTAAAATCAAAAAATGGCTGCCGGACGTGACCGGGAAGGTGTTTATAAAGTTGCAAGACCCCTCTACTCCCTAACAATGGGGGAGATGCGGCGACTCACTACAGGGCGGGTCGCCCTATATGCAACAATTTTTTTGGCGTTTTTGGTGTCCCAAACAAGTTCACCACCCACTTGATTGGCTACACTACGAGAGCCATATATCCAGCTGTGATGGCGGTATAAAGCTGAAACTTGGGGGATGTCTTACCAACAACCCCCGTCACGATACACCAGTGGGGCGGCTGCCAATGATCCACTAAAGCATGGGTCACTGCATATAAAGTTGACCAGTTTCTAAAAACAGCCCAAGTGTCCCAAAACAAGTTCATCAGCCAACTGCATTTAAAAAATGTTGCAACAACATACCTAATATAAAACTGAATCGGGTTGGAACACTATTTCAGCCACAAAAAATTTTTTTCAGTAGGGCACCCACCCTGTCCCATAAATGGTAGAATGAAAATTTCACTTTAAACCATTTTTTTGTTTCACACTTACAAAGTTGGTTTACAAAGTTCACTAGAGAATGGTCTAAGGTTCAAAGTTATGTAAACAACATAACCTCTAAAATGCCTCCATAAAGAAATTTACTTGGGGTGAATTCTATGATGTCAAAATGATGTCATTTCAGGAACAAAATTTGACAAAATTTTCACTTTTTCATTCACCCCAAATAAATTTCCTTATGGAAGCATTTTAGAGGTTATGTTGTTTACATAACTTTGAACCTTAGACCCTCCCCTAGTGAACTTTGTAAACCAACTTTTTAAGTGTGATACAAAAAATTGGTTTAAAGTGAAATTTTCAGTCTGCTGTTTATGGGACAGTGTGGGTGCCCCACTGAAAAATTTTAATGAGCAGAACTAGGGTTAAAATCTGATTCAATTTTATATCAGGTATGTTGTCACAACATTTTTTTATAATGCAGTTAGGTGGCGAACTTGTTTGGGACACTTAAGCTGTTCTTAAAAAAATTATCAACTTTATATGCAGTGACCCATGCTTTAGTGGGTTGTCAGCAGCCGCCCCACTGGTGTATTGTGATGGGGGTTGTTGGCAAAACATCCCCCAAATTTCAGCTTTCTACCGCCCTCACAGCTGGAGATATAGCCTTCAAGGTGTAGCTGATCAAGTGGGTGGTGAACTTGCTTGGGACACCAAAAACGCCACAAAAAAATGGTGCATATAGGGCGACCAACCCTGTAGTGAGTCGCCGCACCTCCCCCCATTGTTGGGGAGTAAGGGGGTCTTACAACTTTATATATACAAAGTTTCAGCCTTATAGCACCCTCATGGACGGAGATATTGCATTCGAAGTGAAATAAAAAAATGGGTGGTGAACTTGTCCGGGAAGGTGTTTACATATCTTCACTATAAACAGATAAGTTGAATGAAAGATGTGCACACTAAACTTAAACTCAGGTTGTGCAGTGTCAACCACAAATCAAAAGGATTGCATGCAAAACTTGGATATAGATGAACTGAAGACAGCTGCCAGGAACATAGTAAGTCTAAGTCATGAATAAATGGGAACTGTTTCCTATTTATTTATTGGCCATAAAATTTGGACCCACACCAAATACATACCAAACATATAAGAACTGGAAAAGCCAACAAAACTTACAGGAACCAATCGACCCTCACCTACTCCCAATTCGATTTGGCCCCGTGCCAGATGGACGCATAGTGGCATTTAATGGAACAACGTCACTTTTGAAACAAAGGGGGAACATTATGATTGGAACCACCAGCGATGAATGGGGATTTTTCATTGGTTAGCCCAATTTTCAAATGTTTTGACGTACAAATCAGACAATGCCTAATTTTTACTCATGGTTGTTAAAACGTAATCAAGTTTACTTGAAAAGAACGTAAATATACTCGAGTACTGCGTAAATACGTTTACGTTTGCTCTGGAAAAAACCTGTACTAACCTTAATGCGTACTTTTGAAAGTACGCGAGTACAGAAAACGTATAATTCAGAAAAATTAATGGGGTGCATAAAAAGCAAAAACTAATGAAATGGAAATGGAAATGAACTCCAACGAATTGAAATGGCAGCGAAAATGGCAGCGGAACTGACCAAAGTTGCGATGCGAAACTCATTTTTACCTTTACTCACCTTTTTTCAAGGGTACACAGTCCAGGGTTACATTGTCCGTGAGCACAAATACTGTCTTTCACGTTTACTCACCTTTACGCAGCGTAAAAGTTAAAAATACTTAACGTTTTCTGTACTTTACTTTGAAAAAAGTTCAGAACTTATAACAACTCTGTCTTTATTCACGCAGCAATAGAAGGGAAAATACATGAAACATTGGGTACAGCGATTGATTACAACTGGCTGGAGAAAAGTGTCGCAGCCGTGATAAATACTCAAGAAAGTATACGAAAAAAATCGCTCGCCAAAAAGCTGGCAATGTATCAGTACATGGACTCTACCAATTTTAACAAATCTCAGAAAAATGACATTTACACAGCGCTTAGCAATGTATGTTAAAATTTTAACAAAAAATTTTTTTAAATAAAACCCTGATAACAACTTCAAAAACCACAGTTTGTGAGCGATATTTATTTCAATGCGCCGGCACAAAAAGAAGCTGAATTGACTGCGAGAAATCCACAAAACAATGTTTGGCTGTATGACTTTGCCTTTTATCGCCCATCAATGTTTACCCCTGCTTTCACAGGTAAATAATTTACATGCAAATTTTGAGGAAAAATATTTAATGAGAGTAACCAGTCAATTCGCAGAGGGTTTATAAATTCATAGTGTCCATTTCGAGGAAATACGGTATTTTTTTCATCTGAAGAAATACCAGACTTTATATTTTTCCCATTTTAAATATTACATTGCTCCTAACGGTAAATTTTGTGCCCAATCATTCACACAATTTACATTTACATCAAAATACGCTCACATTCTTTGTATATGAAAATGAAAATTTTGAAAATGAATTCAATTTCAAACTTCACATCTCATCGTCACAAAATCCCCAATTTACTAAACATATGGTGAAAATATCTCAATATCAAAATGCCTCAAAATCCTCTCACACCGAAAATCGGCGCGACGGATATAACGGTTCCATGGTGTAGCGGTTAGCACTCAGGACTCTGAATCCTGCGACCCGAGTTCGAATCTCGGTGGGACCTAATCTCATTTTTGCACTTTTTTGGATGGGTGCACGTTGGATAGGGGAGGACATTCAACGAAATGGGCCGAAACGAAATAACATGGGCCGCAGCCAAAAAAATCTGAAGATAGAAACACTTGAAATTAACCTAAAAATTGCAGCAAGCTACAAGACAGACAGACCGCCACACACAGCCGATCTTAATTTCATTTTTGCCACGTCAGCGATACCGGGTTTAATTGACAAAATGTATCAATTCGATGATGTAGATTGTGAACTGATTGAAAAATTCACTGGCGCAATAGCGGACTTCGTCAAAACTGGGTGAGTGAGATGTATGTATTAATTGAATATTAATTAAAATTGAACATGCTAGAGGAAATTGGAATTGGAATGATAATACTCGGCGGACATCAAACTTTGCATGGAAACCTACCATAACCCATTTGAAAAATGAACCAAAAATTGTACAGTTTTTCATCCTAATATTTTGTTTTTAATACGGAATGGAATTTATTCATTAAATTATGGTAAGATTCTGCGAAAAGTATGCGCTCCACTCGGTGTACTACTATTCGTTACTCCGATATTTTTTGAAAAACTTCTAAAATCGGCATTAGATAGGGATCTGAAGAAAAAAATCGATATTCGATTTTCAATATGAGATCACAATTTTGAAGTTTCAATAATAGAATCCACTTTCAATGTTCCTGTATCCAAATACGACGATTTTCAATATTTAAAATTCGATACCGTATACTATTCAAACACCAGAAATCACTCAGTGACCCGAGGGGGCCAGATGGATGGCAATTCTGGACACCAGTAAAACCAGCGCAGCCTGGTGCCGCTCCCAGACCCTGTAAAATGTCCTGTTAAATGTCATGCAAAGTGTGTATAGTCATGTAAAATGTCCCGGAAAATGGTAAACCACATTTGCCATTTCACGGGGCAGTTTACAGACTTTTGACACTATGCATGACATTTTACATTTTACACAGCATTTTACAGGGTTTGAAAGTGCCCCCAGATGTGCACCTGAAAATAGACAGGGAAGTCACCATGGAGAAAAACTTCCACAAAAATGGCACTGTTTTGTGGAACAAGCTTGTACCTGAATTGGACAGGTGTTTGTGATGTTGCTCTGATATACTCCAGTGACTTGACACTATGCAGCTAATTGTGTCTTAGGTTGGCAATGTTCCAATGATTAGTAATGTGTCCAACTGTTGAAATGTAGTAATCGAAAAAGTCATTTTATAAAGTTAAAATATAAAGACATTTTTATAAACAACTGCCTTTATAAACAACAACGTTTTCAATTGCAATCAAGTGTTGGTGATAATTTTTGAGCAAATTTGCCTTTAGTGAAATTAGTGAGTGGTGGAGTAGAATGTGCCTTAAGCCAGTACCCAGTAATACTAGGCACTATTAGGTATATCTCTATAATATATTGATTGACTAGGCACTGGTGTATGTAAAATACTACTGCTTATGTAAAAGTACTTTCCAGGAATAATAATGGCCCTACACACACTAGTTTTCACCGTGACCGATGTGAAAACTGAAATGGCGACATGGCGACATCCAGCCTACTCTTTTTGTATGCTATATGTGGTTTAGTTTTAAAACTTTTGAATTTTAACTTTCATCAATTTAAATTACAATTCAAATAAAATAAAATCATTCAACCATGTTCATTCATTTGCATTTGAAAAAATTTCAGTTTTCACATGAAGTCACGGTGAAAACTAGTGTGTGTAGGCACAATGGAATTGTGCAACTGTTTGAATTTCCCTTGGTTTGTATTTTGGTCCATTTTTCTTCAGAAAGTGACAACATCACTCAAAATTCCCCACGTGCTCTCGTTTAACAGAACCGATAAAAGGTGTTTTTATATGTTTGACATCAAACGAATATATTATACCCAAGGACGTATCCAGGGGGGGCGGGGGGGGCTGCAGCCCCCCCCCCCGTTCCCGGGTGAGACTGGAAAAAATCGAGGAAAATGCCGTTTTTGGTACTAATTTCCAAGGTACTATGTAAAAATGTTGCGCGCGAGCGCGCATTTTTCCACCGTCCACGGGAATTATCGGAAAATCGACACCTGCACCCTCAAACATCTGTAAAATACGTTGAATTTCGTGCCTATCACTCTATATGTATGTATATTTACATACATATCGGCGGTTCATGGCGCCAGCGCCAACGCCAATGGCGCCATGGCGTGGAGCCTACGAATGGCGCCAGCACCATGGCGCCATTCCGCCACTGTATAGGTAAAATTTTAGGGGGGGGCTGAGCCCCCCCCCGTTCGCCGGGCTCTGTAAACAAACAGCCCCCCCCCCCGCTCAAAAATCCTGGATACGTCCCTGATTATACCTATAAAATTTAAATTAAAACACACTAATCCTCCAAAAATTAAAAAGACACTTTTTCAAATGTTCCAATCTATCGCGTCGCGGCTCACCGCAAAATTGTAGTCGTTCGAAATTCGATTAGGACAATTCGCTTGCCATGCAATAACATTCGGAAATGGTAGCCTAGCGAAATGATGCGCGCCCCAGGGGAATTGACCCATCTGCGAGCTAATGCCGAATTGACCCATTCCATTTGAATGAACCGCGGACTTGCGAAAATCATTCGCACTTTCACCGAGCACCGGAAGCGCTGAAGGAAGCAAGGGAAACACGAAAAAATGCCAGACTCCACGTCGGAAATGGCACCCACCCAATTTGGGGTCACAAAACAGCTTATACTGCGGCTAGCGCTGCCACACTGCGCATTGGTGGCACGCCCAGACCCTGTAAAATATCATGTAAAATGTAAAATGGCATGTTAAGTGTAACAATTCATGCAAAATGTACACTGACATGTTAAGTGTACCGATAAATGTAAAATATCATGTGAAATGCAATGTAAAGTGTAACAAGTCATGTAAAATATCATGTAAAATGCTATGTAAAGTACAGTAATTCATATCAAATTTAAAATGCCATGTAAAGTGTAATAATTCATGCAAAATGTAAAATGCCATGAAAAGTGTAAAAATTCAAGTGAAGTGCCAAATATTCTTCCGTTTTACCAGCCATTTTCCATCTTACATGACATTTTACAGGGTCTGCGAGTGCCCCCATGTTATAGTATCATTGGTTTACCTTTTGCTGGGCGCTTGGCTGCTTGCCAGCATCGAGGCAGTGGCTGAGGATGGAGCGGCAAAAACATTGAAACAAGAAGTGGATGAAGCAATGAAACAGTTTGGCGATGATGTTTGGGAGGTAAGTAGTGTTTTTGAAAGTGACAATAGGCAAAAAAATAGGAAAATGAGTGCTTTTGAGCAAAATTTCTCAAAAATCTCTGAGCATATATCTGAGCGATTTGAGGGGTTACCGCCACGAGATTTCATGTTTGGTACAATTGTGATATTGGCCCCACACACGCTAGTTGACATCGACACCAAATGTCAACTGGTTCCGTTCCTAATTCAAAGATTGCGTTTGAACGTCGTTCGTCCACTCGTCAGCAAGCTTTGAATCGGGATCAGCACCAGTTGACATTTGGTGTCGATGTCAACTAGCGTGTGGGGTCCCAATCATAGCTGAAATCGGGGGTAGCATTTTAGGGGGGGGGGGTCTAACCTGCCGGCACGTGTTTATATCTCGGGAACCGCTGGGCGAAAATTGTTGATATTTGAGTATAATAAGGTTTCAGGTCGGGGCTAACATGAAAATCAAAGGCGTTTTCCTACGACCCCCCTGACCGGAGATAAGGTGGGTCTGAAAAAAGTAAATTTTTTAATTTTTTTGGGTGTCGCCCAGAAAACGTAAACTTTGCACGTCAATAATTTGACTATTTGTGAAGCGATTTTAGTCATTTAACTTTTAAAATGTTCACAAATGACTGGAGAGTTCATTTCTGAGGTCAAATAGGCGATACCAAATTGTGTTTATATCGATTTGGCCGGATTTCGAAATGCAAAATTTACATAAAATTTATTTTTTTGAACATGCTATCCTATACTCCTGATCGAGAGAAACACCATACCGAAAGAATGAGATCGATATCTCTCTCCGATCAAAAGTTATAGCACTTCAAACTTTCGCCTCCCATCCACGTAAATAGCCACATGGAGGTCAATGCGTTGAAATTCAAAACTCCATATCTCGACCATTTCTCAGCCGATTTTTACCAATGAACACTTAAAATGGTCAGAATAACCTGAAGATACCATTTGTATGCTCAGCTTATCTGTATCCTAACTTAAATTTCCCACAGAAGTTTGAAGGTCTATAACTTTTGATCGGAGAGAGATATCGATCTCATTCTTTCGGTATGGTGTTTCTCTCGATCAGGAGTATAAGATAGCATGTTCAAAAAGAAAAATTTTCCGGAAATTTAGCATGTAGAAATCGGGCCAAATCGGTATATACACGAATGTATATCACCGATTTGACCCCAGAAATGAACTCTCCAGTCATTTGTGATCATTTTAAAATTTAAATGACTAAAATCGCTTCACAAATAGTCGAAGTATTGACGTGCAAAGTTTACGTGTTCTGGGCGCCCAAAAAAATCAAAAAATTTACTTTTTTTCAGACCCACCTTATCTCCGGTCAGGGGGGTCGTAGGAAGACGCCTTCGATTTTCATGTTAGCCCCGACCTGAAACCTTATTATACTCAAATATCAACAATTTTCGCCCAGCGGTTCCCGAGATATGAACACGTGCCGGCAGGTTAGACCCCCCCCTAAAATGCTACCCCCGATTTCAGCTATGGTCCCAATGCAGAGGCATTTTACGCACTGCGTAATCGTTTTTTTCTGATGAAATGTTGCAAATACTGTCAAAAAATCCAAAACTTAAAAATTGTGGGTTTTGCAGGTTGGCAGTCAGCCAGGAGCTCGAATCGAGGATTTAGATGAACCATTTTTCAAATACGCCGAACAACTCTACAAAATTTATCAGAAAAATCCAAAATCGGCCCATCTACTGAACACAGATAAAAATAGCGTAACAGAAACTGAGAGCACAGGGCCGCTGAGCACAATCAGCAAATACTTTTTCTTTACTTCAACTACATTGACTTTGATTGGCTTTGGGGGTCCACTGACACCAACTTCAGTTGCAGGTGTGAATTTTTGTCAGAACTTGGACACTTGAAATCATAATTTTGTTTAAAAAAAGAAAACGCCACATGCTTCACAGGTCGCCTATGCTGCATAATTTACATTCTACTAGGCCTGCCACTGATTGTGATAACACTGGCAGATTTGGGTAAATTCTGCACAGAGGCAATAAGTTGGCTGTGTCTGCTTTTCTTCAAATACAAGTTCACATTTTCAAGGAGGGTCAGAAACTGGTGGAGGAGCTACCATGATGCTAGGATCAAAAGACTCAATAGAAGGGACAGTGTTTTTCTAGGACAGGTATTGTTTATTTAGCTTTAGCTCAGCCATATTATCAGTGAAAAATATTTAAAAAGTGTTATGGTTCAGGTGAGGATAGCTGGTGGAGATGAGGAAGTGGCTGAATTTCTCTGGACCCACTTGGAAAATGCCCAAATTGTAGAAATTCCATTCTATTTGGTTTATTTTCTACTAATCCTCTACTTTATTTTCAGTGCCATGATATTTTGTCAGTGAGTTATAGGTATTCTGCATGATTATGAAAGTTCACCAGTCAATAATACAGATTCACCCCAATAAATACAGCCTTGAATCATGGACACTATCAGAATCCCTATACTTCACAATTATCTCAGTTCTTACAATTGGCTTTGGTGACCTGACACCAAAAACACCATCAAATCAGTTAATCACACTGTTTATGCTGTTTGTGGGCCTGGTGCTCACCAGCACTTGTTTGGATGTGCTTGGCTCATACTACCTGGACAAGGTTCACTTTTTTGGCAGGAAGAAAAGAGCAGATCCACTTGAATGGTTGAAAGAGGTCCAACAAAGGAGGATTAGAAGGATGAAACAAGAAGCCATGAAGAAACTGTTTGAGACAATCACCGCATTGAACTTCATGAACTTAACTCCGCAGAAGTTTGCAGAGCTAAAGTGAGCCTAGCTGCATTGCCAATTGGCCGACACACACTAGTTGACATCACAATTAGAGTCAACTAAATTTTGGTTAATCATGATATTTCAACTTTCCTATGTGATACAGCATGTCGTGACACTTAATTTTCATTGTTTCTGATAAGTGTGATGCTGTGTTATTTAGTTGACATTCATTCGTGATGTCAACTAGTGCTTGTGGACCCCATATCATCAACACAGAACAAAAACACCTACCCCCTTACACAGGTCACTCTCATGCCAGCCAGACATGAGTCAGCTGCCGGAGGAAATGCTGCAAGTGGCGCAGCAGGTGGCCAGCTCGGACGAGTCCACCATGTCGGGCATGGAGCCCCCGCCGCCCCCCATCGCCTTGAAGGCCACCCAGGCAGACTCGAGATCGGTCAGTGGGGGGGGGCAATGGGAAATACCTAGTCACAGTTGAATTGATGCAAACTGTGGCGGAACTTTGCAGGTCACGCTTCAATGGGAGGCACCCAGCGTGCCCACGGGTGTTGTGACAAACTTAATTCTCAATTAGCTAATTAATTGATAGTTGGGTCGAAAGTCAACATTTCAGATAAAATCGTTAAATCGAAAATTTTGGGAACAAAATCATTATAAATACATAAAAGTGATATCATTGAAACCATGTGGTCTAATATAACCTTAAAGCTCCCAAAATGTCCTTTATAATCCAAAATGTAAATACCCCCAACCCGCCAAAAAATTCAATCAATTCAAAGTTTGTCACAACGCCAGTCGAAACTAGCGCGGAGATGACGGAAAGCGAGCAAGCGCAGGCGTACTACAAAAGACACTGGTTCACGCTGACTTACTCGGCTAAAGATAGAGCTCGCAGGTAAACTAAATGTAGATAAAAAACAGAAGGCAATTGGCTCCACGCAAACTATGTAGTTGACGGCAGAGATTCCCGGAACCAGGGTTGGCAAAATCTCAGGAAAAAATAAAATTAAAATTAAATACAATTTTTATACAATTTTACTAAATTTCACTCAAATGTGTCAAAAACGGGATCTACCAAATTTTGGACATCTAGTTTGTAAACAAACAACTGCGCGCGGCCAAATATAAAATATAAACTTCAGCGGAAAAAAACCGCGCAACGCAGAAGCGCCGAGGTGCAAATGGTGGACTTCATCAACGGCACCGAGTACACGGTGGCCGACTTGAAATCGTTCACGCTGTACGAATTCGTTCTGGTCACCAGCACCAAGTACGGCCACAGCGAAGCGGTGAGAGCGCACGAATATACTGAACCGTGTTGGTGAAGTTGGGCTTTTTGGGGGTTACCGTAATTCTTCTAATAGAAGAGCGCCGTACTATTGTTTTAGTAATCTTACTTACCTGCCGCTCTATTGGAGGCTGCCGTTCTATTTCCGCATTTTGGAGGTGCCCTTTTATTGGAGGTATGCCGCTCTATAAGAAGAAATACGGTATGTGTGGTGGGGGTTCGCTTTTAAGATTTTTCGGTATGTAAATAGTAGTCGAATAGCCGCATACGTATAAATCAGCATTGAATGCATTTTAGTTTACCGGAATGAGGTGTCCGTCAACTAGTTGACGAATATAATGAAATCATCCCTTCAAAGCTGATTTAGACATTCCGATTGTAAATTAGAGTAGGCACAAAAACGAATGCAAATGTGTAATAACGCATTTAGCTGGGTAAATTCGGCTAAAATGTGCGAAAATAAATTTCGGATTTGCGCGTTCGCAGGCACGGTGCCGCAATCTCTGAAAGTGATCGCGGTCGGGCCGGACACGGCGACAATCACTTGGCAAAAACCGGCGAAAAACAAGGGGAAAGAGGGCGAACATTACACAGTTTATTTCGCCCAAGAACCTGTGAGTGCTATTTTTTATGGCGGAAAATCTTAATCAACAATACGCTGACAAATGTCAATTAAATCTGTAAGAAAATCTTCTTTTTTATTAACATTTCACATGACATTTGACACTTTACAATTTACAGGCATTGGACTGCCACCCGGTGCCAACTCTGCAAGTGAACAAGTGACAAAAATGTGACGTGATAATTCAAGCAAAGAAATGACGTACTAAATGGAATGTCGACTTTCGTTTCGTGTCAAGTATCGATTACGTCACCCATCACAAAATCTACTCGTCACTCAACCCACCCCAACCACCTGTCTCTCCACTTGTCAAAACCACCTCAACCCCCCCCCCAGGCGCCGGACTTCCGCTTCTGGTTGTGCGTGCGCGCGGGCCGCTCGGTGCGGCACACGCTCACGCACTTGCTGCCCGGCGCCGCCTACTCCGCCTGCGTGTCCGCCAACCACAACAGCGGCTTCGCCATCGTCAGCAAGACTGTTTACTTCAGGACGAGAGATGGCTGGGTGGATGAGTGAGGGGTGCGGCTAGAGATGCGCCCTAGGCTTGAATTGGAGACTAGGGCGCGAGTAAGGCGCCAAATCAGCGATTCGTGACAAATCGTGATAAAACTTGAAATTTTCTGCTGCTTTCGATTGTTGGGGCACGCTGTAGTGTTTTCCAATAGTGAAAGTGTATGCGCATAGTGCGCATCAGTGATGGAATGACGCCGTGGCGCTTACGCCATTTTAGGGCGCCACGGCGCGCCGCGCCATGGCGCCATTGTCACTTGGCGCCCTTTTTCTGGCGCTTTTTCATCACTAGTGCATATTCACCTAATACAGTCTGTTTTCATTCTACTCTGTTCATAATCACCTAATAAATATAAAAATAAATACAATTATAAATATATAAATAAATACAACAATAAATATATAAAGGACGGACAACCCTCAAACGCATTTGAGTAAATACATGCAAAGTTCTATAATGATAAGTGATGTAATCAAACCCGGACAAACATAGATTAACTTGTAGCATAAATACTGAAAATGCTCGAATAAGTACCCCTGGTAGGTTTTACACCGGTTACAACCTGGAGCTCAATTCAACCTGCTGGGGGGGGGGGGGTTCGAGGCTGAAAGATTTTCACAATCACAATTTGATAATCACTTCAAAACACAGAACTGGGGTCAATTCCACAATTGTAAAACAATTTATAAGTGAGAAGTCAAAAGTGAAAAGCAAAGTAAATTTATTAGACTGAAAAGTTATTCAAGGAGGGGTACTTATTCGAGATCAAAGTGGCAAGTTGATTTGTATCAATTTTGCGGTAACGCGCATAAATATATGAAAATCATCTTCTCTGCCGTGCTAAGGATATGACAATAACTATACTCGAGCAACTCTACACCTAGCACGCGCGGTTCACGCTGGAAGCGTGCCAGCGATATTTAACGCGATATTCATAAAACGTTGAGAAAGTAATTTCTGCCATAACATCATACCGTCATACGTTAACGGATTCACAACCACGAATTTTTTCATCATTTACAAAAAAGACATCCTTTAATTATCATTGGCAAGCTTCCAACGTGAGACATAAATACATGCGAGTGCAGAGTATAAGCCCACAAAGTATACATCAATTTTATCCAAAAAAAAGAGAATAAAATCAACCCACCTTCCCTGGACAATGAAAGGTGTCTCTTGCCATCAGAGGGCAGTGGCGGCGACGGCGAACAGCCTGACCAGGTGGCGCTTGCTGGCGGGCAGCTGGGTCACGGGGCAGCACTGCCGCGACTCCACAAATTGGAATATGCACCCGTAGCAGAACACGTAGCTGAGGGGGGGGGGCTAGACTGTCGAGTGTGTGGAATGTTGGCGCAATGTGGGGTTGGACATGTGTAGTACATTATTTTACGATGACGATCCCCCCCCCCAAAAAAAAAAAATTTCAGCAATTTATCTTCTCAGAGAAGCGATTTACTATTTACCGTATTTCCTCGAAATACCTCCAGGGGGTGTATTTTTTCAGAGTGGAAATTTTGAGAGAAAAACGTGAAAAATGCAACAATAACCACCATTTATAAGTTTTTACAGCCTCATATAAGGATGTAGATGGTATAAACGATGTTCTAACGTAACACAGTAAGTGTTTTGAACGTCTGTTATGCATTTCCCGGACCACAAATACATAGTGCCCATTTTGAGGGAGGGTATTTCGAGGGGGGTATTTCGAGGAAATACGGTATATGAACCCCGTCAGGGGTCAAATCTACAAAATCAATCAGCTTGAAAAAATAATTATCTTTCCATCCCTGTAGGTGCCCCCCACCCCCATTTTTCATCAATGAACTTTTTCACAAAAAACTGTACCCAGAAACAGCAAGCACAGTGTCATTTCTCCTGACGCGCTGGCACAAGGGACATTGTCTGGGGTTCAGCTGCAACACCGCATCCTCCTTCAGTATCTGCGCACACAGACATATTTATTTGCCATTAGAAGTGGCAAAAAGACAAAACAGCGCCAAAAATCCATAGGGTTTGTAGATTTGAACCCCCGCGGGGATTCGATAGATAATAAATCGGGATAGATAGCTAAAAAAAATTTCGGGGCGGTTCGAGGGTGTTGAGGGGGGGGGGGGGTCACGAGGGTTCATAATATACAGGCTTTTCCAAGGTAATCCCCCCCCCTCAAAACGAATCGAACCATGGCGTGCGGCGGCGGCGGCGCGCTGTTGCCTCCAAAAGGGGAACTGTTCAGGCGGTCGCTCTGGGGGCAGCCACAGACCCTGTAAAACCTAAAGTAATATGTCAAAGGTCATGTAAAATGTCTATCTAAACAAAAATATTACTGATCTTTGCATAACTATTGACACTGCTTCACACTTGTCATGACAATTGACACTGCTTCACTCTTGTCATGACAATTGACAATTTGCATGACATTAAACACTTCACTCCACACTTTACAGGGTCTGGGATTGGCACCTGGCCGCTGGCGTGCCACCAGTCGATGAACTGGATGAAGAAGAGGGCCACGCCGATAGAGCGGCTGGCGGCCGACTGCACGGCCGTGGGAAACGCCCGCAGCAGGTAGCCCATCATGGGCACAACGCTGCGTGGATACATCGGGTTTGCTGAGTTCAGGTGCAATTAGGGTTGATCTCAGGTTTTAATGCGAAAAATGGTAGAAATTGATGCATTTTGAGGTTGTTTATTGTGATGATAAGTCGGCAATCACTCGTAATATGAGCGGCGCTTTAAAAATGCTTTTAAAACCATCATTGGTGGCCCAAACACTAGTTGACACACGTGTGCCAACTGGTCTGTGTCAACTCACATTTCGCCTTCAGGTGTCGCATAGCGATATCCAAATGCACATATGGCAATGTTGACAATTAACTTGACAGTTGACAAAATTAAATATTTTGGCAAATGCATTGGAAGATCACTGTGCGACCAGTGAAGCTGAAATCTGAGTTGACACAGACCACTTGACACACTGCAACTAGTGTGTGGTTCGCCATTATTTCAGTGAACTATTCAGCCTTTTTAGTGATTAAAAATTATAAAAGTGCATCAAACCGCAACCTACCCTCCATTTTCCGGCCATGCAACCTCTTTTTTCCTACCGAACCTCTCAAAATCAGCGGCAGTCAAATTTGCCAATTTCACGCCAGCCAAAAAAAGTAGCGGCGAGTGCACACTGGATTTCGACAGCGCGTAGGAAATTTGCAGCACCAAACTGCACACTTCTACTGCCGTGTTGAGCCACGGATAAATTTTGACGAAATTCCGTTTGAAATGTTCCGTGCGGCCGGGAACCATCTGTGGAGGGTTTTTTTGTGTTAAATGTGAAAATGAATACATATTTAAATAAAAATAAAAAATGTTGCGGAAAGTAAGAAAAGTTTAAAATAATCGAAGACAAACCTGCATATCACCGGCAATGTCTATTTCGTCCCTCCACCGTTCGTGCAGTAGATCCAACTTTCGTCGAATGTAAGGCAGCCCACTCTGAGAAAGGTATTAAATTGGGAATTATCATTATCATTACCATGTCGGCTGGACTAGAAAGTGCCGCAACTTTTAACAAAATCTACACTTGAACAAAATCGCCATGCAAAAAATGCGCAAAACAGTTTAAAATAAAATCTAAGAATGTCCAGATCCAGGACCCAAATTAAATAATTGACAAACTTTCACTATTTAAACAAAAGACCGACCACAATGGCCAATGATAACAGCCGTTCCCGAGGCAACAATCTGCCATTGGAGCCATTGCCGCCGACGCGTTTCATTCCGTAGAAGTTCTCGGAGAATGTGCCATCTGGGATTTAAATGTGGCTTCAAATTGGGATTGGGACCTCATGATCGAGACTGGAAAGATTGATGATTTGAGGGTCTTGAGATCGGGTGTGAATATTTTTTGTTTTGTAAACTCAAGGTGCAAAGTCACTGGAGAATATGTATAACAAATATAGTGAGGATTCGACAAGGTTGATCAATTTGAAATGCTCAAACTCACTGTACTTTTTCAGGAAATAATCCTGCAACACAAGGTCCAATGCCAAATAAATCTCGTCATAGTGCCGCGCCACAGATCTGAACCGTTCCGGCTTCAGCACGCTGCCAAACTGAGAGATATTATTGGGTAACCATTTTTCAGGTTAACAAGCGCAATTCACAACGATCCAATTTCACACTAATATAGCAAGATTTAATGAATTAACTTCATAACATAATTGTGCAATGGGTCGAAATTTGATAGGGACAGATGTAGCACTTAAAAAAAATGTCAAAATGTCAATCTGTTCAATCTTTCAACAATAAATTTTGAATTTGTAGATATCGAATGACATTTGACACGGCACTTATTGCAGACTGGCACCAGGTCATATTTATGTTGAGACACATTGTTCGAGTGTCAAAATGATAATTTTGTGCAAATGTAGCACACCGCTAAAAATGGTCAAATTTCAACACTCTTTCAGTAAACTTCACAAAAAAAATGTCCCCCAAACACCAATCCCCCACCCAAAACCTACTTTCATCCCCTAAACCTGCGCGCACCTGCACGAGATGCTTCAAGGCGGGGTGCAAGCCGGCCATGAGACTTTCCTGGGCGATCGCGTCGAACACCGACGGCTGCTGCAAGACGCCATCCCCCCCGCCCGTCGTCTGGAATCAAATTTAAATTGCCCGATATTTCGGGGGGGGGGGGCTTGAGGCGGCAAGATTGATTGTAGGAGGGTTGTTAGATTGCAAGAAGCTGTTTGGTTGGCGAGGTGCCAATTTATCGAAATGAAGCGAATCTGGCAGCGTTGAGCGTCGCAAAGGTAAAAGGAACGAATTTAGGCGAAAATTACTGAGAATTTGATGAAACACGCACCTGAGCACGTTCGGCCGTCAAATGCGCCGCGTGCACGGCCGCAGTAGACATCTTCTTATCACCTTGGAACTCTTGGAGAAGTGCCAAATTTTTATTTTTGAAATATTTCAAGAACTGGATACATACGCAACTATCGCAGCCGAATGAAACCAATGTTGCAGCGTGAAATACGTCCGTCGAAATAAATGCAGCGCACAAAAACCCTCAGCAGTGAAAACGAAACCGCCTTTGCCAGTTTATCCTGATTTCATCACAATGATCAATCAGTAACAGAATCGACAGATTTGGATACCTGTGGATGTTCCAAAGATCACCGCAATGGCGCAGCGCGCTGGAGAAAGTCATTTGTCCATTCAAGTGCACCCAGTTCAAATTGAATGCATTTCCAGTGAATTAACGTGGTAACTTTCACACCCACTTCAGAACATGGTGCCAATTCCTCAAGTAGGTAAGTGATATTTTTTGTAAATCCGTAAAGTGATAAAAGCGAGTGTATCAAAGCCATGTGATATGATGCGACAAACTAACCTATAATTGACAAGAAACCTCACGAATCAAGCAACTTGTCACTTAAAGATAGATTTGTCACTTAAAGATTGATTTGTCATTTAACTCACCGCTTATTTTTGTCGCTTACCACTCGTTTTTGTCAATGCTCTAAAGACCTATTCATGTTGAATTTAATTGGTTTTCATTTCCACACTTCAATGGACAAATAATCTATCCGCCAACAAACGCTCCAAGGGCCAGTCCCGCACCCTGTAAAATGTCCCGCAAAATGCTATATGTCCGAAAAAATCTGTAAAATGTAAAGCAATCCAGCGCCCGGCAAAATCAACATGAAATCTGACTCGACAGTCGGTCATTTCGCAAAGTGCGGGACTGGCGCCGGCACTGATCAACACACATCACCACGCATCACACCTCGTTGCACACGCTCACGTCGTCGAGCACCTCGTCCTGGGGGCAGTCCCGCACCGCGTAAAGTGTAAAGTGTAAAGTCAACTGTCATGTTAAATGTCAAAAACATAAAAACAATATACCGTATTACCTCGAAATACCCCCAGGGGGTTTATTATTTCGCCAGCAAAATTTGAGGGGGGGATAATTCGAGGGGGGGGGGTTTATTCGAGGGGGGGTCTATTATTTCGCCAGAAATTTTCGGAAATTCCCCATACTCGGACGTAGAAAAATCGAACAATTACATAGATGTATATGTCTTTATAGGTATATATAACTGTATATACACATAAACCCTTCCCTAACGTCACTCAATCTTCAGTTTTACGTGTGTTCTGCATTGTACAGATCACAAACTGCGGTATTTGTCGTGTACGTTCTCTTTACACTCAATGTTAGGGGGGGGGGTATTTCGAGGTGGGGGGGTTATTATTTCCTCCGCCGAATTTTAGGGGGGTATTTCGACGGGGGTTTAATTCAAGGGGGGGATAATTCGAGGTAATACAGTAACTGAATTTTTGACACTTTGAATGACATTTGACAAATCTGCATGACATTTCACATGACATTTGACACTTGACTTTCACACTTTACGAGGTACGGGACTGTCACCTGGGTGGCGGCTATGTGCGGCGGCTCGGGCACACCGTCGTCGACGACCGGCATGGCCACGGGCACGCCCCTCAGCGTGCCGTCCTTCTCGTTCGCGTCGCGGTCGTACGGCAGCAGCCGGTTGGTCATGTGCACGGCCAGGCCCTCGCGCAGGCGCCGGTTCAGACTCGCTGCGGGTGTTTGTGGGGTCGCGGCGCATTGAGAGCGTGCGGGTTCGGATCCCACCGGCGGCAGTGACTTTTTTGCACTCTTTCTGTAGTATTTCGGTGACATTCTGGTGGTAGAAGACCACCCTTCTGTTAACACCTTCTGTTATTACGGCACACTTAAATGCGTGCTCTCACTTCTGCTGGGTCTCTGCGGCCGGGCGGATGGCGACCTCCGTTCGACGCTGCCGCTGAACGCGCGCACGAAAAGCGACTCCTTGCTTGGACTCCTCTGTGTCCACAGGGGGAAGCACCGTGTTCACTCGAAATACTCCCTTTAATTAACCCCCCTCGCAATACCCCTCGAGTTACCCCCCGTCTGGAAACCTCAGCGCAAAGCGCCAAGCCGCTTTGTTTTGGCGCTAGCGCCAAGCGTTGTGTTCCTGGCGCCGCACAAAAAGCACCATGAACTTTTACAAACCCTAGCGCCAAGCGCCACGGCAAAAAAGCGCCAAGCACCATGGCGCTTTCAAATCACCACACACAGACATAACGCACCAGACCGGGCGTGGTGTTGGCGTTGGTGGTGGGCTGGCCGGGCGCCAACATGGAGGGCCCGGGGCCCACGCTCGACATTCGGCTGACGCGCTCAGAGCTTTTTCCCGCAGCTGCGGCCGGCTGCAGTGGCGCTGGTGCAGCCATCCCCGAATCGGTCATTTGCGTTTGTTGGTCCGGCTGCGTGGGCGGAGTTGGTGAGAAGGATGCTGATTGAGTGATCGTTGATGTGACGGTGGAGCGTGATGTGGAGATTAGAATCAGAAAGGTAATATTTGACTAAGAACATAAAGCGATGACTTTAGGATGGGGATTGCACACATAGGTAGCTTATGCTGGTGTCAGTTTCGTATTACAAAACAGACAAATGTATACCGTATATACTCGAATAATTCTCCCTCCTTGAATAATAACCTCCTTGAGGCATATGATCAATTTGCAGTGTATAGTTTGAACAAAAATGGCCAAACATGCCTCAAACTCGTTGGTGCTCACCAACCTCAGGGGCGTCAGTGCTTGGCGCCTGTGTATCGGTCAGTTTGATCAGCTGCTGGCTGGCTTTGGCTGGTGCGCCCTGTTCACCCTGCTGGGCTTGCGGCTCGCCGCTCTCTGTGCCCAGTTTGCAGTGGTGTATATGGATACCGTATTTCCTCGAAATAACCTCCCGGGGGGTTATTTTCTAATAGTGGAAATTTTGAGGCGGGGGGGGGGGGGGTCAACGAGGAGCTATTACCCATTTGCATGTGCTCAGTGGACATGCACTAGCACCTCATTGCCATTATCTGCAACTGTCTGCACTTTGCCACCATTGCAAAGCACTCGCCAAACTGACACTTAGGTACTGTGTTGCACATTGCGATCGTGTTTTGTGATGTCATAACATTTCGTGGGAAGCGCGAAAGAAGCAGCCACAGTTGGGTGCGAAGTGCAGACAAAATGCGATGGAAAAATTGAGCATACTCAGTGGAGACGGTGACAGCTGGGCAGTGGCACCACTGGCACTGGTTTGGTGGCGCCATGTGCTGCTGCGAATGTTCACTGAGCGCAGATGTCCACTGTGCGCAATGTCCAGGAGTTATTACGCCCTTTTATTTTTCACTTCTTATGTTTTTTTACTTCTCAGTTTGTGGCAGTTGCACATGGTCTACTAGTTATAAAGAAGCGGCAATAATGCTGGCGCCAGTCACAAACCCTGTATTTACGAGTCGAGACAATTGAAATGATATTTTACTTTTCATTTTACAGGGTCGAGACTGATCCTGGTCGAATTTTTGTCGGGGTGGATTGATTAAATACAAACAAAACTTGCGGCAGAGAGCACTTGGCGCCGCCACTAGAGTAGTGATGGAATGACGCCATCCGAGTATCGCGCCAATTTTGTCAATTTTTCTGACATTTTCCCACCGCCAATCGGCACCAAAAACGGTAGCAATTCGCCGTCCACCAAGGACATTGCGCCATTCGGCAAGCCAATAGCACAATGGCGCCAACGCCACACTCAATCACTAGTCCCATGGCGCCAGCGGAAAGCCAGAGTTTTCTTTTCCATGACTACCTTTCACGGCTTTCTTGTGTTTACAGCAGCAAACTCCCATTTCTATTTAATTGCGGTTAACTTCCACTGAATTCTAATCAGCACTGGTCAGTAGTTTCTTCATTGAATCTCCATTTTTTAGCGGAGGCTTTTTTTAATTAAGAAAGTTTAGTAGGTGTTTTTGGTGCCGCCGAGCGGCTGATTTATGTAATTGGATGGGATGGCAGCGAATAAAGCGATTTTCAGTTTTGCGACAGTTTATTTTTTCCAAGACGAATTGGCTTCATGGAAATGATGATAAAAAGTATCACAAGCAGCGCACAACGACGAAAAAGTGCGATATCAATCACTCAAACTAGGGTTGGGACGATATATCGTATCGAATATCGGATATGACCATTTTTTCATATCGAATATCTTCGAATATCTATATATCGACCATTTTTCGATATTCTGGTATTCTTTTTGAGGTACTTGTGATCCCATAAAAAATGGCTGAAGCCAACAAAAAGTGGATGCTGCTAGGGTTCAAACGGGATCCCGATCCCGGATCCCGTGAAATTGAAATCCTTCACGTGAAATTGAATTGAAGGATGAAATCCCGATCCCGATCCCGATCCCGAAACTTTTCAAATCCCGATCCCGATCCCGAGAAACTCCAAAGTCCGGGATCCCGATCCCGGAAAAATTAGTGGAAATTAACAAAAGTGAAAAAACGACGTTATTGCATGCAAAAATGTGAACGCAAACCCCCAGCGTTCATTGTATGCCACGTTTCTGGCATCCAACAGTGTTTTTAGACCTTTATGAACAACTGTGGATGCCAAAACATCGGCCAAAATCTCTATCCCAAGACCCCAATCCCGATCCCGAAAAAATGCCAATCCCGATCCCGATCCCGTGACCCCAATCCCGATCCCGAAATCTCAAAAAACCAATCCCGATCCCGATCCCGAAAAGTCAATCCCGTTTGAACCCTAGATGCTGCAGCCAAACACGTATGCTTATGAATGCACAAAGTAAGATATGATATATTAATGCCATGTTTTTTCACATTGAGCTATCAAAAGTAGGATATCAAGGGTAATGTAAATATACACATCCTTACAAAATATATGATATTAACACAGCAAGCTGCATCACAAGGAAACCATTTCCCAAACCTTTGCGTGGCAGCATGGCTCGAAAATTTGGCTGTTTATTTTAAAATACCAACCTTTTAAAAATGTAAAAAGCCAGCCACCCCTAGTCACAAGTATGACCTGAAGTGTTTGCTTAATAATTTTTCACCTTATATAATTTGATTCTTCCTGTTTTTATTTCATTACCTCATTTCAACTGTTGTGAGCCCCATTTAAAAAGATTATCAACCATGTTTGTGTCCAAATGGAAATACAATATGCCCCGCTGTACTAAAATATCGAAACATCAAAAATAACGAAATATCGATATCGAATATCGAGTATATTTTCATATCGAATATCGATATCGAATATCGATATCGAATATCGAGGGTCCATACCGTATCGATATCGAATATCGACTTTCAGAAAAAAGTGTCGATATCGAAAAGTCATATCGTCCCAACCCTAACTCAAACATACTTATTGGACCGTACACTTTATGATTTGTATTCATTTTATGTTATAATTATAAATTATGCACCAATTTCACCCATACTGTAACAATTGAACGTGCTGTGTGAAAAATTATTGGTCTTTTATTCAGACGGGATACGGTAAATTTAACCGTAAAGTGTGCGGTCAGTAGACTAGACCTAAACATAATCACATCACAACGCCTCAGAAACCAATCTGGCACAAATGGAATCCAACTTTCTTCCAAAAGCGGCCTTACTGAACACGGTGTTGGCTCTGGAGATTCCCGCGTCGCCGAATTTCTTCACCAGCCAATCAGCGTTTAGCACGACTTTTTCCATTGCGAACGCAAACGATTGGGGCGACCCGTCGCACAGGAAGCCCGTTACGTCAGGGACTATCTGAGATGGGGGACTAAATGAGGAAAACAGGGTCGACTAGTGGAGCCTGTAAAATGTCAACTGTCGGGCAAAGTGTCAAAAGACATGTAAAATGCCATGTAAAATGTAAAATTTCGTGCAGTGTCAAAAGACATTAAAAAAGCCGTGTGAAATGCCAATTTTATTTTATCTTGTTTTCCGATTGTTTGACGTTTAACAGGGTATTTTACATGACTTTTGACTTTCCAGTCCCCATCCTGAACCAAATTCCAAAATCTCAGACCGGCTTGAACATAGGTAAAGACTTAATCTGCCTGCGCGCAGTAGTTTTCACACGAAATTTTGAAAACACAAGCTTAGAAAGCAATTGAGTTTTCTACACTGAGGCGGCCGTCAACTACAGTTGACGGTAGGGTTCAAACGGGATTGACTTTTCGGGATCGGGATCGGGATTGGATTTTTGAGATTTCGGGATCGGGATCGGGATTGGCCGGGATTGGGGTCACAGGATCGGGATCGGCATTTTTTCGGGATCGGGATTGGGGTATTCAGATAGAGCTTTTGGCCAAGGTTCTGGCATTCACAGTTGTTCATAAAGGTCTCAAAACACTGTTGGATGCCAGAAAAGTGGCATAAAATGAAGACTTTGCTGGGGGTTTGCGTTCACATTTTTGCATGCAAAAACGTCATTTTTTTGTTTTTGATAATTTCCACTAATTTTTCCGGGATCGGGATCCCGGACTTTGGAGTTTCTCGGGATCGGGATTTGATACTTTTCGGGATCGGGACTGCTAAATCCCGGAATTTCACGGGATCCGGGATCGGGATCCCGTTTGAACCCTAGTTGACGGAGGTTAGAAATGACTCCTTGTGGAAAACTCAAACACATTCAAAGCTCATTTATGAGTTTTCGAAATTTCGCGTGAAAACCCGTGCCCACCCCAAGTCCCAATCCAGTCCCAAGTGCCCCAATAGTGCCCACCCAAGTCAACCGACACTCTCTTTGGGGCCGCCGTCGTTCACAGCGATCACGGGTCTGCCGGCGGCCATCGCCTCCACTGGCACGATGCCAAAATGCTCCCCTCTGGGCGTGTACACGACGCACGTGCAGCGGTCTGCGCGCGGGCAAGGCAGTAGTAAATAAACTATTTGGCTGAATTTACCTTACCGTAAAACGGGAAAAAAACGGAACTGTGCAAGTAACCACAATTTTCTGAATTTACCTCACCGTAAAACGGAAAAATATACGGAACTGTGCAATTTACCACAATTTTCAGAATTTACCATACGGTGCCGTGTGCTGCAGGTACATATCAGGGGTCTCCAACGGGGGGGGGTATCTCGTGGGGGTCAAAATCCTGGAGAGCCCTGTTAGATTAACGTATTAGCTACATGCAACGAACCTAGCAAAGCACGCTTTTCCCCATCGGACGGCGATCGAAAGAAGGTCACCCTGTCCGGCCGCCCCCTGCGAGAAATTAGTAATAGTTTTGCGTGGTCCAGAAAAAGTGGTAAACATCAGTTACAATGTTTTGGCTTCTCTCATAACCTCATTTAAGCACTATTCCATGCCTAACTTTACTTGAACTAGAGAACATTTGACAAATGGTGATTTACATAACGAGTCGACATAACAAGTGGATTTTTTGGCAGAAATCTCATGAATGACAGCCATTGGCTACAGATACTATGGGTACCTATACATAATCACAACAGGGGTATTTTGAATTTTGACCCTCCGAGTGGTTGGACAGATAGCTAGCTCGAAAAAATTGGGGGGGGGGTGTGCTGGTTAGATATTAAGGCTATTTCAGGGTGTAAAGGAAGAAAAGGGAGAAAAATCGCTAAAAGTAGGTGTAAAATAGCTCAAAATGGGCATATAGTACTAAACATAGCTCAACAAAAATACTTGGATATGCTGTACCAAAAGAAAATTGCTATGCAGGCCAGGGATGAAAGTGCTCCAGTGGAACCGGTCAGATAGAATAGGGTTTTTTGTTTTGAATTTCAACTTTTTGCTGTTGCTCTTTAGTATTTCAAGTGCCTCTTTATGTAAGAACTTTTATGCCTGGGTGCACCAGACACAGGTATAAAAGTTCCGCGACAGTTCTGATTAGGCTACCCTAAACCTTGGAAGGAGTGGTTACCTTTGTTAGCACTACAGCCCTATTTTCGGAAAACATTTTTCTAATTTTAATCTAAAAAAAGACAGTTCAACATTTTGGTTCAATTGTGAATTTTTAAGTCACTTCACTCTTGTATCCCACCAACAAAAGCATTTTTACAACTATTTTCGAAATTTCAATAAAATTGGGTTCACACTGTTTGTGTGGGGTGGGAAGAGGCGTTTTTTTCAACTTTTTATCACTTCGAAAGGCGAATAACCGCTAGGCAACAAACACCGCATGGCAACAGCGCTCATAGCGCAACTGCGTGCGATCATTAGGCAACAATCACCGCATGGCAACTGTGACACGCGCGCATGCATGCCGCTGCCGCGGGGTGCCCGCCCAGCCGGCGCCAACGGCGCAGCGCATGTCTACATTCTGCCGCGCCGCCGCCCAAAGTTGCGGTAGAGGAATAGACGCCAGCCATACTGTGGCGCAGGGGGGCAGTATATCAGCGCACCATAAAGGTAATGTAAAGCCAATGTAAAGTAAAACTTTTTGTACTTTTACTCATGAGTAACGATGGCAAACCCTCACGAAAAAAGTATTCAAAATTTGTTTTGTTTTTCTAGAGGTGAAATAAATTTTTTTAAGTTCTGGTAAAGATTCTTCATTTCAAATGCTACTTCATATAAGGTAGCATTTGAAATTTACAACCTTTACCGGAACTGAAAAATTTTGTTACAGTAAAGTTCCGGTAAAGGTTGTAAATTTCAAATGCTACCTTATATGAAGTAGCATTTGAAATTAAGAATCTTGAAATTAAATAGCGTGGGAGTGGATTCGGCCATGCGGCAGGAATGGCGCCAGTCAGACGCGAGCGTGTCGGCTGCTCATGCGCTGGCGGCGCCATGGCGCCAGCTTGGCGGGCGCTTACGGTCACTGTGCGTGTGCCGCGGTTGCCATGCAGTGATTGTTGCCCAATGAGCGCACGCAGTTGCGCTATGAGCGCTGTTGCCATGCGGTGTTTGTTGCCTACAGCTGCTGGGTCCTTCGAAATTGGACATTTTATATAAAGTGCCTTCAATCTGAGAAAACATTCAATCCCCACTGCATCTAAAGTACAGTGTATTTATCTAGTTTTTTCTAAAACCACTTTTTAAAGAGTACAGTGTATTTATAGCTGAAAATAGGTAAATAGGAACAACAACTAGTATTTTGGAGGTGAAAATCTATAAAAAGGTATTAAAAATAGTGATTTTGAGCGAAAATTGGGTATAGTTTCTCAAAAACCGCTCCAGATAGGTAGATAGCTGAGCGATTTGGGGGGGGGGGGGTTAGGGGGTAGTAGCCCAAAATTTTGCCTCCGGGATAGATACATAGCTGGGCGGTTTGAGGGGGGGGGGTAACCTCCCCATTCGAGTCCCCTCATCACAAGTACTGCCACTTGTATGATATACCTGTATATATTGACTCAGAACCATATTTGGGAGCCTGCTAGGAAATGTTTCGACGTTTTTTTTAAAAAGCGCTTTTTCCACCCCTAATGGTGCTAGGCGCTCTTTACATAGCCATGCCCAATCCAAATCCCCAACAAGCACCTGGTCTCGAACAGGGCCAGGTGCTTGGCGAGGCCCTTCAGCTCGGAGTAGTGCTGCACGTTCTCGGTGACGCGCGAGTCGTAGCCGCCCGCGATCGCCAGATGGCACTTGGCTCCCAGAGAACGCTCCAAGTTCTCCAATAGAAGCGCTGTGGTTTTGGGTTTTGAAGAAATGGGAAGTGAAAAATAATGGGGAATAAAAAGGGCTCTTGGATAAAGAAAGCGCCACTTTACGTATAATACTACTTAATTTTATTTTACATAGTGAAATTTTTTTAAACATTTTATACATGAGTTTAATTTGTATTTATTGCATACAGAAAAAATTTTTTTTAATAAGTTTCTCGCAAACACAATGATGACCAATGAAATTCGTAATAGTTCATTTGAAAGTTATCTCTATACAACAGAGGCTTCCAGGGCTCAGTCCCGCACCCTTCAAACAAATTTGTAAAATGTCAGTTAAATGCCTTTTGCATTTGACAGGCACGGTACCCTCGCGTACTCGGATTACGCGTACTGCAAAAACCCAACTATTTAAAACCCAATCCACAACCCACCAAAAGCGGCCACGACCAGATCAATATTCTTCTTTCGTTCATATCTATTCAGCGACAGGAACACAATTTCAGCTGACGTTGGCAAGTCGCCAAGAGCCAGGTCATCCCGAGTCACGTCGGCCGGCGGCATAGTGAATGTGGGATAAAGTATGGTCACTCTGCGGTCGGACAGAGTGCGGAATGTCTGCCGGAAGATAGATTCTGCGAGATGGAATTGAATGAAAATCTGGCGCTGGGCCAATTCTGCGGTGATAATTCCAAATGACTAGAATAGTGGCAAGTGATAAGTATAATCGCCTCTAAGTATAAGCGATTTGTTTAAGATGGTAAGACAAACAAGGGTTGACGCGGTCAGGACGTGATTTTGGACCATTTTGCAGTATGATACATTTGCACAAAATGGTACTTTCCACACTACGTTCCATTCAATAGGGATGAAAAAAACGTTAACAACGCCTGCCCTACCGTTAAAAGTACATTTCTCAACACATATCCGAGCCAGTAAGTGAGTTCAGGAGTCACATTCAAGCCAGCAAACCAGTCGAATATCGGTAAGTAGACCCGTAAATTTATTTGTAAGTAAAAACACTTGCTGCATAAAGCTTACTTGACTTGTCACTTGACCCAAACAAATTTTGACTTACAACATTACTTAACCAAATGCCAACTGGTTCCGTTCCTAATTCAAAGATTGCGTTTGAACGCCGTTCGTCCACTCGTCAGCAAGCTTTGAATCGGGATCGCACCAGTTGACATTTGGTGTCGATGTCAATTAGCGTGTGGGTAGAGGCCCTTACACACTTACGGAACTGGCACCACCCAAAGAAAAACCTTGTGTACCTGTGAAAGCACTATTTACAAGGATGCAATGGGCTAATCCAGTGGACCATTCCTCCAAGCAATCGATAGGCAAACGGTACACTCGTTTCACCACGGACTGCCTGCGGGAAAGGCGGGGTTTATGATGAAACTTGAAAAAAAATTTATGATACCTACCTTAAAATTGATAATATTTTTAAACTGGTGACAAATATACTTGGGAAACTAATTTCATAAAATTTAAAATTCATCTCATGCACCCCATATGCAAGCTATGGGGTGGCGTTCGGTATGAAGATGCCCAAGTGTTCCCTACAAAGTTCCCAAATGGCACCCCATGTTGAATAAATTTGTTTTACTTTTTCCCCTGGTAAATATACATGGTAAAGGATAGGGTTGGAAAAAAACGTTTTTTTTAACTCGATGTTTTTTTAAAAAAACAACTTTTTGAAAAAACAACAACGTTTTTTTAATAAAAAACGTTTTTTTTTTTTAAAGCTCCCAGATATGACCTTGTGTCAACATATATAGGTATATCAGACAGTGGCAATACTTTGTGATGTTATATATGACCATATAATGTCTGTAGAGCCATGAGATAGCATTATAAGTGGTGATTCGTGTCAAAAATATCCATTTTTTGTTGACATATTGTTCGTATATCGCCTTATAGTCGAATGTTCGTGACTTCAGGTAAAATTTGGCATGGAATAGTGATGAAACAAGGTTATAAAAGGAGGTTGTTACTTTGGGAGTGAAGTTACACACTGTGGAGGTACATGGAAGCACATTACTTCAATATTATATACTACAGCAACATATGACAGCTTATTAACCCATGGTAGCACATAGAAATGGATACTTTGATACTAAAAATGCCACAAAACCAATGAAAACAACCACCAATGTCAATTTGTGTGTTAAATTGCGCGCTTGCGCGCAAAAATTTTGCAAAATACCTAGTGCTTAGTACTAAAAATTTCGGCTGATGTTTTTTAAAAAAAAAACATTTTGGACGTCATGTTTTTTTATTAAAAAAACCTTTTTTTTAATAAAAAACGTTTAAAAAAAAAACATCGGCCAACCCTAGTAAAGGAGCAGATCTGCCCAGAATTTGCTCAGCGGGAAACACTGGGTGTCGGTGCATGTGCAATAACAAAAAATTTGGGAATTCTTTCAAAAAAAATTGTAACAACTTTAAAAGTTTAGTATACCCCCAACTTTTCACGACACTTCAACCGGCCAAGGCTTGGGGGGTGCCCCGAGTGACATCCTAACCCAAACAGACATTTTATCATCCAGCTGCCGGCAGAGCTCCATGCTGGGCAACCGGGACTCGTGTATTTTGCTGGATGAAAAAATGTCATTTAGAGTTACGATGCCACTTGGGGGCGGGTCCTTTGGGGGGGGGGTGTCGTGAAAAGTTGCGGGGGTATACTAAACTTTTGAAGTTGTTACATACAATATAAATAAAATATTTTTACATACAATATATACAAAAATAAAAGGGGGAAACTGAAAGATACAAAATTTTGTCATCATATGGCAGAATGACCTAGCACACTTGTTTTCGACCGAACTCTCTAAAACTGATTTGAACTCAAGATTTGTTTTCAAGGATGAGTCATTTCTTATCTTAGCCAAGCGCACTTAACGGGACACGCCAATCTAGAAAACTCAAAGCAAAGCGATCAAAGCTGATTTGTGAGTTCATCAAATTTCGGTTGAAAACTAGCGTGTACAGACACTATGAACACACACAAAGGACTAGTGGACACCCCCCCCCCAAGCACAACCCCTCAAAAACCAAATACATAATCGTAAAACCGACTACCAACCTCTGCGTGAGCAGTTGATCGGGAAAATGGCAATAAAAAACAATCTTCCTGCCGGGCAGCAGAATCCTCAGCAGCACCAAACACGCGGATATTTGATCGACGAAAAAAACATCTGCGTGCCTGGCGACGAAGCAGGCGGCCAGGGGGCACTCCCAGACCCTGTAAAAAGCCATGTAAAATTTAAAATGTCACGCAACGTGTCAAAAGCAATGTAAAATGCCCTGCAAAATGGCAAAATGGCCCTGCAAAATGGCAATGTTAAAATGTCACGCAACGAGTTTTCCATGACTTTTGACACTTTGCATGACATTTGATATTTTACAGGGCTTTTTACAGGGTCTGGGAGTGGCACCAGGGCGGCGTAGCACATGCGCACGTAGGCGCACAGCGCCCGGCACCGCCCCAGCACCGACCGCGGCAGCCAGTCGCCGCACACGAGCACGTCTGGGGGGGGACTTAAACTGGGTAGATGGAAATGGGGAGTACGGTTGTTAACAAATTAGATTTGAAGAAAAAGTTCAAAAAATTTATGGATTGGGTCGTCATAGTTAGCCCAGGTCCAGGTCAGTAGGTCACCGGTTGAAAGCTCTAGTTCTCCATTTTAAATTTTCTTCAGTTTGCTTATGTTCACCTTCACAATCGCAACTTTCAACTATATAGGTATTTACATGGTTATATCCTTACTTTATTGGTATTTATAGCGATTTCGAAATTTTTGGCGGGTTGCCATCTTCACGTAATCGGGTATTGTCGAAAGTTATTACTCAAAATTTTCTTTAGATTTCTTTCATTATGGGCTCAAATCGGGGTATAGAGCAGCAATAATCGTCGGCGTCCAATTTATATTGTTTATCGTGTGATGTGAACGGAAATGTTAATCAGAATCATTATCACAAAATGCAGTCAGGTAGGCTTTTGCAGATTGCGGAAAAATACCCGGTGCCAACGATTAAATTATTTCAATGTTTCCGGGTACCCAGCACCATGAAGTTGTTACGTTGGTGCCCGCGCTTACAGCGCCGATGCCCACAACAAGCCCCCATCACCACCAAAAACACATTCTGGCAACGAGCCAACTAACCCAAAGTGCCATCCCTGGTCTCCGAAAAGCAATGGGACCTATCGTGGTGCGCAGTTATAATCTTGACAGAATGTCCGTGGTCTTGCAGCGCGGTGGCCGCGTCCACGACCAATCGCTCGGCGCCGCCGATGCCCAGATCGGGGTGGATGAACACGACGCGCATGCTGGATTTTCTTTTTTTGGAAAATGTATTTATTTGGATACATGCGTTTTTGCAGAGATGAAAACGGCCACAGCAACAAACCCCGCCAGATTTACTGACCATGGTTTATTCTTACCAGAACACAATAACCTGTAAAAAATATATACGGCTTGAAAATGCTTGTGAAGCTGCAATGCTGTTTTCAATAATGAATTTATTGAAGGCACGTCAGAGTAGTGATGAAGCATCAAATTTTAGCACAAATTACTAAAAGCACCATGGCGCTTTTCATACCCACAGCACCGAGCGTTAATGGCTCCTTGGCACAATACCATTAGACACGAAAACGCCATAGTGCTTTTTGCGTCGACGCAAATTCTATGAGCCGCTCGCATTACTTTCGTGGGTGCTTGAACAGATAAATTATGTTTCATTAGCACAATATCACCTCGTATAAATCTAAAGGTTCATTAAAATGCCAACTTCAAAGACCAATCCGTGCAACTGTAAACGACGTGAAAATCAAACGAAAACAAATAAATACGTAAATAAAAAGTAGTAAAAATACGATAATCTCCTAAACTTCCAAATCCGTTTTACCCTTTGCATTCTTCTGTTGTTCCAAAAAGTTCGCGTGCGGCTGCAGCAGTGGTTTCACTTCATTCTCAATGTATGAAGTTACCTGGAAAATGTAACATTTAAAAGTGAAATTTGACAAAATGGGCAGAAATACTGTTGATTCTTGAATAAGTGCCGGAGGATATCTCAGCCGTTTAAAAACAGTTTGTTTTTCATCAGTACTTTAGAACTTTGTGCAGAGTATTCAACGCGGGTTGATATTTTTCTGCCGCTAAAAAAGGGTGTAGTAATTCGAAGGTTGGATTTTATACAAGAATATACGGTAGTGACCTGCTGTCTGCACAGGCCGGTCAGTTCGAGCGGGTTGTCGCACAAGGTCTGCGCCATCAACAGCACCTGCGCGGTGGAATCCAAGTTGATTCATGCAGCTGAGGTTTGAAACAGATTTGTCAAGTTTTTGTCAGGTCAAATTGTCGACATAGCAATTTACCTAGAATATACCTAGAATAATGACACCAAAAATCGATGATTAATTCCGAATGTCGATTTACAATTCAATCAACACACAAAAACTCATCCAAACATCAAACCCTCAATCCCAAACCTCATCGAAATACTGATCCTGTTTCAACATGAGCACCAAGTCGACATGCTCTCCATTCTCTCGTTTGGCGCTCGCGGCCAGGGAAACTTCCCGAATTTTCGCATGCGCCTCCTGCCTGCCCTTACCATTCTTCACGAGCTGAAAAAATAAATGCCAGTTTGAAAATTTGGCTTGATTACAAATTTTGTGGCAGGGGTTTAATTTGAGCAGTAAATTGGGTTCAATAAATCTCGATAAAATGAACTCAATGACAAATCAGGTCCCATTTCAGCCAACTTGGGCACTTTTGCATTCACCCCTATTATAACTCATTTCGGGGAATGTGTTTTTTTTTAAATTTGACAATCCCGACTCACCGGAAACATTCAATCTTTCACCCACCCCATAGCTGGAACTATATGGCAGCTGCCGTGTAACGAAACATTAACCGCCGAACTTGTGTGGGAAGCAGTCTACACGACGCACCTGCATGAGGACCCTCTCCAAGGCGAGGAAGGGCAACTCTGCCTGCAAGTTGGTGTGCACCTTGGCCGTGTTGATGACGAGCCCCTGCAGGATGTTCACCAGCGTGGATAGGAGCGCGTCCGCGGTCAGGAACGCGTCCGGCAGAACGATGCGTCTGCGCATGTGGTCAGATTTACGGGGTGGTAGTGGAATGGGGAGTGTTCTGATTATAGAGTGTTTTAAAAAATAGTTTTCTTCACATTTATCTACCTGAGTTATGATCGGATGATGTCTGATAATTTTCCAGTTTTCTGACAAATTTTCAGTTTTTGTACAGTCATTCGAAGTTAAACTCGTGATGTAAACACAAGGCGCATCATATAGGTATACAAATATCATTGGGTGGTGACACTAATGTAAATATTTACATCTTTCAAAAACCCCTTGCCCTTGGAAAAAACCCTGTGCATCAACTCCAGCAAATTCAACCACCGAAGAACCATAAATAAATTGTTTTTCAGCATAACCTCAGGAGAATTTCCAGACCCAGCAAAAAGTCTTACAAAGCATAAAAATTCACGCTTAGTGTAAATTTACATTTGTGCATTTTATTTACATGCTATTTCACAGAGTACGGTAGCAGTTACGCAGCTTTATCTCCCCCACCGTGTTAAAAGTTAATTTCTAATCGTAGTTAAGATATTCCCTACAAACATGCACCCCACATACCTGTTGCTGGAGTCGTCGAGGGTGCGCTCGAAGCCTGCGCTGGCGGCGGTGAGCAGCGAGTCGGCGGGCAAGCCGAGCAAGTGCCTGGCCAGCCCCGACGCCCGCTCGCTGCGCATCGGGTTCCGCTTGTACGGCATCGCACTAGAGCCTGAATTGGGGTATAGGGAGGGACTTGAGTCGAGTGTGGGCATGGGGCGGGGAATGTGCGCTTTCATCTATTTATAGGGGGCAGTCCCGCAAAGTGAACCCAGTTAACTGTAAAGAGAAGAGTTAAACGTCATGTAAAATGTCAATAAAAAACAACAACATTTTCATACATTACTTATGACACTGCAGGACAATTGACAAATTTCTATCACATTATACATGTCATTTGACACCTTACATTAAAATTTACAGGGTGCGGGATGCCACCAGGAGTAGAAGTGCCACGTCAGTGTGTCGATACGGTAACATCAACGAAACTTTCCGTCAAAGTGTCACACTTTACGTTAAAAATTTGATTTTGAATTTCGATGACTTTCACATTTCAAACGGCGTCATAGTGATAAATATCAGGATACAATCACGTGTAGAAACCCTTCAATCAATCGCAATCAACCACCCCCAAACTAGGGATGGCAAGTAGGGTTGGAAAAAAAACGTTTTTTTTTTAACTCGATGTTTTTTAAAAAAAACAACGTTTTTTTTTAAAAGCTCCCAGATATGACCTAGTGTCAACATATATAGGTATATCAGACACTGGCAATACTCTGTGATGATAAATATGACCATATAATGGCTGTGGAGCCATGGGATAGCATTTTAAGTGGTGATTTGTGTCAAAAATATCCATTTTTCGTCAACATATCGTTCGTATATCGCCTTATAGTCAAATGTTCGTGACTTCAGGTAAAGTTTGGCACGGAATGGTGATCAAACAAGGTTTTGCAAAATACCTAGTGCTCAGTACTAAAAATTTTGGCCGATGTCTTTTTTTTTTTAAACATTTCGGACGTCATGTTTTTTTAAAAAAAAACGTTTTTTTTTATTTAAAAAACGTTTTAAAAAAAACATCGGCCAACCCTAATGGCAAGCGCTTTTTTTTAAGCGCTTTTTTTTTAAACGCCGCTTTTTTTTAAAAAAAAGCGCTAGGGTCCCAGCGCTTAAAAAAAGCGCTGGCAAAAAATTTTGTACTTATGCACTAGGTATTTTGCTATTTTTTGTGCGCAAGCGCAAAATTTCACGTACAAATTACCACTGGTGGCTGTTTTTATTGGTTTTGTGGCATTTTCAGTGTCATTGCTTCTATCGCTGCATGCTATCATGTAATAATAAGTTGTGATATGTTAGTGTAGTATAGAATATCCAGCCAATGTGCTCCCAAATACTTCAACAGTGGAGAACATTAGTCTCAATGTATTAGCCTTCTCTTATAGTCTTATTTATAAGCACTATTTCATGCCTAACTTCACTCGAAGTCATGAAACATTCACAAACTGCGATATACATAATGAGTCAACATAAAAAGTAATTTTTTGGCAGAAATCACCACTGATCATGTTATCCAATGACTACACAGCCATTATATGGCTATAGATCATCACAAGTACTGCCACTTGTCTGATATACCTGTATATATTGATACAGAACCATATTTGGGAGGTTTTTAGGGAACGTCTCAACATTTTTTGAAAAAAAAAGCGAAAAAAGCGCGTTTTTTTAAAAAAAGCGCTTTTTTTTAAAAAAGTGGGGCCGTTAAAAAAAAGCGCTTATTTCCATCCCTACCCCAAACCCAACCGACCGACTTGGTCGGCTGCGAAGGGCTCGGTGAGCTCGCCGAACGCCTGCAGCATGCGCACGTCCATGCAGACCTTGTGCGCGCCCGCGCCCACCAGCGACAGACTCTGCAGAACCTCGCAGTCCACCAGCCGGTTGTACGTCTGCCCCGTCAACGGGTAACTGCGCCAAGGACGACTTTTTGGGGTGGGGGGGGGGGTTGCCTGGGGGTTTCCAGGCAATACACGCGCCCTTTTAGCGCTGTTCCGTGCCGTAGCACTTTTCCATGCCAAACTTCACTTAAAATCATGAACGTTTGACGAAAGGCGATATACGCGGCAGACACGACACTCTACAAACAGATAGGAGTTATGTCTTCGGCTGGCAGACAGCCAGCCGAGAACTTATGGAAGGCGTGATGACGACGAAGCGATGACGTCATGAAGACGACATGATGGCAAGAGATGATGGCGACGAAAGTGATGGCGTCATGATGGAGTGTTTCTCCGGAAAAATGTACGGCGTTATGTTATCCGAGTAAATACATAGCAAGTCGACATAAAAATGGATATTTTTGACAGAAATCACTATGCGAAATCACAACTTATAATGCTATCCCATGGCTCCACAGCCATTATATGGCTATACATCACATCACAAAGTACTGGCAATTGTCTGATATACCTGTATATGTTGACCCATAACAATTTCTGGGAACTTTTTAAAAACCCGTTTTATATTAAAAAAAACGTTTTTAATGCTTGTTTTTTTAACAGGTATTTTTAAACAGTTTTATTTTAAACCGACATTGGGCCTCCACACGCTAGTTGACATCGCATTTTTCGCATGTAAAATGTCAACTCAGAGTCAACTGAAATTTTTTTCAGTTGACTCTAGTTGACCGCGTACACAAATTGATAATGTCAACTAGTAAATTTGGGCAGTACAGATATTTGTGTCACTGGCCGAGTCAACTAAAGCATACGCGTATGTTTTTTTGTGTACGCGTATGTTTTTTTGGCATACGCGAACGCAGAAAAACGTACGCATATGTTTTTTGCGTACTTATACAATTGTTTGCGTACGCGTACACAATTTATGCCTTTTGAATTGCCAAAAGTGGAAAAGTGAAAAAGTTAATTATGAATGTGATATATTTAGTGTTTTTTATGTCAAATGTGATATGTTGTGATATTTATGATTGTTATTTACTGTTGTTTTTACGTTTTTGAATGAAATTTTTTAAATTAGTTTTTTTATTACATATTTATTGAAGACACATACTAAAGTGAAAAATCACACAATCATCGATCTGGATCAAGTAAACAAACTTTTTTACGAAATTTTACATTTTGAAAAATTGAAATCAACAAAATTAAGTAACAGAAATTGCTGAAAACTTTAAAAAGCAACAATTTTAGAAATGGAAACAACAAAGTAAAGCATGTACTACTCGGGTTGATTGACAAGTTTTGAATTTTTTGACAAGTTTTGAAATGTTTAAAGAAAAACTAACAACTAAGAAAAAAACAGATTTAGAAAAGAGAAAGAAAGATTCTTATCAAGAAGTTGTAAAATTTTGAGAGAAATTGCAAACAGAATCTGTTGAACAAAAATTTTTCTGCTTTTTACTCAGAAATATTTAGATAGTACATTTTAAAAATTAAATTCTGAAAATTTATAAATGTTGTTGTGGTTTTGTGTTTGCCAATTTTTCTCTAGAAATCATGCTATCATGGAAATCATGGTCTATCTATTTACTAGCGACTAAAAAGAAGAATTCTAATTTTAAGAATAGAAAAAATACTGTATTAACTGTAATTACCCGTATACCCCCCAGTGTAGTGTAAAGTTAACATGATGATGCATGACTGAGTGACGTTAGCGCAGGGGGTATACATATATACTATGTCATTGATTGATTTCTCTATTTAATTAATTGATTTTCATATTTCTCAGTATGTAAAATTTCACAAAATTTCGGCCGAAAAAATAACCCCCCCTCTAATTAACCTGAAAATAACCCCTGAAAATATGCTGGCAAAATAATAAAGCCCCTGCGGGTATTTTTAGGTGATACAGTATCTTGAAATGATAATCTTGAAAAACATGAAAAATCTATTTCGTGAAAAACGAAGACAAAAACATCATCACTCAGAAAAAAAGAAGGCAAAAACTCTTGGAAAAATATCAAACATTTCAATTCTGACTGCCACCGGTGCTTGTGTTGCCCTGAAATTCAAGTTTCAGTTAGGAAACGGTTTTGCTATGAAATGTCAACTGATATATTCTGTACTCAAAGCTTCAAAGACACATTTAACTCAATCATTACAGTAAATGTAATTATTTCACTCAGTTTTCAATTCACATAAAAAGTGAACCACACACATCTTTATTTCAGAATTATTTCTCACATTATTTCTGGCATTTGTGGCAAATGCCCAATGTTGTTGGCAGTCTCAATGGCAAACACATAAAGATTCGAAAGCCGGCAGGCAAGTGGGGACATTTTTAAGTATAGAATCAAACTTATATAAGTTGACATTTTCAATTTATAAATATCACTTATATAAGCAACATCAATGGCACCATGTAGCAGAAAATGTCAACTTATCTGTGTTTACAGTTGCAGTTGACATTTTCATTTGCAATGTTCATTGAGTTGACTTTTTAGCTGTTTCAAAATTTTCAATAAAAGTGAAAATCATGATCGAAAATGTCAACTGAGCTGAAAGTGTACGCTGCATACGCTAGTGTACATTTTTTTCTAATTCAGTTGACATTAGTGTCATGCGTACAATGTCAAGTACCCAAAATCGTATGCAAACGTCAAAAAACGTACGCAAAAGTGTGTATTTCCAGCAGTTGACTCAGGGCTCGCCGACTTTCCAAAAGTAACTTTATTTATCCAATTTACACCTTTCCAATCTATTTATACGAAATTTTAGGTACACATAGAGAAAAATAATGTGCATCTTTCATAGAAGAACTTTTTGCAAAGGAACAGTTCAAAAAAGTGTGAGAATTTTTTTTCTTCAAAATTTCAAAGTCAGTTGACATCGCGTTTTTGGGGTAACATGGGTGCATACGCATACTTGACATCAGCTACGTAGACATTTTGTCAACTTCAAATTTTTTTCTGCACTTCATGTGTTCAGTAAAGATACATTCCAGGTAATAATTGTAGCATTTGATCATGCACAGGCAGCGGCACGAGATATTTCAACTACAATGGATTTTATTCTGTGATTCTGTTCATTTCTGCGAGTGCTGATTTGCGCTTGCAGTATGTGGACGTTGGGGTGCCTGGCAGTCAGTCCGATTCGGGTGTGCTGCTCACGTCGGATTTCGGACAAGACCTGATGTGAGTTTATGCAACTGTCTAGCTTCAGTTGACATTTGAAAACGTACTTTACTTAAATGTTATTGCAGAAATGGCAGAATGGTCATGCCGAAAAAGTGCCTACTACCTGGCACCGACCCAGCCGATAACACAAACTACATCCCAAGCTGTTTCATCAGTGACCAGGTGTCAGTCCCAGGCCATGTAAAGTGTAAAGTAAAGTATGAAATGTTAAGTGAAATGGAAAATCAAACAAATCAATCAAAAAAAAGGAAAAGGTCAATATTTTTCTGTATTTTGCATAACAATTTACAGTTTCGTTTACATTCAACTTGACATTTTACATTTTACTTTACACTTTACATGGCTTGGGACTGCCCCCCATGCATTCGCAATGTCAAAATGGTGTCTCGTGCCATATGTGACTCAAAACAACCCGGCAAACAGGCACTTTAACACCAGGTGACTTATAACAATTACCTGTAATTTATGAATAAATAAATATTATATTGTTTTACAGACTTTCGCGCGCTAGGAGAATGGTCGAGTGCACTTTTGGAATGCTCGCGGCTCGCTGGAGGATTCTGCTTGGCACCATCACCATGGAGCCATCCCGCATCAGCCGAATGGTGATGGCGCTGTGCTCGTTGCATAACTGGCTGCAAGTGACGCGCGGAGCGATGATTGCAGACCACTTCAACGAGCGGGGGGAGGAAATCGAACCACTGCACGGCGTACCCGATCATCCAAGACTTCGCGACTGCACTGTGAGACTCTAATTGTCTTTGTTTTCCTAATCTGCATATACTTAAAAATGTGGTTATTAATAATGTCAACTGCTCCCTGCAGCTAAATTGGCGCGGTGCTATCGACCAACTTATCCAAGTTCAGCCGGTTGATCAGCGAGCGTCGGAAGCCATTCGTGAGGCGCGAGCGGTGCGTGAAAAAATTAAAGAGTGGATGAAGGAAGGTGAAGGCAGACTGCCGTGGTTGAACTGGCAAGATGCCTGAGTTGACGATACACATTCAAAACTTATGTCAAATGATACATTTCTAGGTGAAATGTATCAGTTGACGCATTCTCATACGTTGTCAGCGTCAACTCAGGCATTTTTTTCCTAGTTGGATATTTAGGTGTTAAAAATCGAAAACGGTTCCGTTTTTTGAAATTTCTTCTTTTACTTGCTTCAATAATTTTAGTATATCAGATTTCACATGCAGTGCGGACATAACTTGCCAGGAAATTTTTTTAAAATTATTGAAGTTTGAAACTTTGAAAAATTCATATCTTTCTTTTACGTCATGTGATTCTTTCAAAAAAAATACTGCTGTGTTTGCGTTTCTTTCGCCTTTCATTTGGTTGTTGGCATTATGATGTGATTCTGTGTTGCGCGATGAAAAATAAATTTCTGTTTAAAGAAAAAGATTTTTTATTCTTTCAAAAAAATTTATTACGAATGATAATTAGTACAGAAAAATTCACAGACATTTATAGTACATGAAACAACTATCTAATTAACAAGCATTCACACGTGTAAACAATAAAAATTTTTTGAATATGGAACATGCAAATAATTTTTCATTTGGTTATGCTTCACACAATATATGATAATTAGGTGTCAAAAAATCAGATTAATTATGGTTTATCACATAACACTCTTTAAATCACACAAACTGCATCGTAGAAAGCAGGGTCAACTCGTTTCTGAGAATGGATTTTTCCAGTTGACTTTTTCAATGAAATACATGAGCTAAATGCCAAAAATATGGGTTAACGCGTATGCTCTTTTAAAAAAGTCAAGTGGTGAGTGATTGCGTCAACTGAAACACTAGTTGACTCTGAGTTGACTCTGAAATGCGATGTCAACTAGCGTGTGGAGGCCCATTGGAGCGGTAGCTCAAAAATACAAAACGTACACTTTTCCGTCGAATCCAGCGAGCTGCGCGACGCGCTCATCCAACTGCAGCACCTTTTTCTCGTCGCCGCCAAACAAAGTCAAGTAGGAATCTTGAGAACCAGTGGCCCCCTTGGCGCCGCGAAGCCTGCCAGATATTTTGACGATTTTTTGGCCATAAAAATGTGTGATTGAGTGAAAATAAAAAGCGACGAAATATACATACAAAAGTAAATAAACTGCCGGTCAATATAAACTGGCTTTCGCTCAAAATTTTTTCAAAAGTTTGTAGTTCGATCCAGGAATGGAGTTCGGCCAAGGTGTTTGTATTTTTGGATAGCCCTAACATTTGTCTACTCGCACCCCCGGGGGGACCCCTGTGGCTGCACCCCCTCAGCCACAGGGGTCCCCCCGGGGGTGCGAGTAGACAAATGTTAGGGCTATCCAAAAATACAAACACCTTGGCCGAACTCCCTTCCTGGATCGAACTACAAACTTTTGAAAAAAATTTGAGCGAAAGCCAATTTATATTGACCGGCAGTTTATGTGACTTATATTGTATTAGGTAGGTATGTAAATGAGATTTACAAATGATAGAAGATCATTAGTGTAGGTTTGGACATATATAAATAAAATCTAAATTTAAATAGTCCATTTTGCACTCACCAAAAAGACGTAGATCACTGATCACACTGAAGGCTGCATACATAATCTTACCACACTTTGATGAATAAAATTACTTAAAATCAAATCCACCTAGACAGAATTCTTCATTCAGCTGGTATATGGGTAATTTCATCGCAAAGCTTGAGGTCAGTGAACATTAACTCCGCAGAAACACAGCAGTTACGTATGTGATCAAAAAAATCGCACCCCCCCCCCCGCAATCAACCTGAGGCCCTGGAGCACCCCCTGGACCCCCTTGAACCCCACAAGGAGGGCGTCGATCCACAGACAGGCGCGCTTGCCCACCGTGGTCGCGCTGGCCGGCTGGTAGTGCGTCCGGCCGCAGGTCGCAGTGTTCAGGTGTTTCAGTGAGAGAGACACCAGGCTGGGGGAGGGGTTGGGGGGTGGTTTGAGGGTGATTGAAACAACCCCTGGTACCATTCCTACACCCTACCGTGCCATGTAAAATGTCGTGCGAAGTGTCAAAAGAAATGTAAAATGTCTTGAAAAATGTTAAAAGTACCGTGAACAATAAATTTGACATTCTAGAGGGCATTCTACATGACTTTTGACACATCGCATATGACATTTTACGTTGTCTGTGAGTGGCCCCTAAGCCCCTAGGTATTCAAGGGAGGAGTTCTGTCAGGTAGAGAGATATTGCGCAAGGCGCTTCATGTTCCAATGGGGGCATCGAGGGTCTAGGTACCCTGGAGAGTGAGCTCACGCGTCGATGGCCAGGGCGAGCTGCTGGGCGACGTGTCTGAGCGCATCGCGCATGATGATCAGGGGGCAGTCCCACACCCTGTCAAGTGTGAAGTAAAGTGACAAGTGTCAATCACAGCAAAAAATAAAAAAATTATTAATGAACTTTACATGACAATTGACACTTTACTTAACTTTACATTTGTCATAATAATTGACACTTTGCATGACATTTGACACTTTACTTTACACTTTACAGGGTCTGGGATTGGCACCAGGTCGGCGTTGTCCTGCACGAAACACGATGTCGCTCCTGCGAGATTCACGGTCGGTGAGGAATAATTGATAGTATTGCGGAATGCACTCTTGACTGTAATTGAATCTACCATATGCCACATGAATAATGAACAAAAATTACGGAATTTACACTTTTCATCAGAATATTCGGTTTCACATGGAGATTATCGAGCACAAACATTACCACACGCCTCGATTCATCTAATTACGATACAATTCACAGGAAAGTAAATCTGCTCACACACAAAATAGTAACCAAACATGTAAAAATGTGCACCCCAAACAAGTAGAGCGTGACACCACGGACCCAAGTGAATGATGCCCTTGGCCAGGGGGCAATCCCGCTCAAATGCAGCGATGTGCGCCATCACGTCGTGCCGCACTCTGCGCTCCTCGGACTGGATGAAGTCCCAGTCGATGGGCTTCGACGGGTCCAGCGAGGCCTCCATCGCCAGCACCTGCGCGTGTTAGAGGTGGGTTCCAATCTGTAAATGTCAAGTGTCAAGCAGAATGTCAATATTCAAGTAAAAATTGACTTTTTTGATTTTTTGATTTTTGACAGTTTGCGTAACATTTAACAGGGTCTGGTGATCGCCCCATGGTCGGGTGATTTGCCAATAAATTTGTTAAATCACATTGCATACCTTCTCCTCAGTGACACCGGGGACTTTCAACTCGCATTCGGCCCTGGGGCCAATTCCACAAGTTGACAAGTGGCACTACGTGACAAGTGGTAGGTGAAGGTGACAATAAACGTGGCGTCCGAATATTCGCGAGCGAGAATACCAGACACCAGTTCCAAACCCTGTTAAGTCAATTGCCCAATCTCAAAAAATTATTACCGTATTACCTCGAAATACCCCCATGGGGGTTTATTATTTCGCCAGCAAAATTTGAGGGGGGGTTAATTCGAGGGGGGGGGGGGGGGTTATTCGAGGGTTTTTTTTATTATTTCGTCAGAAATTTTCGTGAAATTCATAGTTAAGAATACACGTTTTATAACACAAAAACGGTAATAAACTTGAGCAAATAGGTTATATTGGTTCTATAGAAGTACATCTGTACACAAATGAGCGTGTAAGTGTAGCTGCGATGCAAATAAGTAGGAATAAATACATCATGTACATTGCATACATGATGTACATCATTCCGGAGGGGGGGGGGGGTATTTCGAGGGGGGGTTATTATTTCCCCAGCCCATTTTGAGGGGGGGTTAATTCGAGGGGGGGTTAATTCAAGGGGGGGATAATTCGAGGTAATACGGTATTTAACTTAACCTTACATGACAATTCACACTAGACACTTTACGTGATGATTGACAAATGCATCAACGTCGCATGTCATTTGACGCTTGACTTTACTCTTCGCAAGGCACAAGTATACCCTCACCACTCCACCACCACCAACCCACACACCAAAAAAAACCCTAGTCAACGTGTGGACTTGGCACCTGGCCAAACAGCACCATAGCCGGCGGACGACGAGCGCCCTGTGGTGCTCGCTGAACAGCTGCAAGAGGGGGCTGGAGCGGCAGTAGCGCGTCGCCAGCACCGACTCGAACCGCGAGTGCGGCAGGTCCGGCTCGCTGCTCATGGCTGTGATGGGTTACCTGCTATCGGGATGTCACGTCATTGGCCCCACACACGCTAGATGACATCGGCACCAAATGTCAACTGGTTCCGTTCCCAATTCAAAGATTGCGTTTGAAAGTCGTAATTCCACTCGTCAGCCAGTTTTGAATCGGGATCGACACAGTTGACATTTGGTGTCGATGTCAACTAGCGTGTGGGCCCATTGGGCGAGTGGTTTCGTGTAGGGTTCGGAATTTTCAAAGTTTTCGGTTCGGGTATCGGGTCGGCTACCGGTTCCAAAAACTTTGTGGGTATCGGGTTCGGGTATTGAGAGCGGGTATATGGTTCGGGCAGTAGAGTCGAGTTCGTGCATCGGGTTTCGGTTCCAAAAAATGTGTGGGTATCGGGTACGGGTCGGGTAGGGTTCCCAACCCTAGTTTCGTGATCGATGAAAATGGGTTGAAGAAAGGGTGTAAAGAACCAGTTATTTATTTTGAACGTTGTGCCCTTACTTTAGTGCGTTGTGGCACCATTATTCAGGCGCTTTTCTATCACTAATTGGAATCGACCCCAGCGCACTGTCGTGTTGCAATTATCAGGCAACAACTTATAATCATTAAAATTCGATAGAAATACATCAGAGCTTCGGGTTACACGAAAAAAATTTGAGCGGAAGTGCCCTATTCTACTTTGTAATTTCACAGCGTGCCGAATTGGCACCGGGACCCGAAATGTCAAGTCCGAGAAACGTCAAGTCAGAATTAACTCAGAAAGGGATTAATAAATAAACGACAGTGATTGCGCGCCAAAGGCTAGCTATTCTAAAAAAATTAACGAAACAAGTGTTTTTGCCAAAATTACAGTTTTCAGCATTCATTTCATTTTCACATTTGGAATGAAGTGACCAGAATGAAACACTAACAACGTATCACAGATAGATAAGCACAGCTGACAATAAAAAGCTATTGTGAAGGAAGCTTTTCAAGAATAGAAAACCCTAATAAAAGGTCCGTAAATTCCGAAAGTAAAAAAGTGACAGGGAAAGTGATGTGGCCAGTAAAAGTCACGAATTGGATTTCAAGTAAAAAGTAAACGAACAACTGCATTGAATTTCATACACAAAATTTAATGTCACTCTACGCTGACTTTACTTGTCCCTTGATTTTCCCACCTATAATTTTTTATCACTTAGGCGCTGCACATGCTAGTTGACATAGATTCCAGCGTCAACTCAGAGTCAACTCCATTTAGTTGACACAACCTATTTCTTAGTAGACATTTACGCAACTGCGTATGTGTTAACCTGTTTTTTGTTATTTTTTGGGTACTTAGGTCTGATTGTTAAACGATATTGTCAACTGCGAAAAATACATTTTCAGAAATGAGGTCACCCAGCCTTCTTTGATGCTATTTGTGTGATTTAAATGTTCCTATGTTGTTAAGCAAAAGCCATTTGATATTGCGACACTTGATTATTCATGTTAAAGTAAAGTATGATAATTTTAAAATTTATTTTCTTGTTTCACATTGAAAATTTTTTAATTTGTGACATGTGTAATTGTGTGAAAATTGTTTTGGTGATTCATGTAGTATTAATATAGGGCAATTTTTTGATATATCAACATGTTTAAATGATGCCTTAATGATAGATGAAAAAATTATTTTGTATCAAACCAAAATTTATTTTTCATTTAACACAACAAATGTATATCATATTGCAAACAGTACCAGCAGAAAGATAAAAAAATTTGGAACATAGTGATCAGTGAACAAATAGAAATGCATACATGAAACAAAATATATGATTTTTAGAAAATTCTATGTATAAATATTTCAAAGTTATGTTTTTACTGCAATTTAAATTGTGTAATACATGTCATTTGATAGAGGAAAAATTTTCAAACATATATTTTTTAATTGTTAAGAATGGAAACATTTTTGACTTTCAAAAATGATTTTTGAAAATGAGTGAAAAATTGCTGAGTTGAGCATGAATTCATGAATTTGACAAATACAATCACATGATATGTCAATTGAGCAATTTGGTCATTTTATTTATTACAGTCTGCATTCACCAGTCTTTATCCACTTTTTCACCTTTTCCCTCACTACTACAGCATCAAATTACATTTTTAGTAAGTTTTGTGATAAAACTTTTTTTAAGTTGACAAAGTTAAAAATTCATGGTTGTCAAGTGAGCGTGCGCGTACGATCAGTACAAAAACCTGATGTCAACTCAAGCAAAAAATTTGGACAAAAATGTTTTTCAAAACTTTATTAAAATTTTTCATGCAAAAAGTTCTTCTATGAAAGATGGAGTAAATTTTTCTCTATCAGAGTCTCAAATTTCATACATTTTCAATTAAAAATGAATTAATAAAGGTACTTTTAGAAAGTCGGCAAGTGCTGTGTCAACTAGCGAAAAAATGTACTTTTTTGCACTATTTTGGGCAGTTGACAATGAAGAGCGACTACTTGTGTCAATTGAATTTCTGTAAAATGAAAATGTCAACTAAAAACGTACACTTGCATGCACTACATACACACTTTTCACTAGTTGACATTTTCACTATAAAAATCTGTTATTTGAGTGCAGCAAAAATGTCAACTAAAGTTGATTTTTGCCTAATAAAATCACCCAATTGACAAAGGTAATCATCAAGAAATGTCAACTGAATGAAAAACGTACACTTTTTAGCGCACACATGTCATTTTAATTGACTTGTCACTTTCTCAAAATTGTCAACTGTCCAAATTTTTCAGTTGACACAAAAAAAGTGTGCACGTTTTCAACTAAATAGGTTCTGGGGTCAACTAAAAAAAAACAGTTGACTCTGAGTTGACTCAATCAACTTCTAAAAAGTAGCGTCAACCACCGTGTGGAGCGCCTTAAATACAACTTTTCCTGTCACTTGCAGAATTGCAAATCAGGTTATACACTACCGTGCAGAATAGTTGAGACTTTTTTTGCTGCATGACTAACATTGCCAAAATTTTGAAATGTTGTGTGTGCACAACATTTGGATACCATTGGTGGGTACCATGGGGGGTTGGCTACATGTGCCCAGAATGACTGCTCCTTGACTTCATAATTATGCTTATATTCTTAGTGCAGTAACATACCGTATTTGTTTGAATAATTCCTCCCCTTGAATAATTTTCCCCCTCGAATAATCCCCCCCTGTAAAATGAGTGAGGAAAAAATAATTCCCCCCCTCGAAAAATCCCCCCCCCCCTTCAAGGCATATGATCAATTTTTATGTCTAATTTGAACAAGAATAGCATGTTATTGTGTAAAAAAAGCATGTTTTGTCGAATGAGTTGATGGAAACATGCTTGAGAATTCTGACGAAAAAATAATTCCTCCCCTTGAAAAATTCCCCCCTTGAATAATCCCCCCGTCAAAAAAGACTGACGAAATAATAATCCCCCAGGGGGATTATTCAAGCAAATACGGTATTCATTCAGTTTCTTTGTGTTTCAGAATAGTTGAGACTTTTCTTGTTTTGGGCAGTAGCTGCCCAATCTCTTATTTTATAGTGGTTATCAAATACCTAGGTTCATTTTTGAACAAGATTTTCAATATGGTGGATGTCCACCAGTGTTGCTGTGCTGTGTGCACAGCAAGGAACATTCTAAGCATGAACAGCATATGTTGGACTGTAGCATGTATTTATCTCAGCTGCAGTTTTGCATTCATTGCCAGCCACTCAGAAATGTGGGTGGGCATACTAGTCAGTAGGGCTATTTGGTGTGTAAATTTGAGGTTTCGGCTTTGCTCTATTGTGGAGAAAAGTTGGCCCGACTGAAATGTAAAATGTAAGTATTGAGTATGGAAAGATAGTGAAAGTTTGAAGTTCTATAACATTCGACTGGAATGAGATATTGAAGAAAAATTGTTGCCATATGAGTCATCTTTGTCTACAGTATTTTATAGCATGTTCAAACACAAAAATGTCATACTGAAAGCCCCAGTCACAATGCATAAAAATTTAGACACCACTGATAAGTTTGAAGTGTCATCACTTTTGATTGGAATGAAATATTGAAAAGATTGAAAAGCCAGATGAATGCTTTTTGTCCAAAGTATATGATAGAATGTTCAAAAAAAGTTATTTTTCATATTGAACAACACGGTCAAATCAAGCTAATGAATATAGACATCACTGATTCAACCTCAAAAATAGAATTTTCAGGTTGTCCTGATTATTTTAAGTGTTCAATGACACAAATCGGCCCAGAAATGGCTGAGTTATAAAGCTTCAAAGTCAATCATTCAGATCTGCCAATTTTTTATTTTTTATCAAACACCTTTTTATAGACCCCCCTTATCTCAGGACTGGGGGATTATTCAAGCAATCAAATTTTTTTTGCATATAGCCTCAACATAAAACCTCAACATTCCCGAACAAAATTAAAATTGGGCAAGGTACAACAAAATGGGAAGCAACAAAAGTGTGGTGGACCCCCAGCCTCTGTTTCTCTATGGGTGAAAAGTCTCAACTATTCTGCACGGTAGTGTACTATAGCACACAAAAATGGACAACGCAAGAAGCAAAGCATCATAATTATGTATTTATGTAGATAGAAAAGACTGCAAACACACAACACCCAACAGACACAAAAAATTATGGGAACGTTTTCAATTTAGTAAAAAAAGACAACATGACCAGAGATACTGTTATGCAACTTTTTATTTACCTAAGTATAACATTAAATCACTTGTGTTCAATAAATTACTATAAAAGCACTGACAAAAAGTAGATGCAAGTTTATTTTATTTAAAAAATATTAGGAATGTGTTAAATTAACCTCTAAACAATTGAAATAAAAAAATATAGCCAGCAGTTAGGTATCCTATTATCTATCACGTTTTCAAAACTCAAACGTCAACTAAAAAAAACTTACCCCTGCGGATCACACCTGGGGCTCTTACTATGCAATTTGGGCAAAATTTCGTCAAACTTATTATCCGGAAAAATGGTGATGAGTAGCCGCTCCAAAAGGACGTACAAAAGACGTCGATTGAGATGGGGATTTTGTAGAGCGTCGAAAACAAGCTCCACCCCCCGGCGTGACGTTTCCGCGCCGACGAACAAACGTAACTCGTCTGTGTGGGGATTGGGCAAATTAAGTGACAAATTATGGGGGAGTGGTTTTTTAAAATGGGGAGTTTGGATTCATTGGGATTTTTTCGACTGCAAAAGCCATTGATAAAGGCTATGCACACTATTTGTGTGTCAAGTGTCAATAAGTATTTTAGTTGACAAGTCGCAGAACGATGTATTACAAATGCACCTGACGCAAAATTCATTTTTCGTCATGAACTCCGACAGCATAAATTGAATAATTGTTTAAGAGTTCAAAAGCTGGGGGCAACGCGCTATGTAAAGTGTGAAGTGTCAAATGTCATGTAAAATGTCAAATGAAAAATAAATAGAATAATTTACCACTGATCTTTTGACATTTTGCAAACATTTTGACGTACGTCAAATTTGCGTCACACTTAACACTTTCCTTCACACTTTACCGCGTGCACGACCGCCATAAAGTGTAAAAAATGACCGGGTATAATAGCGAGCAACTTGACCCTGGCGACGAGTCTGCACCTCATCTGGATGTGGGGCGGCCGCGGCGCCGACGCCTCCGCCAGCACGCCGCCCGGCCAGAACGCGTTCCTGTGAGCAAGCAGATCGCAAAGAATGTTCAAACGGGACTGACTCTTCGGGATCGGGATTGGCTTTTTGAGATTTCGGGATTGGGCTTTCGGGATCGGGATTGGTCTTTTTAGATTTCGGGATCGGTATTGGTCTTTTTTAGATTTCGGGATCGGGATTGGTGTCTCGGGATCGGGATCGGGATTGGTGTCTCGGGATCGGGACCGGGATTGGCATTTTTCGGGATTCGGGATCGGGATCGAGATCCCGTTTGAACCCTAATTGCACGAGCTCATTGGTCATGTAGAATTTCCATGGTGATCAAAGGGTGTCATGGCGCTGGCGCCAAAGAAAGGGCGCCAGGGCTCTTGTATTGGCGCCGAGCATTTCAAAAATGATCGGGTATTTTGAGCGATTTTTCCCCAGTTTTTGCGCCATTTTGCCAATTTTTACCTTCATAATTCATCCGCTATTCTCGTTTATTTTTATACACGGTTATATACGTAGCTATTTTTGGCCTGTTTTATATTTGTTTATAGCGATTTCGACATTTTTGGCCGGCTGCCAAGTTGCCAATGGATTTCTCCGTTCAAAAGCACCATGGCGCATTTCAACTGCTTCGAATTACTGATGGATCAGCGCCGGCGATCGCTTTCATTTTGCAGTCGCGCCAGATACCTCATAAAGTGTCATGGCCCTTTAAAGGCCCTTTTCATCACTTTAAAGTACCACGTTTCCCGAAAGACAGAATAGCTCTAAAAACACCCTCCCCCACCCAAAAGAAAAAAAAAACGTACCGAAAAGACTTGAGGTACTCCGCGACCTGCTCCTCGCTGGTGAGCCAGGTGACAAAGTCGATGATTTTGCGGTTGATGCTCGAGCCCAGGGCCGCGTTGACCAGCTGCCGCAGGAAGGCGACCAGCCGCCGCCGGAACCACTGGTTACGCTCGCGCAGGCCGAAAATCTGCAGGGGTCAAATGCGGAGTAAGGTAAGGCTACTATCCCCTAAACCTTAACCCATTGGCCACAGGTCGAGAATTTGAAGTGAAACTCAAAAAGCAATTTTCTCGAAATTTTTTTGGAGTTATCCAATCTTAGAAGTAAAAACATTTCAATTCCATCATTCATTTTCAATTCCATGTCCAAATGGGAAGTTTATAAAAGGGTTTTACGAGGACGTTTACACAAGTGAGTGATAAATCAATGCGATAAATACCATAAATATATTCACATTACATTCCCAAAATCAAATGCAAAAAGTCGCAAAAAGCCACAACATTGAAACCCCCCAACCAAAGAGACCTCGTCCATGAACAGGAGCATGATGCGCAGGGGGATGCTGTCCGGGTCGGAGTCGTTCAGGGGGTCGAGCGCCGCGCCCACCCTGCCCTCCAGCGGGCTGCCCGCCACCCCCAAGTCGCCCGTGTTCTGGAGGTGGGGTGGGGTGGGGGATGTCTATTATCTGATGTTTATTCAAAAATGGAAATTCATTCAAATGTCAAAATTTAGATATTTAACAACCGCCATCGGTGTACCGTATTTCCTCGAAATACCCCCAGGGGGTTCATTTTTTCAGAGTGAGAATTTTGAGAGAAAAACGTGAAAAATGCAACAATAACCACCATTTATAAGTTTTTACAGCCTTATATAAGGATGTAGATTTTATAAACGATGTTCTAACGTAACACAGAAGTGTTTTGAACGTCTGTTATGCATTTCCCGGACCACAAATACATAGTGCCCATTTTGAGGGGCAAATTACACTTTCCGTCCCGTCTGGCACGCTTCCAACTTGCGCTTGGGAAAGTTCTTTATGCGTTGACCCCGCCTTGATGATGAACTAAGGTCGGGGTCGGCGGCGGAATGGATCAAAGGGTGAATGCCATGGGATTAGGTTTGCACTCACTCAGGATTATCGCTCACGTCACGCGGCATGTGAAAAAAATGTTCCCATGCACACTGGTTGACAACCAAAATTTCCCAAAACTAAAACATCTGCGTGTAGCGCCATGTGTCATTAAAAATTGTTGTATTCATCAATTATATTTTTAAGATGATATTTTTGGATTTTGGGATTTTCTGAAAACACTTTGAATTTTCGATTTTTGTTAACTGAATTATTGCATTTTTGAATCTTTATAGTGACGCTACGCAATATGCCATGCGGCAGACCGAGAGCAAACCGTATTTACATGTGCAACACAGTGCAATCAAATCGAAAACAAAAGCAATAATCTCCACTGAATGTGCGGTTAATCTGATCACATTCAGCCTTTGACCCATTCCGCCAAGCAAACTGTTTTCACGAAAAGTGTCGATTGACTCAGCGCAATACCTATGCGTGCGATGTAGGGGTCGTGTTTTTCATTAGAAATCGACCACACGCGTGCAATTTGGCCTGCCTCATGCGAACCAATATTTGACCTTTCCCGCGCGCAACACAAGCCAAGCAACAGACGGGACGGAAACTATAGTCAACCTTTTGAGGGGGGGGGGGTATTTCGAGGGGGGGGGGTATTTCGAGGAAATACGGTATATGCCAAAATGGAAGACGAAAGAAAATATACCGTACAATGATGTCTTTTATTCCTCTGGGCATTTTGGGAACGATGTCAAGTAGGGATGGAAAGGGGTTGACGGAAAACGGAAAACTTTTTCTGGTGGAAAACAACGAGAAAAGATTTCAAATTTCAGACGCCTAGACACGGAATGGAAAATATATTCGAATTCTTGTCGGAAAAAATGACAGATGCTAGAAAACAAGTTAAAATTAAAACAATCCACAATCGTGAAGTCAGTTCCACAAACGAGAAGTTAAAAAAAAGTTTAGATGTGAAATGAGAAGTGAATGTGAAAATTAGTAAAATGAAAAGTCTAATTTTAAATTTTTACATCTCTATCAACTACTCACTACTCATACTTATTTCTAAAGGCGTTTTTTTTCTCCAACTGCACCAGGAAACCCAAATACCCCCCCCCCCCCGCCAACCCTCATGACGCTCTTGGTGACCTTGCCCACGCCCTCGCCCACTTTGACGACGCCGTCGACGAGCACGTCGGGGGCGGCGGCCACGGCGCTGCCCACCGCGCGCACGCCCGACCTGAGCGGCGAGATCACGCTCGACACCAACCGCGTCGCCCCAGAACGAGACAGGTTCGACAGCGACGTGGGCGAGCCTGCGGTAGTGTAGGGGGTAACAATGGGTGGGGCGGGGGTAGGGTTGGCCGATGTTTTTTTTTAAACGTTTTTTATTTAAAAAAAAACGTTTTTTTTTTTAAAAAACATGACGTCCGAAATGTTTTTTTTTTAAAAAAAACATCGACCGAAATTTTTAGTACTAAGCACTAGGTATTTTGCAAAATTTTTGCGCGCAAGCGCGCAATTTCACACACAAATTGACATTGGTGGTTGTTTTCATTGGTTTTGTGGCATTTTTAGTATCAAAGTATCCAATTCTATGTGCTACCATGGGTTAATAAGCCGTCATATGTTGCTGTAGTTATATAATATTGAGGTAATGTGCTTCCATGTACCTCCACAGTGTGTAACATCACTCCCAAAGTAACAACCTCCTTTTTTAACGTTGTTTCATCACTATTCCGTGCGAAACTTTACCTGAAGTCACAAACATTCGACTATAAGGCGATATACGAACGATATGTCGACGAAAAATGGATATTTTTGACACAAATCACCACTTATAATGCTATCCCATGGCTCAACAGCCATTATATGGTCATATATAACATCACAGAGTATTGCAACTGTCTGATATACCTATATATGTTGACACAAGGTCATATCTGGGAGCTTTTAAAAAAAAACGTTTTTTATTAAAAAAAAACGTTTTTTTAAAAAAAAAAAAACGTTTTTTTTTTAAAAAAAACATCGAGTTAAAAAAAACGTTTTTTTTTCCAACCCTAGGCGGGGGTAACAATGGGGGGCGGGGGGTAAGGTAGGGGGAAACAATGGGGGGCGGGGGGAGGGTGTAAAAGTGTCCATTCGTGCCGGCTTGGATTCAAACGGTATCCCGAGCGCGAGGCCCCAATAGCGATCCCGATCTCCAAAATTTGAAATGCAAATCCACGTCTTGATAAAAATTTCCCCAATACCGATAACCATCCCAGACAATTTGTCAAATGACTTTTTTGCAATGGGAGATATGAATGGACACCTCCAGTGTGCATTTTCTGCCATTTTTCAGCCATACTTAGTCATTTTTTCCAGAATTTTCGTGTAAATTTTGAGGGAAAAAAACTGAATAACAGAACGTTGTCCAAAATCCCGTTCCCCATCCGAAAAAAAGAGAAACCGAATCCCAATCCTGATCCCGGAAAGCCGATCCTATTTGAACCCTAATACCAGCACCCGCTCGTCTATCCATCTATCCATTATAATGCAAAATTTGGACAACTACCCCCAATTCAAATTTTCACTCTAAACCGGCATTTTACATGACATTCGATGTGTGACATTCTGCATGGCCCTTCACAAGCTGCGGGACCGTCCCGCGGGACCAAACCCATCGCACCGGCAAATTGTTTCCTGGCGACGAAGTCGAGCATGAGCGCGTCGAGGCCGGAGTGGGCGGCGAGCACGTCGGCGTGCAGCAGCGTCTGCAGGTAGCTGTTCAGCGCCCGCTTGCGCTTCTCCAAGAAGTCCGGCTGCAGGTTGTTGAACGTCTTCTTGCCAGGGAAGCCCACGTCGCTCAGCGTGGGGAACTGCGAACGAGCGCTACCGTGTTCGGCGGGAATTGTGGAATTTAGGAATGTAGAGATCAGGGGGTAGTCCCAGAGTCTGTAAAAGATACTGTGAAGTGTACAAGACCCTGTAAAGAGGAGCCTGTAGCTGTACGCACAGAAACTCGGCACGCACAGAAGCCTGTTACGCACAGAAGTTAACTCGGTGCGCACAGAAACTCGGCCCGCACATAGCTGATGCCATGTGCGTGCCGAGTTTCTGTGCCTACAAAGTTTATGTGATTTTTCACATTCTCTTCTATACTATTCCCTATGTATAGCAGTAGTTGACACCCGAAATTTTGCCAACCGTTACATCTGTTTTCTACATATTTGACTTTCGCGATTGCGAATGTAAAATATGTAGAAAACAGCTGTAACAGTTGATGAAATTTCAGGTGTCAACTACTTCAACACACATGAAAATCCTGAACTCAGATGGCCGACTTGTCCGACAGGGCCCAGTTGTGTGCGTAACGGGCGTCTGTGCGTGGCGGGTTTTGATTCTGTGCGTAACGGGCGCGTGTGCGTAACGGGTTTCTGTGCGTAATGAGCCTGGCCCGTAAAGAGTCATGTGTCATGTAAAAGACCCTGTAAAATGTCATGTGTCACGTAAAAAGACCCTGTAAAGTGTCATGTGTCCAAATCATATTGTATCGAAATGTTATGTTTTCGTATAGGAATCTTACGGAAAGATTTGGATACAAAAACAGTATATTTGGATACGATACAATAATATTTGGATACAAATTGCGTCTTTCACATGGCACACGACTTTTTACAGGGTCTGGGACTGGCACCAGGGATCCAATACCCCCAAACCGACCTTACTCTCGACCATAGCATGCAGCTTGTGAAAGTCCGAGTACCTCCTGACAACCTCCCATGCGCCGAGCGCCCTGCCGCCGGGCTGCTCAAGCCTGGCGGCGCTGATGTGGTACAGGGCGAAGGCGGGGGCGCCCTGGCCCGAGCCGGCCGCCCACCCGTCGCGCCCCATGCCGATGCTGGCAATGTGCGCCGCCAGGGGGCACTCCCACAGCGACAGCGGGGACAGCGACGCCAGCCAGCCGGGGTCCAGGTGCACGCCCCACTGGGGGAGGGGGGTATGTGGGGGTGGGGCTTGCAGTTTGGTGTGCGACAGTGGCTACCAGGAATGGAAAACGGGCACATTTTTCAATGGTCCGCTCTTTTTAGAAATCGCATTTTTGCTTTTTTTCAACAAAAATAATGTCCAGACGTTTGTCCAGAAATACTGTGGCATTACCTCAAAATCCTGCCAAAATAAAAATTTCGCACAAAATAACGAAAACGAACCTCGGTGAGGGTGACCTCCAAACCGCCGTCAGTTTGAAACGCTGCAAACGAACAGCGATTAATCAATGAACACCAATTTCCACACTCCAATTATCATATCACTAAATCCACTGCAACTAAATATAACAGGGTATCAGTATGGGGGTTGGGGGGGGGGGGGGGGTTACCCCCCCACGCGCCAGCTATCTGTCTATCCCCTGAAACAGCACTCCCTCCCTCCCAACCCCTCAACCGACCGAAGCACTGTTCCCCCTTGGCGATGGCGTCGGCGGCCGGGGCGGCGGGGTCGGGCGGCGCGGCGGGCGCGCACTGGGGCCGCATGTCGGCCAGCATGCGTCCGTACAGCGGGTTGCCTCGGAAAGCCGGGTAGAAGCGCACGTCCCGCTCCAGCGTGTCCACCAGCTGAGTGGGGGGTTGTGTGGAATTTGGGCACGTGTTGTTTGGGCAGATTCAAATTTCTAAAATAATTCGTGAAGTCTAGGTAGGGTTGGCCGATGTTTTTTTTAAAACGTTTTTTATTAAAAAAAAACGTTTTTTTACAAAAAAAACATGACGTCCCAAATGTTTTTTTTTAAAAAAAAACATCGACTGAAATTTTTAGTACTACGCACTAGGTATTTTGCAAAAATTTTGCGCGCAAGCGCGCAATTTCACACACAAATTGACATTGGCGGTTGTTTTAATTGGTTTTGTGGCATTTTTAGTATCAAAGTATCCATTTCTATGTGCTACCATGGGTTAATAAGCCGTCATATGTTGCTGTAGTATATAATATTGAGGTAATGTGCTTCCATGTACCTCCACAGTGTGTAACTTCACTCCCAAAGTAACAACCTCGTTTTATAACCTTGTTTGATCACTATTCCGTGCCAAACTTTACCTGAAGTCACGAACATTCGACTATAAGGCGATATACGAACGATATGTCGACGAAAAATGGATATTTTTGACACAAATCACCACTTATAATGCTATCCCATGGCTCCACAGACATTATATGGTCATATATAACATCACAGAGTATTGCCACTGTCTGATATACCTATATATGTTGACACAAGGTCATATCTGGGAGCTTTAAAAAAAAACGTTTTTTATTAAAAAAAAACGTTTTTTTTTTAAAAAAAACACCGAGTTAAAAAAAACGTTTTTTTTTTCCAACCCTAAGTCTAGGTCCACCAATTTTTGCAGCATGTTTTCCACTTATCAGAAGTGGAGTTATTAAAGCGGGGTTTTCAAGGGGTAGTTGTTTCTCCCTCATCCAGCCAACAGGGTGGGGGGGGGGGGGGTTTTCGAGGAGGTGTTATTTAAGGGAAGTCTTATTAGAGGATTGTCAGTATTTAGCACACAACAACAATATTTTCCGAAAAAACCCTCACATTTCCAACATTCCAAAAGCCCTGCCAACTGTGCAAAAACAACGCACCAAATTCTGCAGCTCATCGAACCAGGTGTCGCAGGGCGCGTCGCCGTGCAGCTTCTCGTGGACCTTCCTGGACCACGGGCTCGCTCAGGGGCACCGGGTCGGGGGCGCCGGGCCCCAGGTACTTGGTTGAACAGGGACAGCGCCGCCTCGCGCACGTTGTCCAGCTCGTCGCGCGACATGGCCGCGTTCTGAGTGTCAACTCGGCGGGTTGACCGGTGAAAAGGTGTATTCAAGTGGGAATTCGGGTTGACGAGAAGTGTGGTGAGTGGTAAGTTAAGTTGTCAACTGATATGTAAAGCTGTCAACTGATATGTTAGACTGTCAAGTGGTACACTCCAGGAAAAATGTCTTTAGCCTCCTGATCGGGAACAACAAAATTCAACGTCTCCCCCGCTGACGTGCGATCTGTGTTGGGATTTACATGGGATGAATTCTTGTAAAGTAATGTGCTTTAATGGGGCCTGTGCCTCTGTGCATGTTTACCCGCTGTGCATGTAAGACTTTGACCCTCCAGGGGGTTGGATAGTTGGCTAATCGCTCCTCTGGAGGGATAGATAGCTAGAAAAAAATTTTTGGGGGTTTGGGGGTTCGTGGGGTGTTTATTGTATAGGCTTTTTCATAATGAGGAAAAATGTATAAAAATCGCAAAAAGTAGGTGAAAAATTACTAAAAATGGGTATATAAGCACATATACTACAAGAAATAGCTGAAAATAGACAATAAAACACATGAACTAGTGATTTTGAAGGTGAAAATGTATAAAAGGGTATGAAAATGAGCGATTTTGTGTGAAAATTAGGGGTCTACATGCACAGCGGGTAAACATGCACAGAGAGCCTCAGTCGCTTTAATGCCACATGTCGATTTTTAGCTTTCTGGGTAGGTTACTGCTCATTTGACAGCCATCCAAAGTCAAATTTCCGGTGGAAAAATTTAGCTTTTTTGTGAAAACGTTAAAACAAGGAAAAAAAACATTTTAAAACGATGAAAAAGACTGCGATGCGATGTGGAAAAAGGATGCATAGCTCAAATATTTATCACTTTGCGAATTTATATTCAAAATGGTAAATATATACGGTGGACTTGATTAGGGTTGGAAAAAAAAACGTTTTTTTTTAACTCGATGTTTTTTTTTTAACGTTTTTTTTTAAAAGCTCCCAGATTATAAGTGGTGATTTGTGTCAAAAATATCCATTTTTTGTCGACATATCGTTCGTATATCGCCTTATAGTCGAATGTTTGTGACTTCAGGTAAAGTTTGGCACGGAATGGTGATCAAACAAGGTTATAAAAGGAGGTTGTTACTTTGGGAGTGAAGTTACACACTGTGGAGGTACATGGAAGCACATTACCTCAATATTATATATTACAGCAACATATGTCGGCTTATTCACCCATGGTAGCACATAGAAATGGATGTTTTGATACTAAAAATGCAACAAAACCAATGAAAACAACCACCAATGTCAATTTGTGTGTGAAATTGCGCGCTTGCGCGCAAAATGTTTGCAAAATACCTAGTGCTTAGTACTAAAAATTTCGGCCGATGTTTTTTTAAAAAAAAAAAACATTTCGGATGTCATGTTTTTTTAATAAAAAAAAAACGTTTTTTTTTTTTAAAAAACGTTTAAAAAAAACATCGGCCAACCCTAGACTTGATACTCTGCACTCACACTGATTTCTCATCCTGTTCAAAATTGTCTGCCATCGGTCGGCAGAAAAATATCGACCCGGCACCCGGCATGGTGCAGATTTTTGAAATTATCAACAAAACGAAATGTTGGCACCGTGCCAACTCATGGCTGCGCGCATTAAGCGAAATGTAAAAAAGCCAAAAAAATCGCGGAAGGCGCTGTGTTCACGGTTAACAAAATGTTGACTATATAAATACACATGATGGGGGCCATATTTCTACTGTGTTTGGTCGACATAATAAGCCCCCCCCCTATGTATGAGTTTCACCCGTCCGTGACCCATATTTAATGTTTGGTTTGCCATTGAACCAAAAAAATCAAAGGGCTAAAGCAGGGGTCTCGAATGGGGGGGTTGGGGTTACCCCCCCCCCCAAACCGCCCAGCTATCTATCTATCCCGGAGGCCGCTCAGCTATCTATCTATCCCGGAGGCAAAATTTTGGGCTACTACCCCCTAAACCCCCCCCCCCCCCCCCAAATCGCCCAGCTATCTACCTATCTGGAGCGATTTTTCAGAAACTATACCCTAATTTTCGCTCAAAATCGCTATTTTTCATACCTATATATAGATTTTCACCTCCAAAATCACTGGTTCATGTGTCTAACTGCCTATTTTCAGCTATTTTAAGTACTATATGCTCTTGTATACCCATTTTGAGCTATTTTACACCTTCTTTTAGCGATCTTTCTCCCTTTTCTTCCTTCTATGCCCCGAAAAAGCCTTTATATTGAACCACCACAACCCCCCCCCCCCCCAAACCCCCCCCCAACCCCCCCAGAAAATTTTTCAGCTATCTATCCCTCCGGAGGAGCGATTTGCTATCTATACAACCACTCGGAGGGTCAAAATTCAAGATACCCCTGGGCTAAAGACATATTTCCTGGAGTGTAAATATGTAAGGCTGTCAAGTGGTATGTAAAGCAGTCAACTGGTACGTAAACCTGTCAAGTATTTTCATTTAGAAAGTTGACTTCTCACTTGACTGACACAAATACCACCTTTCTTGTCAATTGTCAACTTGAAAAATTGGCACCTGGGTGCTGGTGGCCCGGCGCAGCGTCGCCCGAGACAACTGGTGTTGCGCGGAAACTTTGAAACCCTGCGAAATGGTTGAGGTTTCATTTGCACATACCGTAATCCCTCGATTAGTCCACCCCGTTCAGATGAGTGACAAAATCATAATTTCAGCATGGTTCCCATGTATACGGATATGTACATTTTTTCCTTATTATGTATTTATTTAGCTTTGAAAATATTCACATCAAGTTTCTACAACTGCATCTTATAACGTGTCGAATTTGCAGCAAAATCACAAAATTTCTTCCACGTGTGCATGCGACATTAAACTGATAGAAACCTAGAATAGTTGAAGATTCTGAAGCATTTTGTTTATCTGTTGAACACTTCCCAAGGGCGGGCTATTCAAGAAATTACGGTAATTACCATCTATAGAACGAATAAATTCCGTCAAGCTAAATTTCTCACCTCGATGGCAAGGAACAAGTCGATAAAAACGCCGCCGCCGACGTTTTGTAGAAAATCTGAAGAAAACGTGAGATGAGACTTTTCGACGTGAAAAATATTTCAGACCGAAAACATTGATCCGACCTATAAAATAGCAAAGTGAAATGCTGTTGTTCAGAATGTAGCTGAGCGGCAGATCGGACAGAACCGAGTTTTCGCTTTCTTCCTGCAAACTTTCACATTGATGTTAAGGGAGAAATTGGGAAAAAAATCTGAATTCTCACCGCAATGTCAGCAGCATCCACCCCGTTTGTAGTGCACCTAAAACGCGGAATTATTAAACTCGATATGGAAACACACACTAGTTGACCGCAGGTCAACTAAAGTTGGCGGTCAACTGAAAAATCTGTTTTACGCGCTGAGAATGGCTTTTCATCCGTCAACTAGTGCATCGAAAAACCATACTCAAATTTCAACGAGTTTAAAATGATTTTACAGTTGCCAACCACCTGAGTTGACCGCCGGTCAACTAGAACCATCAACTACTTTACAATGTAAAAACCAACGGCCGCACCTCCTGAGCGCCAAGTCGACGAGCCTGCGGACGTAGTGCAGACTGGCGAGCGTGGACTTGATCATGGCGTCGTCGGCGCCGCCCGTGTCCTTGGCCCTCAGCGCGGCCGTGTGCTCGTCCACTGCCGCCTTGACCGCCGTCAACTCGTGCATGTGCCCGCTGGCGGACACCAGCGACAGCAGGTCGTCCGCGCTGGACGGCACGTCCCACAGCTGGGACCAAAGGGGGGGGGGGTTGGGGCGGGGGCTACTTGAACTTGAGGGGCATGGTGAATCGTACAGCTCGTAAAATGTCATGTAAAACGCGAAAAAAACATCTTTTTTTATTTTGCAATTAGTTGTTGTCATTTTCATAACATTCTCCATTTTAAAAGACATTACACACTTTACAGGGTTTGGTAGTGACAGTATTTCAGATATCACATATCCCCAGAATCCCAATTAATTATCAATGTTTAGTCGAAAATTGGGAAGCATTTATGGATAAATAGAAAAGCTAGCGAAAAGTAGCCGAAAAATGAGGAGGCAGCTACCCCAATAATTTACGCCCCACATGGCTATTTAGACAAGTGCTGCACGGCGAGAACACTGTGCGCATGTAAACCCGGTGCACATGTACACCCGGCGATCGGGTGGCCAGGGACGGGAAATTTGGCCTGCATGTGCATCGAGTTTACATGCGCACCGGCACAGACCCCCGGAAACGCACCAGCCAAACGACGAGTGCGTTCACGTAGTCGGGCTCGCTGAGCTGGTCGAGCAGCGGGAGGGCGATCCGCTTCACGAACACCTCCTGCGAGCGAATATACATTTACGGCGGACAGCACACTTAGTACGAAATCTTGTGCTAAATTTCGTAATTTATCATTCCATTATAAAAACGGAATATTTTTATGAAAAGACTGTATAATTTTTGGTTCATTATTCAGATGGGTTATGGTAGGTTTTCATACTAAGTGTGATGTTCGCCGAGTATACTTCATTCATTCCCCACACAAAATATGGTTGAAAAAACCCAGTACCCTAATACATGGAAAAACGTTGTTTTTTCAACGACTCCGTAAAAACGTGTTCTTTTAAAAACTAGTGAAAAACGCAGACCACACATAAACTTTAACCATACCTAAACACAATGCTGGAGTACGGTGTGAGCGTCAGGGCAAAAAAACGATTCCCAAAAACGTTACCCAAAACACCTCCCCCGCTTTCCTTTCACAATAGTACGATTTTTTGCAACAAAAAAAACAACAGCCGCAAAGTGCAAAAATCTCCAAAAAATAAACCGACCCTCAACATAAACCTGAGCGGGCGGCACTTGAAGTCGTCGCTGGGCACGAGCAAGTAGAGCAGCACGTCGGCGATATCGTGCAGGTAGGCGTTCTCGTACAGGGGCGACGTGGACACCAGGTCCCTGCAGTGCGTCTTCTCCATGTCCAGCTCCAAGTCGAAGAAGGCGCTCTCCAGGTTCGCGTCCACGTCGTCCGCCCACGAGCTAATATGGGGAAAGGATAGTGTGGAGAAATGTTGATGTGAGTTGATAGGGATGGAGTTTTGGGGGCGACTCGAAAACGACCCTGTGCCTGTAGTCATGTAAACCCGCTAGTCATGTAAACCCGGCAGTCATGTAAACCCACCCGTGTGCACCTGCATTGTTTTTGTCACTAATTTGACGACACCACTCCAAAAGTAATTGAAAAACTCAAATCAGTTGTTATGCATTTGAGTTTGCCAAATTTTTCTTTGAGCAGTGACATAAAGAAAACAAAAATCATGTGAGCGCAAACGCAGAGTGGCCCACGCTATATAAATACTCTACTAATCATGTAAACCCTCCCCACCCCACGTGTCATGCTAATCCCCCTAAAATACATTACAGGTGGGTCTACATGACTACAGGGACAGGGTTGATTTGATCTGTGATCAGTAATACAATGATCATAAATTCAGCATTGCAATTTGAATACTATTAGCTTTTTGTAGACACAAAGACGGTGCTATTTCATCGCTATTGCAGTAACAGAAACCGACAGAAAAATGCAAAAAGCACAAACGGACGAGTCTTTACTCTGGGCATCCTCTGTTTGCGCCGCGGGGGCGTCCCGGTTCACCTTGCCGCGGGCTTTCCTGTACAGCCGCATGTGCGACGCGAAGTCGTCCACGATGCCGTGCGTCAGCAGGGGCGTCCAATCCACCTAAGCGACAAACGCATGCAAAATGTCTTTTTGATGTTTGAAGAAAAATTCTGACATACCGCTTTTTTACTATTAAAAAATATCAATACAGGCAGGGACGTATCCAGGATTTTTGAGCGGGGGGGGGGGCTGCTTGTTTACGGGATGCTCAGCCCCCCCCCCTAAAATTTTAGCTTCAGAGTGGCGGAATGGCGCCATTAGTAGGCGCCACGCCATGGCGCCATAGGCGTTGGCGCCAACGCCAGTGAACGATGTATATGTATGTGAATATACAGCAAAAAGCACAACATTGGGTGTATTTATAACAATTTGCTGCCACATGGAGTAAATCTGATGATAATACCTTACGTCTGGTGAAAAATGCGCGATAGGTTTTTGGCACTTTTTCAATCGCGAAAAATAAAACGGCAGCCTCCAATACAACAGAAGGTAAATGTTGACGAAAAAATATAATGATGAATGAAGGTGAATGATGGGAATTCCGTACGTAACCGATTTTCCGAAACCACAACACATTCCTCAATAAGCAGATTTACTTTTACCTAGGGTTGGAAAAAAAACGTTTTTTTTTAAAGGTTTTTTTTAACTCGACGTTTTTTTTATAAAAAAAAACGTTTTTTTTAAAAGCTCCCAGATATGACCTAGTGTCAACATGTATGGGTATATCAGACAGTGGCAATACTCTGTGATGTTGTATATGACCATAGTATGGCTGTGGAGCCATGGGATAGCATTATAAGTGGTGATTTGTGTCAAAAATATCCATTTTTTTGTCGACATGTTCGTATATCGCCTTATAGTCGAATGTTCGTGACTTCAGGTGAAGTTTGGCACGGAATAGTGATCAAACAAGGTTATAAAAGGAGGTTGTTACAGTGGGAGTGAAGTTACACACTGTGGAGGTACATGGAAGCACATAACCTCAATATTATATACTACAGCAAAATATGACGGCTTATTCACCCATGGTAGCACATAGAAATGGATGCTTTGATACTAAAAATGCCACAAAACCAATGAAAACAACCACCAATGTCAATTTGTGTGTGAAATTGCGCGCTTGCGCGCAAAAATTTTGCAAAATACCTAGTACTCAGTACTAAAAATTTGGGCCGATGTTTTTAAAAAAAAAAAACATTTCGGACGTCATGTTTTTAAAAAAACGTTCTTTTTTAATAAAAAAACATCGGCCAACCCTACTTTTACCCCCCCCCCCCTGCCGCACCTGTCTGAGGGAGTCGCTGAGCGCGGCCACGGTCCTGTAGGCGGAGTGTCTCAGCTGGTCGCGCAGCTGCTCGTCCGTGCTCAGGCGGCTGTACCACACGTCCACGAAGTCCCGCAGGATGTAGCTCACGATCTGCGCGCAGGATTACATGGACTTACACTCCTGGAAAAATGTCTTTGTCCCTGTTTTTTTGGTTCAATGGCGTGCCACACATTAAATATGTGTCACTGGGGGTGGAACTCATACATTGAGGGGATCGTCATGTCGACCCTCCACAGTAGAAATATGGCCTCCGCCCTGCCTATATAGACAATGTTTTGTTAACCGTGAATACAGTGCCTTCCGCGAAATTTTTGTCTTTTTTTACATTTCGCTAAATGTGCGGAAATTTGACTTTGGATGGCTGTCAAATGAGCAGCAACGCACCCAGAAAGCAAAAAATTGAAATGTGGCATAGTGGCACCTTAATCTTCAAAAATTCATCCAATGTATATATCCAGACTGGCCGCAAAATATCAGGGGAGACCTTGATTTTTTTGTTCCCGATCAGGAGGACAAAGACATTTTTCCTGGAGTGAATATTGGCCGCGTTTTTACTTCTTGTTTAAAGTGAGGAAGTATTTAGTGTGCAAAAAAGTCAAAAACGCGTGAAATTTCGAACCTGTTCCACGATGGGATCCAACGTGGCGCATCCAGTTAAACGATCGTATAAATAAAGTCGATCGGGCTCAGTGCGCCGCCGGCCATCTCTCAGAAGCTGAAATTGATAAATGAAATTTACACACAAAAAAAATTATATTTATATTTCACTACTGTAAGTAGATGCTGAAACAAACTTTGGGCAAGCCGACAGGAAAACGGGCTTCAGCATTATCAAACTCTGCCAACAATTCCTTGGCACGACGCCAGCCGTGCTCCAACAGAACCACGGAAACACTGCGAAGCGACGGAAAATCCATTAACATTTGAATGATATCGAATAATTGTAACGGTTTTATTCTAATGTGCAATCGGGGCCGGGTGGGTGGCGCCTTGGCACTTTGCCAAAATTCTAAAAAACCAAGTCTGAGAAGGTGTGGTCAACTTGAGGGCTGAGCGACCGTGATCGGAGATGCAACACATAAAGTTTTACCAAAACGGACCCAAGCAGGAAGAAGAGCATGGCGAGCACGGCGCCGATCAACGCGGACAGGCCCAACGTGGACACGGCCAACAGAACAGCCAGACTCAAGTACGGCCACAGCGAGTCCCTGCTGATCGCAGTGGCCATTGCGGCGCTCTGTTCTGCGGGCATTTTGACCTGTTTATAGTTACATCTTGATGCGATTGCTGGGCTAGTGGATAATCATAGTCCAGATCGTCGAGACTCGAGACGGAAAGCTGGCTCGCCGCCAGTTTCCTTTTTCGGAAACTTCGATAGTTGTTACATCGCTCGTGCGCAAATGCCGGAATTTGACCGAACCGGCCGCCAAGGCGTTGCCGTCGTCAATGGTTGCCACGTCAATTGACATTTCAGTTGATCACACAACGACGCAAAAATAAACATGCTACGCACACAAGCAGTGTTGTTAAAATACTGGTATTTTTGGAAAACTGTAAACGTAAAACCTTTTCCAAATCAAAAGTATAAATACTATTATATCACGTAAGGTATTTTCAAAATACCAAGGAACACACAAAAAAACGTAAACGTAAAAAAATTTAAAGAAGTATTCGCCATTCTCTTTCGAAAAATACCGCACACTTTATGGTGGAATTTACCATATCCCATCTGAATAAAGGACCAAGAATTTTTCTCACACCACACCATGTGTAATTGTTTCAGTATGGGTGGAATTGGTTTGTAATTACTAATTATAACATCAAATAAATACAAATAACACAGTTGTAAAGTGTACGGTCCAATAAGTATGTTTTAGTGATCGATATCGCACTTTTTCGTCTTTGTGCGCTGCTTGTGATTTTTTATCATCATTTCCATGAGGCCATATTCTCTTGGAAAAAATAAACTGTCGCACAACTGAAAATCGCTTTACTCGCTACCATCCCATCAAATTACATAAATCAGCCGCTCGGCGGCACCAAAAACACCTACTAAACTTTCTTAATAAAAAAAAGCCTCCGCTAAAAAATGGAGACTCAATGAAGAAACCACTGACCAGTGCTGATTAGAATTCAGTGAAAGTTAACCGCAATTAAATAGAAATGGGAATTTGCTGCTGTAAACACAAGAAAGCCGTGAAAGGTAGTCATGGAAAAGACAACTCTGCCTTGGCGCTGGCGCCAGGGGACTAGTGATGGAGTGTGGCGTTGGCGCCATTGTCGTTTTGGCGTGCCGAATGGCACCATGTCCTTTGTGAACGGCGAGCTGGTACTGCTTTTGTGGTTGATAGGTGCCGATTGGTGGCGGAAAAATGTCAAAAAAGTGACAAAAATTGGCACGGTACTCAAATGGCGTCATTCCATCACAACTCCAGTGGCGGCGCCAAGTACTCCCTGCCACAAGTCGTTTTGAATTGAGTCGATTCGAATTTGAACCGTTTATCGCCACACCGGCAAAAATTCGATCAGTGTCAGTCTTGCACCCTGGAAAATGAAAAGTAAAATATTAAAGTAAATTTTGGCATTGCTCCCAGACCACTCATTTTCACCATTATGATATCAGTGTTGTATCCAAATTGACTTTATTCTTGGGAACATTGCCGGCGCCTTTCCATCACTACTTCACGCGTCTGGCGCTAGCGCCAGAGCAAAAAGCGCTTGGCGCTATATTGCTGTGGCGCCATTGGCGCTTGGCGCCACACCCATGAAAAGCTTTTGGCGCTATGTTTGCGTGGTACCTGCAACAACGCCTGGCGCTAGCGCCAGAGCAAAAAGCGCCATGGCATTTTGTTCTGGCGCCAATTGCGCTTGGCGCTGGGATTCGAAAAAGCACCACGGCGCTTTTGGCGCCTCGCATTTTTTTCTATCACTAAATTTATCACAAGACTTTATTCATTAAATTATGGTAGGATTCAGCTCATACTTTGCGGTCTGCTGGGAATCCCTACATAACATGTGTACGCCACTGCAAACTGGGCACAGAGAGCGGCGAGCCGCAAGCCCAGCAGGGTGGACAGGGCGCACCAGCCAAAGCCAGCCAGCAGTTGATCAAACTGACCGATACACAGGCGCCAAGCACTGACGCCCCTGAGGTTGGTGAGCACCAACGAGTTTGTGGCATGTTTGGTGCCATTTTTGTTCACTATACACAGCAAATTGATCATATGCCAAAAGGGGTTATTATTCAAGGGGGGATAATTATTCGAGTATATATGGTATACATTTGTCTGTTTTGTAATACGAAACTGATACCAGCATAAACTACCTGGTTGTGCAATCCCCATGCTAATGTCATTGCTTTATGCTGTTAACAAAACATCACTTTTTCTGTTTCTAACTATCACATCACACTCCACAGAAACATCAATCATCACTCAACCAATCGCCAACCACTCACTGACTCCGCCCACGCAGCCGGACCAACAAACGCAAATGACCAATTCGGGGATGGCTGCACCAGCGCCACTGCAGCCGGCCGCAGCTGCGGGAAAAAGCTCTGAGCGCGTCAGCCGAATGTCGAGCGTGGGCCCCGGGCCCTCCATGTTGGCGCCCGGCCAGCCCACCACCAACGCCAACACCACGCCCGGTCTGGTGCGTTGTGTTGTGACTGAAATACGCCGTGGCGCTGGCGCCAAAGCAAAATGTGCCAAGGTGCTGAGCGCTATTTGCCGTGGAGCTTGGTGCTAAGGTTTGTAAAAGCGAAATGCGCTATTTTTTCGTGGCGCCAGGAACAAAACGCATGGCGCTAGCGCCAAAGAAAAAAGCGCTGTGGCTAGGGTTGGGACGATATGACTTTTCGATATCGATATTCGATATTGTTGTCTGAAACTCGATATCGATACAATATGGACCCTCGATAACGATATTCGATATGAAAATAGGGTCCATATTCGATATCGATATTTCGATATTTTCGATATTTTGTATTTAAAATTGAAGGGCATATCGCATTCGGCATATTGTATATCCATTAGGTCATCATTAACATAGTTGATAATCTCTCTACTGAAAATTAGATGTTTACAAATTTAAACGAGGCTCACAACAATCAAAATGAGAAAGTGAACTAAAAATATGATGTACTAAGGAAAATGTGAAATGGTGCCAGCGTCATTCATAGGTGCAATGCCATGGCACCATTGAGCACCATTGGTGCCAAATGCCATGGTAAATTTACACTCTTAGTGGACATTTGTGAGTGCATTTGCAAAGTTTGAGGCTGTCACAACCGGTGCAATGGAAATACCTGGCATCTGAGGACAAAGCGCGCACTTGCGCGCAAAATTTTTTAAAATAACCTCAAAATTGCTTTCTATAAGTGTCATTCCTGGCACATTGGGCCTCCACACGCTAGTTGACATCGCATTTCAGAGTCAACTCAGAGTCAACTAGTGTTTCAGTTGACGCAATCACTCACCACTTGACTTTTTTAAAAGAGCATACAACCCATATTTTTGGCATTTAGCTCATGTTTTTCATTGAAAAAGTCAACTGGAAAATCCATTCTCAGAAACGAGTTGACCCTGCTTTCTACAATGCAGTTTGTGTGATTTAAAGAGTGTTATGTGATAGACCATAATTAATCTGATTTTTTGACACCTAATTATCATATATTGTGTGAAGCATAACCAAATGAAAAATTATTTGCATGTTCCATATTCAAAAATTTTTTATTGTTTACATGTGTGAATGCTTGTTAATTAGATAGTTGTTTCATGTACTATAAATGTCTGTGAATTTTTCTGTACTTATTCTCATTCGTAATAAATTTTTTTGAAATAAAAAAAAATCTTTATCTTTAAACGGAAATTGATTTTTCATCGCGCAACACGGAATCACATCATAATGCCAACATAACCAAATGAAAGGCAAAAGAAATGCAAACACAGCAGTATTTTTTTGAAAGAATCACATAACATAAAAGAAAGATATGAATTTTTCAATATTTCAAACTTCAATAATTTTAAAAAGTTTTCCTGGCAAGTTATGACAGCACTGAATGTGAAATTTGATATACTAAAACTATTGAAGCAAGTAACACAAGAAATTTCAAAAAACGGCAGCTTTTTCAATTTTTAACACCTAAATATCTAACTCTGAAAAAAAATTGATGAGTTGACACTGACAGTTTATAAAAATATGTCAACTGATTCATTTCACCTAGAAACATTTAAATCTGACTCATTAACTCAGAAATCTTGCCAGTATATAGTATCTTTTTGTATAAAAAACATAATTAATTAACATAAAAAATTAAATCAAATAAGGAAAATTTAATTGAAATATAAATAAAAAAGGAAGAAAAAATAATAATAAAAATTATAAAATTCATAAATAAAAAGTAATTATGATATGAAATAATAATAATAAAAATTATAAAATTCAAGTAAAAATATAAAAAATTAGTAAAAATTAAAATGAAAACAATAAAATTTATAAAAAAATAAAAATAATTGAAAAAAAAATAGATAAAATACCCATGAAAATAAATATAATAAAACTTTAAGAAAAAAAACAATTGAAAAATTGACATTAAAATATAAGTAAAAACATTTAAACAAATAAAAACATAAAATTTAAATAAAAATAAAAATAATTTAAAAATAATAATAATAATATAGCAAAAAATATGAGTGTAAAAATAAATTTAAGGATGCACATACTGCACACACAAATCAGCACTTGCAGAAATGAACAGAATCACCAAGTAGTGTCCCTTGTGATAGTAATATCTGGTGCAGCTGCCTCTGCATCAACAAAATCAGAACATTAGTATTGAAAAGCATTGTTTACTGAACACATGAAGTGTAGAAAAAAAATTGAAGTTGACAAAATGTCTATGTAGCTTATGTCAATATGCGTATGCACTCATAGTATACAAAAAACACGATGTCAACTGACTTGGAAATTTTGAACAAAAAAAATCTCACACTTTTTTGAACTGTTCCTTTGCAAAAAGTTCTTCTATGAAAGATGCGCATTATTTTTCTCTATGTGTACCTAAAATTTCGTATAAATAGAATGTAAATTGGATAAAAAAAGTTACTTTTGGAAAGTTGGCAAGCGCTGAGTCAACTGCCGGAAATACGCACTTTTGCATACGTTTTTTGACATTTTCATACAATTTTGGGTACTTGACATCGTACGCACAACACTTGTGTCAACTGAAATGAAAAAAAACGTATACTAGCGTACACAGCGTACACTTTCAGCTCAGTTGACATTTTCGATCATGATTTTCACTTTTATTGAAACTTTTGAAGCAGCCAAAAAGTCAATTCAATGAACACTGTAAATGAAAATGTCAACTGCAAATGTAAACACAGATAAGTTGACATTTATGGTTGCATGTTGTCATTTATGTTGCTTATAGTTATATTTGTAGATTGAAAATGTCAACTTATATAAGTTTGAGTGTGTGTGTAAGTGGTTGGCTCCACCTCATAATTGAAAAAAGGGCCCACACAGGCTAGTTGACATCGACACCAAATGTAAAGTCCCAAACCAAACTGATCCCCATTCAAAGCTTGCTTTCAGGAATTGAAAAGCAAGCTTTGGATTGGGACAGGAAACAGTTGACATTTTCTGTCGTTGTCAAGTAGCCTGTGTGGAGCATAGTAGTGAAGTAAACAATATATAAGTTTACATTTTATAGACTAATCCATTCTTAACTCTATTGATACTTTCAGGAGAGTGGCAGCAGTGGGCGGTGTCTGAAGTGAAATGGCTTGAATGTTTTCTGGAATTAGTGGTTTTGTTTGGTATTTCGCGATGATTTTTGAGTATTTTTGAATTTTTGGAAAGATTTGAATGTGCTTGTTTTTATAATAGTTTGGAAACTTTTTGTTTTGTTGTTAATAGTAAATAGATAGCAGATATGAATTCTTTGTTAGACACAAAAGTGCAACTTTTAAAGAATAACTAAATTTTGAATTTTTTTTTACCTTGAATTTTCAAAATAAAAATTTCAAAAAGTTGTGTCAAAAGCTGTAAATTTTTTTTGAAAATATATGCAAAAATGCAACAATTAAAGTTTTCATGTTTGCTATTTTCAATCTCCAAATTATTCAAGTTTAAAATGAATCTCCTCTGTTTGTTTTTCTTAATAAATTTTGATATGTAAAGATTATCTGGTTCAAAATTTTTTAACTTGTCAGTCAACCCAAGTATCCTGTTGTTTTAGTTGCTTAAAATACTTTGTTTTGTTTTTTGCTGTCTTGTTACTCACTTTGTGTGATTTGTTGGCAGAATGTAATTGTAATAGTAATTATACATGAAATCATTTGAGCTTGTGATTTTTCAATTTATTACATTAAATAAAGTAGTTAAATGAAAATGTAAATCATAAAGACATAAAATTTTTATTTTATACAAATTGTGTCTGGAAACAACAGTAAATTACATGAAATATAAAGCAACAACTAAAAGGCAACAATACATCACTATCACATGAAAAAATACATCACTATCACCACTTTCATCATTAACCTTTCAAGTTATCCTATTTTGGCAATTCAAAATAAATAAATTACTGCAAATTGTGTATGTGTACGCAAGAAAACATGAAAAAATACATCACTATCACCACATTTCATCATTAACTTTTGAAGTTATCCAATTTTGGCAATTCAAAATGAATAAATTGTGTACGCGTATGCAAGAAATTGTATAAGTATGCAAAATCTCATACGCGTACGATTTTTTGCATTCGCGTATGCCAAAAAAACATATGTGTACGCAAAAAAACATACGCGTATGCTTTAGTTGACTCGGCCACTGACACAAATATCTGTACTGCCCAAATTTTCTAGTTGACATTATCAATTTGTGTATGCGGACAACTGGAGTCAACTGAAAAAAATTTCAGTTGACTCTGAGTTGACATTTTACATGCGAAAAATGCGACGTCAACTAGCGTGTGGAGGCCCATTATAAGGCAGGCCTGGAAGGCTAGAATATCGAAAAATATCAAAAAAATGGTCGATATTCGATATTTTTTCAAAATTTTCGATATCGATATTCGATATGAAAAAACAGTTGATATCCGATATTCGATACAATATATCGTCCCAACCCTAGCTGTGGCGCTTGGTGCTAGGATTTCCAGACGGGTGTAATTCGAGGGAGGCTTTATTGAATGTATTTCGGCTCGGCTATATCCTCGGCTCGCTCACACCTGGGTGTATTTCGAGGGGGTTATATTCAGGGGATTATTTCGAGGAAACACGTATCTTCCCCCTGTAGGCACAGAGGAGTCCAAGCAAGGAGTCGCTTTTCGTGCGCGCGTGCAGCGGCAGCGTCGAACGGAGGTCGCCATCATCCGGGCCGCAGAGACCCAGCAGAAGTGAGCGCATGGATTTGTGTGTGCGTCGTATTGCCCCGAGCAGAACAAGTGGATGTAGAAAAGCGGATAAGAACTACACCACTCAAATACTACAGAAAGAGTGCAAAAAAGTCACTGCCGCCGGTGGGATCCGAACCCGCGCGCCCTCAATGCGCCGCGACCCCACAAACACCCGCAGCGAGTCTGAACCGGCGCCTGCGCGAGGGCCTGGCCGTGCACATGACCAACCGGCTGCTGCCGTACGACCGCGACGCGAACGAGAAGGACGGCACGCTGAGGGGCGTGCCCGTGGCCATGCCGGTCGTCGACGACGGTGTGCCCGAGCCGCCGCACTTCGCCCCCACCCAGGTCCAGTCCCGCACCCGGCAGAGTGTGAGTCCAGTGTCAACTGTCATGTGGAATGTCATAAAAATTTGTTAAATTTCATTCAAATTGTCAAAAGTTCAGTTATTAGAACTAATGTTTCTTTATGTTTTTGACATTTTACATGACATTCGACAATTGACTTTTACACTTTACGAGGTGCGGGACTGCGCCCAGGACGAGGTGCTCGAGAACGTGAGCGTGTGCAGCGAAGTGTGATGTGAGCTGATTGGTGCCGGCGCCAGTCCCGCACTTTGGGAAATAACCGGCAGCCAGGAGTTAAATGTTATGTAGATGTTCAAGAAAATTTGCTTGCTGTTTTGCATGTAATTTGACAGATTTTATCGGATATTTTGCATTTTGCGGGACATTTTACAGAGCGCGGGACTGGCTCTTGGAGCGTTTGATGGTGGATAGATTATTTGTCCATTGAACTCAGGAAATGAAGATCATTTCTGAAGTTCATTAATGAATAGGTCTCTAGAACATTAGGGGCAAGTGACAATATAAGTGGTGAGTTAAGTGACCAATCTTGATGAATCTTGATAAATCAAGCAAAGTTTTCACCTGCATATGAATGACAGCCAGTTTCATATAAGGCTCCAAAACTCTGCAAATAATGCATAATTCCCACACACCCACAGCTGAGAAGTTCAGTTGTGACATCACTAGGGATTGCCGCATTGTGAAGGGCTGAGTGATTGTGATTAGCATTGAAAAAATGGTCAATTTTCAGAAAATATAATTAATTATAATCTCAGAAAATCTCTCAAGTAAATTTTTTTATTAAATCTTTCGCAAAAAACCCTGGAAAAAATACAAATAAATATTAGAATTTGAAAGATTTTGCGATATTTTTAAAAATCTCAGAAAATCTCTCAAAAAGAAAATATAATTAAATCTCTCTAGAATATCAGGAAAAAATATAAATGTCAGAAAATCTTATATTTCTGAGATTTTTGCTATTTGTGATAATGGCCCTACACACACTAGTTTTCACCGTGACTTATGTGAAAACTGAAATGGCGACATGGCGACATCCAGCCTACTCTTATTGTATGCTATACGTGTTTTAGTTTTCAAATTTTCAAAGTTTAATTATCATTTATTTATATTCAAATTTAAATTTTATTAAATAATTCAACCGTGTTCATTAATTTGCACTTCAAAAATTTTCAGTTTTCACACGAAGTCACGGTGAAAACTAGTGTGTGTAGGCACAATGTTGTCTGTTGCATACCCAATGACTCATGACATGCGCCGTATACTCAGCGGAGTCCGCGACACTTCTGATACTGGCCAGTTTTCATACCACGAAAACGCGACACTTCTGATACTGCAGGGGCGACAGTTTTCATACCAAGGTAAATTTCTCTCATGCTATTTAAATGCGTCAGATTACATGCCGTATTGTAGATATGCCATTATGTGGATTAATGTGCGGCAAGAATAGAGAATCTTTAGATGGCTGGGAAGTGCTGCACCTGCTATTAAGTGTGTGGCGCTCTTCAGAATAAAGCATGTAAAACTTAAAAGCAACACACCGCCAGTGCCACCTCCTTATTATAACTTTATAACAGTATGAACAAATAGAAGATTTTACATTAAAAAAATTCAAAACCAATAAGAACAACCACCAACGGTAGTGTGTATGTGAAATTGTGCACTTGCGTGCCAAAAAACTGCAAAATACCTAGTGCTTAAGTACTAAAAGTTTTTTGAAAAAGCGCTGGGACCCTTGCAATTTTTTTTAAAAAAGCGGCGTTTTTAAAAAAGTAATGGCCATCCCTAGCTTTAGTGTTCCTTGTCAATTTAATGTATATTTTTGATTTAAATCCATTGAAGATTATCCAGTTATTGTTTACTAATAATTTTACTTTGATTTGCTTTTTTAAAGATTTTTTACACATTGTTAAAGCTTGCCATTGTTAATTCAATTGAAAAGTTGATTTGTAAAGTAGAAATTAATTTGCAATAATGAGTATATAAAATGTACATTTACATAAATTACAACCCATTCACGTGAACTGTCACACAATGAAAAGTGTAGCATTTTGCAGCATGACAAAAAAACGGTAGCATGTTGCAAAAAACGGTAGCTTGAAATGATCGCACAACACCACCAGTGGTACAAAAAGTGTCGCGTTTAAGCAGCATGAGGTAAAAAAATGGTGGCATCAGAAGTGTCGCACTTTGGTATCAGAAGTGTCGCACTTTGGTATCAGAAGTGTCGCACTTTGGTATCAAAAGTGTCGCGTTAAAGCGGCATGAGGTAAAAAAATGTTGGTATCAAAACTGTCGCACTTTGGTATCAGAAGTGTCGCACTTTGGTATCTAAAGTGTCGTTTTTGGCAGTATATAAAGTGGCCAGTATATAAAGTGTCTTGGCCTCTACTCAGCGGGCCACAAAGTAAGCGCGGAATCCTACCATAATTTAAAGAATAAATTTCTGTGATAAATTTCGTAATTAAGTATTCCATAGTAAACACGAAATATTGTGATGAAAAATTGTATAATTTCGTGTTCATTATTCAGATGGGTTATGGTAGGTTTTCATACTAATTGTGATGTCTGCCGAGTATATGCAATAGTTTTGTCAGAATATAACTCAGTTGAACCATATCACTTATGGTTTCGATACACTTACTTTTATATATTTTACTGATTTACATAAATACCACTTTCGTACTTGCGGAATAGGCACCACTTTACCGAATAATTCTTCGAGTGTGTATGAAATTTATTGCATTCAATTTTGATTGATTGAGATGCTGCGCAATATAAATAACTCAGTGGAATCAAATTATCTCAGAGAGATCCATGTACACCTCTGACGATTTAACGAAACAGACTGAAATTTGTTGTTCTGTTCGAACGTTGTTTGGAAGCGGAACTAAAATGCGGAAATGGAAATCTCCCAAAAAGAAGCCTGTACAGGGAAAAAAGTTAGGCCTACATCAGAGTTATTTTAAGGACCACGACTTTTTCTCAAATATTTTTTGTGATGGGCCTGTTCTTTCATCCAAAAATAAATTTTGTTTTGACGATATTAGTTCCACTACCGTGTCCAAAAAAAGTTCGAACACATATAAGTCGAAATTTTTGTGTGCGGTGCGCATTTGTATTCACTATACATCGCGTGAAAACTTGTTGCTAGCCGTGTACCCTGCAAAATGGCATGCAATGTCACACATTTGTCATGTAAAATACCTACCCGGTAATAATAAAAGGATCTTTTGCAGCCACTTTACATTCTACAAATTCTGACATTTTACAAGTTCACAACATTGCGAAGCGAACTGATACAAAATTGTGACAAAGAAAAGATACAACATTCGGACAAAATTTACATTCGGTTATGCACACTACTACACCGTTAAAACTTTGGAATTTACACATTGTAAAATGACATAATTTTCAATCGCAGCCAGTAATGATCCAGACACTTTATCGTGGTAAAACATGTATTCAACATTGTTTTTCAAATTCGGTGGTTCTCTAGTGCCCTAGCGTGCTTAGCGCCACGATGTCAACCATTTACAAAAAGCACCAAAAGCAGGTCCCGCACACCTTAAAGTAAGGTGTCAAATGTCAAGTAAAATTTCAATTAAAATAACAAATAGATTTTATTACTGGTCTTTTGGTATTTTGAGTTACATTTTACAAATAGCATTTTGACACTGACTTTACCCTTTACAGGGTGCGGGACTGCCAACAGAGTGTGAATTCTCAAATTGCTACCATACGCACACCGGAAAAAACGATTCACCACGAAAAAACTGCAATTTTCAAGATCGTTTTTTAAATTCACTAGATGGCGGCAAAGTGCTCATCGTCGACGGTGCTGTAAATGTGCCCCTCGGAGCAGAGAAACTCGATCGCTTGCGTGATAATTTCCCGCTTCATGTTCGGCAAACTCGACTGCGGTCGCAAACAGGACATTACACATTTTTCGTTAAAAATGGACCCACACAAGCTAGTTGGCATCGCAAATTCGTGTCAACTCAATGTCAATAAATAACACAAAAACTTTTTAAAGCATCAGGAATCATCAATTTTTTAAAGCATAGGAAAATACCTGGCGAAATGACAGCCCCCCCCCCGCCTCAAAATTTCCTATCTGAAAAAAGAACCCCCTTGGGGGTATTTCGAAGACATACGGTAATTCACTAAACTTGAGTTGACATCCAGCGTGTGTGGCGCCAATCTTTTTAGCAAAACCGGGGGGAAAAATCGAATTCAAAAGAAAAACGAACGCAAATTTGCTGCATGGAGGCGCCCTTCTCGTCGGCGCCCTTGCCCAGAGCGGTCACCTTGAGCATGACTTGCGCGTTGATGCCCGTCAGACCCCCCACCGTGATCGTGCTGTCGGGCGAAAACGGGGGGTATTTTCTAGGACTATCTGAGTGACTTGTTGGTTTAGGAAATTGGTTGAGGGCGGTTCCATGGGCCACTCACGGACCGTGTAAAGTCATAGAAAGAAAAGTCATGTGTCAAACCGTCCTTCGTTTTTTTACCGGACGTTTGACATTTTTCATGACTTTTGACACTTTGCATGACATTTTACTCAGTCTGGAAGCGTCACCAGGTTGAATTGAATACACAGCATTTTATTGCCTGCCCTTACACCCAAATCTGAAAAATAACCCTGCCAAACCCTAATGAGCATTCACCCAGGGTTCAAACGGGATCCCGAATCCCGAAATCACAAAAAAGCCAATCCATATCCCGAATTTTCAAAGTTTTCAAAACCCAATCCGATCCCGTGACTCCAATCCCGATCCCGTAAAAATCAGTGAAAATAAATTAAAGTGAAAAACACCACTTTTCCAATTTTATGCCACTTTTCTGGCATCAGAGTGTTTTTAAATATTTTTGAACAACTCTGAATGCCGGATTTATGGCCAAAATCTGGATCCTGAGACCCCAATCCCGATCCCGAAAAAATCCCATTACTGATCCCGTGGCCCCAATCCCGATCCCGAAAAGTCAATCCCGTTTGAACCGTAACCAACCCGGCCGCTTGGCTGCTGTTGGCGGCGGCGCCGGCGGACGTGGCGGCTGCGGCGTTGCGCTGCGCGCCGGACTTGAGCGGGCCGCACATGGTGTTCTCCAGGCCGGCCAGAGTGATCGTGCGCGACCGGATCCGATTGATTATGTCCTGGCATTGTTAGGAGATTGGGAGTTTTTGGGATTAGATTAGGTGTGACCGGAGTTTTTTGATGTTTTTTTTAAAAACGTTGTTTGAAAAATACGCAAACATCGAAATCGTGTTTTCACCGCAACCAAATTGTTTTGTACATATTCACTAGGTATTTTGGAATTTTTTTGCGCGCGAGCGCGCAATTTCACACGCACATTACACACAAGAACGTTTTTATCCATATCTTGTATACCTTTCACGATTTTCTCCCTTCTCTGCATTAGGGTTGGGAATAGGGTTGGCCGATGTGTTTTTTTAAACGTTTTTTTTTAAAAACGTTGTTTTTTTTAAAAAACATGACGTCCGAAATGTTTTTTTTTTAAACATCGGCCAAATTTTTTAGTACTAAGCACTAGGTATTTTGCAAAATTTTTGCGCGCAAGCACGCAATTTCACACACAAATTGATATTGGAGGTTGTTTTCATTGGTTTTGTGGCATTTTTAGTATCAAAGTATCCATTTCTATGTGCTACCATGGGTTAATAAGCCGTCATATGTTGCTGTAGTATATAATGTTGAGGTGATGTGCTTCCATGTACCTCCACAGTGTGTAACTTCACTCCCAAAGTAACAACCTCCTTTTATAACCTTGTTTGATCACTATTCCATGCCAAACTTTCCCTGAAGTCACGAACATTCGACTATAAGGCGATATACGAACGATATGTCGACGAAAAATGGATATTTTTGACACAAATCACCACTTATAATGCTATCCCATGGCTCTACAGACATTATATGGTCATATATAACATCACAGAGTATTGCCACTGTCTGATATACCTATATATGTTGACACAACGTCATATCTGGGAGCTTTTAAAAAAACGTTGTTTTTTTTAAAAAACATCGAGTTAAAAAAAACGTTTTTTTTTCAACCCTAGTTGGGAATTTCAAAATTTTCGGTTCCGGTTCTCGGTTCCAAAAGATTTCGGTTCGGGTATCGGTTCCTGAAAATTTTCGGTTCCGGTTCTCGGTTCGGTTCTTAAACTCGGTTCCGGTTCGGTTCTAAAATGATCAAAATTTCGGTTCCGGGTAATAAAATAACCGGGTATCGGGTAATAATCGGCTGAACAACAGAAAAACAATATACCCAAGTTTTAGGGTTCAAACGATATGACTTTTCGATATCGATATTCGATATTTTTTCAAAATTTTCGATATCGATATTCGATATTTTTTTCTGAAACTCGATATTCGATATCGATACGATATGGAACCTCGATATCGATATTCGATATTCGATATTGAAAAATGGTCGATATTCGATATTCGATATTTCGTTATTTTCGATATTCGATATTGCGATATGCTTTTGGTATAGCAAGGCATATTTCAAGTGGCATATTGTATTTTCATGTGGTTGCACATATGTTTAATCATCTCTTTACTGAAATTTGAATGGTACAAGTGATTTTAACAAGCTTTACATCACTCAATGGTAGAAAATAGAAGAAAAACATGATGAATCAAAGTGTATCCGACAAATAACAATTGGTAGATATTACAGTTCATCCTAACCTAATTGCTTAAGGGCATGTTGCAAAAAAGTATATCAGCGTTTTCTGGCTTCAAATTTAGCACTCCAACAACAATGACATTTTAAATACCGTACTTTTACTCATCAAATACAATACTATAAGCACATCAGATCAACCATAAACATCTCAAAATGAAAATGAAAAGTAAATTTGGGGACACAATACAGGTTCGATATATCGAAAAAATGGTCGATATTTGATATCGATATTCGATATTTTTTCAAAATTTTCGATATCGATATTCGATATTTTTTCAAAATTTTCGATATCGATATTCGATATTAAAAAATGGTCGATATCCGATATTCGATATTCGATACGATATATCGTTTGAACCCTACCAAGTTTACATGTGTAAGCACTTTGGTTGGATATTTCATACTACAGGAGCATATCACAGCTTATTATTTCATGGTAGAATGCAGAAATCAGAGTTGTTATAATAATACTGGTATTTAAAAACGTGTAAAAGCAAACATATACGTTTTCTGTACTCGCGTACTTTCAAAAAGTACACGAGTAAATGAGTACTGGTATTTTTTTCTGGAGGAAACGTAAATGTATTTATGTAGTACGTGAGTGAGTACGCATATTATTTTGAGTACAAACATAAATAACTTTTGCCAACTACGGTTAAAACTGCCACAAAACCAATGAAAACTACTACCAGTGATAATGTGTATACTGCAGCGACATTACACCTTACAATGAAATCTACCATATCCCATCTTAATAAACGAACATACATACATAAAAATTTCATCATATTTGTCAAAGCAATTTGATAAATATGATGAAATTTTTTTATGTTTGTTCTTTTATTCAGGTGGGATATGGTAGATTTCATTGTAAGGTGTAATGTCGCTGGAGTATATGTGAAATTACACGCTCCTGCGCAATCATTTTGCAAACAGATGAATTTTGCAATTCTGAACACGAACCAAGATGTTCAGCTGCTGTTTAAAGGCTTAGATGTAGGTGTTGAAAAAACGCTGCTTAAAAACTTTAAGATTCCTAGAAAATTTCGGTTCTTTCGGGTATTTAAATTTTGAAAAAGCTGTTGGCGAGCTCGTATCGGTTTACTTCGGTTCCGGGTATAAGTGCCGGTTCTCGGTTCCGGTTCGGTTCTCAAGCTCGGTTCCGGTTCTCGGTTCGGTTCGGTTCCCCAACCCTACTCTGCATTCTACACCTTGAAAAAGCCGATTAAACCACGGCAAACCCCCCCCCCACCCAAAAAAAAAAGAAAAAATTTCAGCTATCTATCCCCGGGGGCCATTTGCTCACAAACGGACCTTTTCATATAGCACAACGCAAAGTTTCACTTCCAGCTGGTGAGCCTCTGCATCTTTCGGATTAGCGGACGCGAGAATTTTGTAAGCGACGATCGACAGAGTGCCGCCGAAATTCCTGCGTTTTTGGATACTGTTTTTCAGGGGTCTCCTAGATTTTGACCCTCCTGGGGGTTGGTTAGATAAATAGCTGAGCTGCCTGTAGGGTTCAAACGGGATTGACTTTTCGGGATCGGGATCGGGATTGCGGTTTCGGGATCGGGATTGGTTTTTTTGAGATTTCGGGATCGGGATCGGGATTGGCCGGGATTGGGGTCACGGGATCGGGATCGGGATTGGGATAGGCATTTTTCCGGGATCGGGATTGGGTTCTAGGGATAGAGATTTTGGCCATTTTTCTGGCATTCACAGTTGTTCATAAAGGTCTCAAAACACTGTTGGATGCCAGAAAAGTGGCATAAAATTGACGCTGGGGGTTTGCACCCACTTTTTTGCATGCAAAAACGTCATTATTTCACTTTTTATAATTTCCACTAATTTTTCCGGGATCGGGATCCCGGACTTGGGAGTTTCTCGGGATCGGGATCGGGATTTGAAAACTTTTGGGATCGGGATCGGGATTGGTATTTTTGAGATTTCGGGATCGGGATCGGGATTGGGGTTTCGGGATCGGGATCGGGACTGGTAAATCCCGGAATTTCACGGGATCCGGGATCGGGATCGGGATCCCGTTTGAACCCTAGCTGCCTGCGGGATAGAAAGACAGCTGGAAAAAGTATTTTTTTGTGTGGGGAGGGGGGTTGGAGGGGGTTGCGGGGGTTCGATATTTCAGTGGCTTTTCAGGGTGTAGAAGAAAAAAATGCAGAAAAATCGTTCAAAGTAGGTGTAAAATAGCTCAAAATGGGTATACAAAGTATATACCTAGTACTAAAATAGTTGAAAATAGGTAAATAGAAACAAGAACTAGTGATTTTGGAGGTGAAAATCTATTTAAACAAGTATGAAAATAGTGATTTTCAGCGAAAATTGGGTTAATTTTCCAAAAATTGCTACAGATAGGTAGATAGCTGGGCGGCCTCCGGGATAGATGGCAGGGCGGTTTGGGGGAGGTAACCCTAGGGTGGCAGACGGTACGGCCTTGCGGTAAACCGTACGGTACGGTAAATTTTCTATTTTGCGGTAAACGGTACGGTACGGTAAATGTTCAATTTTGCGGTAAACGGTACGGTACGGTAAATCTGAAAAGTGCGGTACGCGGTACGGTACGGTACGGTAAATTTCCGATTGTCAGAAATGTATCAATACCGGACTACATACAACTTTTTCTTCATAAATTGACACCAAATTCAATTACACAATTCGATAATGGACTTAAGAACAAAATAACAGTGTGATGACACAAAATTACATTACAGGGGCTCAATATATAGGTTTTTTCAAGGTGTAGAAGAAAGAAAAGAGAGAAAATAGGTAAAAATGGGTGAAAATTTGCTAAATAGTTGAAAAATAGGTATATAATGGCATATAGTATAAAAATAGCTGAAAATATTCCATAAGGCATGAATGCAATTTGGGAACAATATAGCATGTGAAAGGGCTGAAAATCAGTGAAAACAATGTTGTGAATATTGCGCACTTGTGCACAAAAAATTTGCAGAACATCACGTCAATTGTCATCAATATGTTGAAAAATGTCAGGTAAATCTGAGTAAAATTTACCGCGTAAAATGCGGTAAATGAGTGCGGTACGCGGTACGGTACGGTACGGTAAATTTCGGAAAATGCGGTACGCGGTACGGTACGGTAAATTTCTCAAATTGCGGTAAACGGTACGGTACGGTACGGTAATTTTCCCAAAAATGCGGTACGGTACGGTACGGTAAATTCTGCCACCCTAGGTAACCCCCCCCCCCCCATTGGAGACCCCTGCAGTTACTTTTTTGTTTTGGATACTGAAAGTAATGGTAGAGAACAGACCTGATGCGGCCGTAAACTCGGACCCAATTGTCAACTTGAAAATCGCCCAGACCGGTTTCATCAGTCTGAAAACGGGGGGGGGGGGGGGTATTTGACATGTTAAATGTTTACAAACAGAAAACCATTCCCACATCCCCAGTCAATGATTAGAGTTCAAATGGGTGTCAAATCTGTAGCCTGAACATCGCAACGGTTTGAATTCGATAGTAACGATGGATAGTAACGATAGAAACCTATATTCTGAATATTTTTCAAAATTGTTCCTAATTGTACCAAAAGTATTGATGTGACGGTGTTATTTTTTTGGAAAGCGGTTACCTGCATAGGGTTGGCCGATGTTTTTTTTAAACGTTTTTTATTATAAAAAAACGTTTTTTATATAAAAAAACATGACGTCCGAAATGTTTTTTTTTTTAAACAGCGGTCGAAATTTTTAGTACTAAGCACTAGGTATTTTGCAAAAATTTCGCGCGCAAGCGCGCAATTTCACACACAAATTGACATTTAGTATCAAAGTATCCATTTCTATCTGCTACCATGGGTTAATAAGCCGTAATATGTTGCTGTAGTATATAATATTGAGGTAATGTGCTTCCATGTACCTCCACAGTGTGTAACTTAACTCCCAAAGTAACAACCTCCTTTCATAACATTGTTGATCACTATTCCGTGCCAAACTTCACTTGAAGTCACGAACATTCGACTATAAGGCGATATACGAACGATATGTCGACGAAAAATGGATATTTTTGACACAAATCACCACTTATAATGCTATCCCATGGCTCCACAGACATTTTATGGTCATATATAACATCACAGAGTATTGCCACTGTCTGATATACCTATATATGTTGACACAAGGTCATATCTGGGAGCTTTAAAAAAAACGTTGTTTTTTTTAAAAAAAACATCGAGTTAAAAAAAACGTTTTTTTTCAACCCTAGACCTGCAGAAGTGAAAAATTCCCGTACCGATCACAGATGCCGTTTCAGCGCTCAATTTCCTAATTTAGAATAAGGAGAGCACGCCTCAATTCTAAAAAATTATGAAACAAACGTTCAGAAACCCGGCCGCGGCTGCCCGATACCGACACCCCAAAAAACCCAGTCCCGTTTGCACTCCAATTCAAACCTACCGTATATTGTCGAATAATAGTCTGGTTCTGATCGTCATCAGTAATGACGTAATCGATGGACGCAGCCGAGGGCGGGCGGTCGATGTTCACGATGCGGCCCACCAGCGTCACGCTGTTGAACTCGTGCGAGCCGATCTTAGACACGATGGGGTTTGGATGAAAAAAAGTTGTTTTTCGACGACGCTGTTTAAAAAGTTTTTTTAAACTTTTAAAACACCGGCCGTCCCTTGTTGGGGGTTAGCGAATGGGGTGTTGTATTTGTATTTTGAAGTAAGTCGGTATGGGGTTGATACGGCAGAGATTCGAATTATCTTTTCCCAAAACAGCCGGCTGCCAAAACTTTTTTTCCCGATTTGGGCATCGCCCAAAAAATTTCAAATAAATCTTTCGCAATTGTTTGGCGTGACAAACTGGGGTGCGAACTCGTGTCATGTAGCTAATCCCGGGGTTTTTTTTCGGGTTTAGTCACGTTGGAATTCATTGAAAGAGCACATTGTGTAATGCCGTTGGCGGGGCAATGTACATTGTTGAATGCCATGCGCGGGGCAACGTACATTGTCGTAATGCCGTTGGTGGGGTAATTGCGCTGAATTCAGTGACCGGGTGAAAAAAGAGATCAATATATCGCCACTTAATAGTGTCAATGTTAAGTGGTCGGTTGGCTCAGTGGCATGAGACCTGCCCTGTGTTCGAAAACCGAGCACAATTTTTTGCAGTGCGACTGTCAGCCGCAGGTTTTCTTGACCGGAGAAAACTTCTTCAGTCTCCGGTCAGGAACAACTGGGGCCGTCATGTTGCCTGCCAAAACGACCCGAACCTCTGCCGTATTCCTCCCAGTCGGTATTGGTATTTCTATGGCAAAATTTATTTTAATTTAACTTTCTTAGTATTTTTAGAGCCCGGTGTTAAAACTTAACAAATTTTCTAAAAAATCACGCAGCTTCAATCAAAACTTGAATAAGGATAAAAGGAAAACATATTATGATTTTCCATAATCAGTACACCAGTATTCCAGACAAAACAGTATTTCATTCAATCAAGGTGCTTTAAAGGTAACTGATGGATTCTATGCTTATTCCTCTAGTAGCTTTTCCGTTTGAGAAACAATTTTGGTAAATCGTCTAAATACGATTTTTAAAGTCATTTTTCGACGAATCAAATAAAAATGAAAACAAATCAACCAAAAACAAACCGTGACTTTCTCCTCGCCCGGCAATACACCGCGCAACATCTCGCAAGAAACGGGTATGGTTGGCGCGTTTTCCCTGCCGCGTCGGCTGCCGCCCTGCCCAAAAAAAATAAATTCAAACGATATTTTCCCTAACAAATAACGAGGCTTTCAATTTGGCACACGTCCAAACTTTTATCAGACAGTAAATAACGCACCGTTTTCGCGTCTCCAGCGGGCGATTCCGTCCACCCTCCGCCAGTATCACTGAAAGTTTGATCGAACATCTCTGAGTTAACAGGAAGTACTTTGAAAGGCGACGATTAAAATATGTCGACACTGGCGCGGTCCAATTCGCAATTTTCTTTTTTTGAAGCGCGCAAAATTCGAACTGAGTCTTTTTCGGAAAATGATACGATTTTTCGTAGCGAGATACGGACGACCCTTTTTCACCCGACCGTTCCGGAAGAGTTCCGTTCTAAAAGTGCATAAGCGCCAAATCCAGCCAAATCGAGTTAAGCGTGGATTTGAAATCCACATATAAACTCCTTCCCGGTCAGATCCGGCACCCTATTTTTAGTTTCACTACGGATTTTCTGCGGTGGGAGTAGAAAGCTGAAAATCGGGGGGTATATAGTTGATACTAGGGATGGAAAAAAGCGCTTTTTTTAAACGGCCCCGCTTTTTTAAAAAAAATGCGCTTTTAAAAAAAAAAGCGCCAAAAAAACGCGCTTTTTTCGCTTTTTTTCAAAAGATGTCAACACGTTACCAATATGGCTGTAAAATCATGAGATAGCATTTCAAGTTCTGATTTCAGGCAGAAAAGTGCAATTTTGTGTTGACTCATTTTGTATATTGCTGTTTGTTAATGTTTCGTGACTTTTAGTGAAGTTCAGCATGGAACAGTGATTAAATACAGCTATAAGAGAAGGCTAATACATGACAGAGACATTTCACACTGTAGAAAAATGTGTGGAAGCACATTGGCTGGATATTATATACTAGACTGACATAACACAACTTATTATTACATGATACCATGCAGGAATAGAAGCAATGGCACTAAAAATGCTACAAAACTAATGAGAACAACCACCAATGGCAATTTGCATGTGAAATTGCGCGCTTGCGCGCGAAAAAATTGCAAAATACCAAGTGCATAAGTACGAAAAAATTTGCCAGCACTTTTTTTTTAAAAGCGCTGGGACCCTTGCGCTTTTTTTATATAAAAAAGTGGTGTTTTTTTGAAAAAAAGCACTTGAAAAAAAGCGCTGGCCATCCCTAGTTGTTACCCCCTTCTATGCCCCATAAAGTGCGGGGGCTACAGCGACTCACTACAGTGTGGGTTGCTGTATATGAAACATTTTTTGGCTTTTTCAGTGTCCCGCACACACAGGTCTGGCACCAACTTGATGTCTTACACTGTGGGCGACGTATCTCCAGCTGTGAGTGGGTTAGAGAGCTTAAATTAGTGGCGAGTGTAGACAAAACCCACCCCTACTGTACACCGATGGGGCAGCCACCGGCGATTCACTATAGTGCCTGGCGCCGTGTTTCAATTTTGTTTTTTTTTGTATCGAAGCGTCGCATTTATTTCCGGCACCCACTTCTGCTTTAAAAAGGTACCTAGTTAAAAACAAACAGTAAACTCGGCGGACATGAAACGAATCAGCGATTCGGCCCTTCGTTACCAATGACGAATGTTTTTAAATTCGAACTTGAATGGACGGATTCCATTCGGTTCACGATAAATTTGATACAATCCTACTTTTTATGCGAGAACGATGTGAATTTGATAGACAAATCGTTATAGAAAGTCGGATTGTTAGGTCTTAGGTAAGATCTTATCATCGCAGTCCCGACAAATTCATTCAAAAAATTACGTATGAACTTACCGCTGCGTCCAAGTTACTTTTGCGTTTTATAGGAACGAAGTAAAAGACGCACGATTTCCGTTCGCGTCAACGATAATGACCGCAGAATGCAATTTAGTCAACACAAGTGTCAACTCGTGTGTGGGCTGCCATTAGCGACCAATTGCGGTCGCTTAATCGCATTCCGCAGCAATTTTTGTTGACGCTGACGGAAATCCTGCATCTTTCATACATGGTAACATTCTCGCAAACGGTAACTTGGACGTGTGCCAACTAAGAATATACGCAGTTGTACGAAAATTCCTTAGACCATTGACTTCTATAATGTCCGTCGAGTTTAAGTGATCCCAACCCCATGACCTGAATCCTGATCTCAATCCTGAAAACTCAAAAGACCAGTGCCAAACAGATCCCAAAAAGTTTACCCCATTTGAACCATACTTGTGTGGTACACCCCCCCCCCCTAAGTGTCAGACAAAAAATTCACTCCGAGTAACTTTTTTGTTAGACACTTGAAATGTTGATTTACAATGATTTACAGGGGAGAGTTAAACACTCAAAGTTGTGTAAAAAACATAACCTCTAAAATGCTTCCTTTACAAAATTTACTTGGGACATCATAATGACATCATTGCAAAAACAAAATTTGACAAAAACATAACTTTTATATTTACCCCAAGTAAATTTTGTAAAGGAGGCATTTTAGAGGTAATGTTTTTGATGCAACATTAAACCTTAAACCCTCCCCTATAAATCACTGTAAATCAACATTTCAAGTGTCTAACAAAAAGTGGCCCAAAGTCTGTTTCGTTGTTTGACACTTGGGGGGGTGTCTTTTGGGTTGTTTTTTTACAACTTTGAATGTTTTTCAAAATTCTTAGCTTTGCATGTGGTGCAGTTATACTGCTTCTTTTCTCATGTAATGGCTCTTTACTTATATAGTAGTATAGTTATTTAATTAGTAATGGGTGTTTTCTACACTGCCCCAAAATTTAAGCTTTCTACCTCCCCAGAGCTGAAGGTATAGCATCCGTAGTGTAAAAAATCAAGTGGGTGCTGGAACTGAGTGGGACACTGAAAAACCAAAAAAAGTTCTATATACGGCGACCCAGCCAGTAGTGAGTCGCCGCGGGCCTGCCCATTCATGAGGAGTGGGGGGTGGTTCAGACTATATACCACCCAATTTTCAGCTTTGTGCTACCCCCACAGGGGAAGATATGACATCCGGAATGCAATCAAAATTAGGCTGCCGGATCTGACCAGGAAGGTGTTTACAATAGTCCTACACATTTTAGGAAAAAAATAGTAGTAAAGTTTACGCCATTCCCTGGATACATTGGTATACTTGACGGACATCACACTTAGTATGGAAACCAACCATAACCCATCTGAATAATGAACCAAAAATTATACAGTTTCTCATCATAACTTTATCAGAAATTTATCACAAGATTTTATTCATTAAATTACGGCAGCATTCTGCGTATGCTTTGCGGTCCGCCCAATATACCGCTTTCCAGAATAATCATGATTTTTACATAAAAAGTGCAGAAGTCAGCGATTTCGAAAATTTGGCCAACTGCCAAATTGTTCTTCTTTTTGTGAAAGTGTGTGCATAAGTATGATGTAAAAGTGCAGTAGCGCGTAAGACATAAGTATTTATGTGCGAATGTGCTCTCCACGGAGTGTCAACTCACGAGAGAATAGTCTATAGAAACGTATAGGTCAGCTTTGAATGCATTTGAGTTTACCAGAATGAGGTGTTTGTCAACTGCTGCTGATGGAGATTGAAAATAATCAATCCCGTAAACGCGGATAAGTTCAAAACTGATTGATGAGTTTTTCAAATGTTTAGAAATTTCGGTAACGAAACAAAAATTTTGCCGGCCGCATGCTGTACATTTTTTTAGAATGGAACGTTCGATCGTGATGTCATCGTTAATTACTTCAATCAAAATATCGATTTGATAAGCCAAACATACCTAATTATTTTGATGAAACTGTGTGATCGTCTTTCCCGTATACCCGCTAAGTACATATTTATGTGCAGAATTCTACCATAATTTAATGAATAACATATTTAATTACCGTATTACGTCGAATTATCCCCCCTTGAAGTAACCCCCCCCCCTCAAAATGGGCTGGGGAAATAATACCCCCCCCCCCCTCGAAATACCCCCTCAGGAATGATGTACATCATGTATGCAATTTACATGATGTATTTTTTACTGCTAATTTGCACTGCAGCTACACATAGACTAGTTTGCGTAGCTACCGTATTACCTCGAAATACCCCCAGGGGGTTTATTATTTCGCCAGCAAAATTTTAGGGGGGGATAATTCGAGGGGGGGGTTTATTCGAGGGGGGGTCTATTATTTCGCCGGAAAATTTCGGAAATTCCCCATACTCAGACGTAGAAAAAACACAATTACATGGATATATGTGTTCATAGGCATTTATAACTGTATATACACAGTAACCCTTCTCTAACGTCACTTTATCATCAGTTTTAACGTGTGTTCTGCATTGTACAGATCACAAACTGCGGTATTTGTAATGCACGTGATCTTTACACTCAACTTTAGGGGGGTATTTCGAGGGGGGGGTTTATTTTTTCCTCAGCCGAATTTAAGGGGGGGTATTTCGAGGGGGGGGTTAATTCAAGGGGGGGGGTTAATTCGAGGTAATACGGTATCTACGTTTTTAAGTCCGAATATACTCTGTTTGGACACATTTATTAAAGTCGGCAGACGTATCGCCCTACAAACATTTGCGTCAATCTCTCCAGTGGAGAGTGCATGACGGCATTAGGTATTGTGACGCAATATTTTAACCATTGGAATAGATCGGGTCACGTATGAAAACTTGGCCCTTATCCTAGTTACCAGTTGCGCATTATACAAATGAGAGTGAAAACTGAAAGTTAGCTAAAAATCGTTAAAATTTGCTTCGCTTTGCCAATTTCCACCTTCATAATCGCTATTTTTGTTTATATACATGGTTATATATCTATTGTGAGCCTATTTTATTCATATTAATAGCGGATTTCGAAATTTTGGCCGGCTGCCAAGTTCTCTTCTGTTGGAACGGAGCCAACGAATGAAAAATAAAAACAAAAACAAAAACGGTAGTTTGAACGGTAAAACGGTAGTTTGAACGGTCAAATTCTTTACGAGCAACGTTGAAAATTGTAGATAACTAGTGAAACGCAGTGAAACGTCCATTTTTCTTTTAATATGATTATAGTTTTCAATTTCTGGCGTCCGCGTGGGACACAAGTTTCGTTGTTCGCTCTATTCACGAGCGAATTCTAACTCTCCGATTTTGTAGGGTGAAATGTCCGCCGACTTTACCTGTTTTTAGTGTATGCAAATCTATAATATTTGCTACGATTCTTACAAAAATTTCCGACGAAATAATTTTTAAAAAACCTCGAATTAACCCCCCCCCCCTCGAATTACCCTTCCCCCTCAAATTTTGCTGGCGAAAAAATAAACTTCATGGGGGTATTTCGAGGTAATACGGTCATTAATTTTTAATAATTAATTGTTCCATAGTAAAAACAAAAAACTATGACGAACTACTGTATAATTTTTAGTTCATTATTCAGATGGGTTATGGTAGGTTTCCATACTAAGTGTATGTCCGCCGAGTATACATTCATTTCACTGTGATTTTTGGATTTTTCCATATGATTCTATTCACATTTCCCCGATATTTCTGAAATTTTAGAAAATTTATATGGGAATTCTACCATAAATAGTAAATTTTCCCCCTCATATTTTACTACATCACTTTGCATGAACCATTTGTGCATGATCAATCATGATTCATGAAAAAGTGCTGAACATCCAGAAACAAGTTTACGTGAGTGGGCCCACAATAAAACAGACAAATTACAGTGAAAGGAAGTGCCGATTCCACAAAATATAATCATAAAAAGTCGTTTAGGCGACCCATAAAGGCGGCTATGCATGAGCTTCTGTATTTACTGTACCCATTTTACACGGTGGTTCATGTTGTTTGGGTTGGTTCTTTTGGATTTTGTTTGTGTAAGCTACCGTATTACCTCGAATTATCCCCCCCCCCCTTGAATTACCCCCCCCCCTCGAATTAACCCCCCCTCAAAATGGGCTGGGGAAATAATAAACCCCCCCCCCCCCCTCGAAATACCCCCCCCCTTCGGAATGATGTACGTCATGTACATAATACATACGTCATGTATGCAATGTACATGATGTATATTACTGTTAATTTGCATTGCAGCTACACATAGACTAGTTTGTGTAGCTATCTACGTTTTTATGTCCAAATATATCCTGTTTGGACACATTTATTACCTGTTTTGGGTATGCAAATGCCTACTATTAACTACGATCCTTACGAAAATTTCTGACGAAATAAACCCCCCCCCCCTCGAATAAACCCCCCCCTCGAATTACCCCCCCTCAAATTTTGCTGGCGAAATAATAAACCCCCATGGGGGTATTTCGAGGTAATACGGTATTTGGTATATTTACCATATTTGCTTGATTAATTGAACTGAATTACCTCTTCATCAAACTTTTATGAGGGGGACTTATTCGAGGGGGAAGAATTCAAGCAAATACGGTACTTTTTCGTAAATATGTGCTGACAGTGTGACACACAGCTGAATTTTCTGAAAGTCACAGGCAATAATGGCATTTGATATTGAAGTTTTCAAGATATCGTTCATTCAATGCAAAGTCCCGGTATTTTGGAGTCTGTATTCCATATAGGTAGAAAAATTGGTTTTAGATTAATAAATCCTATGCAAAAAATTGTCAATATTCCATATCATAAAAACACGGTTCCCACCCAACCAATGGCCAAACTGCAGAAACCACATTTAAATACATTTCGTTTCATTCTGGGCCACCCCCCAATCGCAGGGCGTGGCGAAATCCGTGACGCGGCTACAAACGCACTTCAAAGGTGCCGCCGCCGCCTGTAAAATAGCCTATGAAATCTGTGCCGCCCCGCCAATCATCGAGAATGCATGATGTCATTTATGTCCTCAATGGGTCATTTCACGCGTTGCATAACTGCAGCAGCGGCTGCGATTTGGGGATGATTCAAAGTTACTTTTTTATTATGTTGCAGCTCTAAGGTCAATTGCGCAAGTGAACAAGTGACACTGGTAAAGTGATGCGTAAAGTTTTTTGGTAAGTTGAGTGACAGTAACGTTTTAAGTGTTTGAGACAAGCGACAAGATAATTTGAAAGCAGTGATAAATAGTATCCACTTACAAGTTTACTTGTCACTTGATTTACCAGTAGTGGTGTGAGGTGCCATGGCGCTAGCGCCAAAGCAAAAAGCACCATGGCGCGATTGCTACGGTCTTGCCGCTTTTCACGTCAATATTTACCACATATTTATACCTCTACTTTTATCACTTACTAGTTTCGTTGTCACTTATTCACTTGCGGAATTGTAACAGCGTTTTTTTGTGTATCTTATTTTGTTTGATGTGCAATTGTTTTACAGATTTGATGTTTTAAATTTTTTGAGTTTTTTTTAATAGAATATTGAGACAATTTGATGAAACTTCCAAATTGGCGCGTCTTAATCGAATCAAAATCGCCCGTTTCGCAGTGAAATCAGCAGCGAATGAATAGGGGGCAATTTTCCTTTTATTTTACGACCCTTCGATGTTTCGTTTATTTTGACAAATTGCTCAGACGCCGCCAAAAGTTCATGATTTTGTAAAGGTTAAAATACTTGTAATCGTGCAATTTTCATTTTTACATCTCCGCATTTTGGCGACTTGGACCAATTTGATGAGCAGTTGCAAACTTACAGTAATCTGGGATCGAATATAGGTGATTGATTCAGGAAAAAGTCGTTTTACCGCTCAATTATGGTCCACTTGGCAGGCTCACATTGATATTTACCCATAAATTTGATAAATAAATTTATATTTTCACACAAAAACAGTCATTCCCCAACAATATGCACAAAGTAACGCCGCAATGCTTACGTTAGCTTGAATAAAAGCGCCCCCAAAATCCGATTCACATTCAACCTTATCCGACCGCGAAAGAAACCCGATATTTAACCAGAGCGATTTGTAACCCTTCGATTAGTAAGCCAAAGTGGATCGCTTTTACTCGTTTCTGGAGCTGCTGGCAAGTTTTATTCCACAATCAGTTCACAAGCATGAGTGTTTCGATATTTAACAATACTGTCTCGATATTTATGCCACACATAAAATACGTTCATTTGCTCCCTGCAAACAGATCTTTCTATATTATGCATCATTTCTTATGAATCAACACATTGACCTTAATATTGTCACAAAATTGGTAAAGTAATTGTACACTTTTCAAGTTCAAAGTGCCTTCAATATCGCTATACTTTGGCTTACAAATCGAGTTACTTTGTCTTTACAATCGATGGCTTACATATCGGGTAGCTTAAATATCGCCAACCGCCGCCTCTACAGTCAACGGGAAAATTTCAGCGCATACTCAAAACAATCCCCAGATACTCATGATGCAACAATAATATTTTATGAGATCGGGTCCGGGTCGAAATCGTTAGAAGCTAATCAGCCAAATGAGCACATTCCTTCGTCAGTATTCTAGCCAATGGAAGTAGGGCCGCAATTTAATTATCGCTATCATACCATAATTTATTATGCATGCTGCTTGTGTTTCTGTGTACTTGTCCCATAGGGCGACTTGTTGTAGGTTTGTCTTTAGTGTTGGTTTTTGGACCCGGAATTCGAAACCCGACCCGGATTGACCAGATATTGACGTATTCGTTTCGAAAGTTGACGAAAAATGCGTGAATTTTTTACTTTATCTAAACTGGCAACAAATCCCAACCCTACATAGTGTTTTCTAATTAAGGATTTCTTGTCATTTAAATGGCTCACTCACAGTTCTTGTTTCGCCCCAAACATGAAACATGCGGAACTACTGGAAATTTGGAAATTTCTGTTTTAATCTTCAAACTAAATATTTAGTTTGGGGCATTAACCTGGCTCATTGCCCTAATTTCTAACAAGCACAAAAAACGCTTAAAATCAAAAATCGCGGGTAGCAGAGTGGACAAAAAACTCATTTCAAGTGCCACTTTCAAGTGAAATATCATGTTCTCGTGTCACAGTCACCCGTAGTTGTTAAAAGCACCGAACTTTTTCAAAATAAACGTAAACTTATTTTACTCACCGTTGAGTACAGAAAACCTAAAAAAATTTTAGTAACACAAACAAGTAAGTAAAACACTGCATGAAAGGTTGGTAAAATACTTTTTTTGTTAGGTAAAACGTAAAATCAAGTATTTTTTCATAAAACAGTCAAGTGAGTACCTATTTTTACTCTAGAATACATCACATATGTATTTTTTCACCTGATAAATATTTTTTGAGGAAAATGTCAGTCACTTTGCATGTTCCCAATCATTTTTGGTTATGCCATAAATGTACTGTCAAAAAGTACGCGTAAAGGTGAGTACTGGTATTTTTTTGTCTGAGGAAACGTAAACGTATTTACTCAGTACTCGAGTATACGTATTTTCGAGAAAACGTAAATACGTTTTAACAACTATTTATATATACCCACCAGCGAGCTAAGTGGGCCGGATTAGCCAAAGATTAATGCAGCGTGGAATCGCGTTTTATCACAGCCGCGCGTCGCGCCCAGGCAATAACGAGTTCATTCCGATTCGCTTCATGAGGCGGTCGCCGGTGCTTGACACTGTCATGATTAGGTCTGAATAAAAAGCTCGCACCTGGGTCAGGGGCCTAATTTGATTGGTGTAATGGTTTTTTCTGGGACCTGGTGCCTGTAAAAGATCATGTAAAATGTCATGTGTCATGTAAAAGACCATGTAAAATGTCATGTGTCATGTAAAAGACCCTGTAAAATGTCATGTGTCATGTAAAAGGCCAGTAAAGTGTCAAATGTCATGTGAGAGACGCTATAAAGTGTCGTGTGTATCAAAATCTTAATTTCTTGTGTCCAAATATGATGTTTTTGTATCCAAATTTTACTTTTTGACATTTGGATTTGGATACAACAACATAAGATTTGGATACAATAAAATAAGATTACATGACATTTGACACTTTACATGGCCTTTTGCATGACACATCATGACATTTTACAGCGTCTTTTACATGACACATGACATTTTACAGGGTCTGGGAGAGCTACCTGATTTTTTGAAGTCGGTTTAATAGGCTTGCGCCCCACAGTGAAATATACTCACTGTCATCACATTGCATTGCTTTCACTATCGCTGAATTTATGCCATACTTGTCGTCACTTTGTTCATCAGAATACTGTAATATTGCCGATAAAGCATGCGATTACTTTATATCGGATCAGATCACCATATCCGCATACAGCTGACAATACGTGAAAAATGGGAGCGGGCAGTAGGCGCATGAAATAGTGCGCCTTCTGTGTGTCGTGATGGGAACTTTACGCTATAATTGGATCTGGGCCCAGGCATCGCGTACTTCACTTGTATGCCTGGACCCAAATTAACCTTAACAGCGCGCACTGCTCATTTCATCTGGCTTCAATGTATCACAACTGCAGAACTCAAGCTCAGTAAATCGGCCCGCTTCAATACCTATAAATAAAGCCAATCAGAATGGTATCAGCCTCCCGTTTTGCAATATATGCGGCCGGCATCAATCAACCCTCTATCACTTCACAAATATCTGCGCTCGTGTGTTTTTTCGGCCGCCCGCCCCGGAAATACGCGAATATGTAAATTGATCCTAAATTGAGCCCCGCGCCCGCTCGAACTGGGGCCGGATCCAATTTGAAGGAAAGGCGCGCGTAGGGCGCCCGGCACAAGGGTAAGCGCATTCACAGGAAAAATGGGTTTGTAATGCGCGGTGAAGTGTCGTGACGCGTTTTCAGATGTGCAGTGTGTGAAAACACCTCACTGCACCTACAGATGCTTCATGAAGCCTCACGGAGCATGCAAAGTAGGCTGCAATTACCTATTTGTGAAGTGCACTTCACGAATTTTGGCCGTCGAAATGATAAGTGAAGCGTGTGGAAGACAGTTCACCTCAAATCTCGTGAAGCGTGTGGAAGTGTGTGGAAGTGTCATCACAAAGGTTTCCTTCACACTTCACGAACATATTTTCGCAGGGATCACATTACGTACAGGGATCACATCACATGACGTGCACAATTTCAGCGCTTAATTTCGCATGCTTAATTTCAGCGCATTTCGCGCGTCGGGCGCCTTACCTTCAAATTGGATTTGCGCCCTGGCACCGCCCCCCAAAAATGAATGGCATTTAGGGTCGGCGCGCGGTAGAAAAGAGGGATTGCTCAAAAATCGTAGCTCGGCGGCAATAAAACATGCATGATAGGCCGCTACCCCTCTGCTATTCGATAGGGTCATTTATAAGGCTACTTACACCCGATATGATAGGGATGAAAACGGACCCACATCTCGGGATTGGATTCGCGCAAAATTGCCATTGTGATTGGCGTAGTTAGTGATTGAATGGCGCTGGCGCCATTTGAAAGGCGCCATGTTTTGTTCGAGTAGTTTATGATTTTTTCCCAATTAATTAACTGTGGCGCTATGTGCGCCTGCGTCTATTGCACTTCGGTAGTGTCATTTTTGCTGTTTTCAATCACTAAATTGTATTTTTTTTCAAAGCGATAGGTCGCTTCATTTGTTCTTTTTCCATGATTGAAAAGTGAATTTGCCGCACTCTTGTAAAGCGATATAATAAATAAATATAATAAAAAAACCCATTCATATTTTCAATCGCAACCACAAGCAACAACAAATAGTAAAATAGTGTGCCCAAAATCATAGATGAGCAATTTGCATGTTTCCATATTCCCAATTTCCATTGGCATCATGCACTCGGAGTGGGCGGAGCCTATGGATGCACATGCATTTCCTTCTTCTGTCTTCATGCATTTCCCTCCCTTTTGCTTGCAGTCGGTTTCATGCGCTTGAAAGGGATGAGACCTATTATGGGCTAGGTATTACTGTAATTAGTGAGATTTTAATGCAAGGTCTTTTTTGGAGGATTTTAAGTGTTTTATATAAACTGTTCTATATATTTAAGATATCCTGATTATTTTTGATCACTCATTAGTTCTCATATCAATATCTGACAACATTTCACGAGAAATATCATTCTTCAATGGCCACCCTTCAAAACCTACCATATACCCACTAAAAAACCCCCCACACTCCAGCCTATCAACCCCATCTAACAACCCCAAATCTCACCAAAATCCACTAAAATGCAATCATTCGCCAACATCGAAACCCTGATCCAAATGAAGTCGCCCCCGACGTCTGAAAGTGGCGCCGGCGGCAGAAACGATGCCGCCGCTGCGCTGAGCGGCCGCAGTCAGCAGCAGCAGCATAATGCTCTGCTCGCCAGTGCAGTCGGGCTGCCCGCTTTTTTGGGCAATAATGGTGGGTTGGGGGGTCCTGGATAGTGTTAAGGTGTTGACATATGATGAGCTATTATATGAACTTGAAAGTCTAAAAAATATCAATATGTGGCGGTATAGATAGTACCGTATTTCTCCTAATGGAAGAGCGTTGTTCTATTCTTTTCGACATTTTTTGCCCGCCGTTCTATTGGAGGCTGCCGTTTTATTTTTTACGTGGCTGAAAAAACTGCCGTGCAGGTATGCCGTTCTGTTAGACGGAATACGGTAACGGTCTTTCTGTGATCAAAATGATAGTTGAAGATTGCTTTTGTAAACGGCACACGGGTTTCTGCGAACGGAAAGCTTTCGCATGTGTTCAAATGCAATCGCGCATAGCATCGCACTGCAGACACATAACGACCACTCACAAAGTGAAGACATTTTTCCATCTAAAAACTCCAAGGAATTGAAAAGCCTACTGGAATCCACTCACAACATCAAATTTCCTACACTTTTCCAACCCCCCCCCCCCACCAGGCGCAAGCGACACCTCAACAACAACCCCCAGCGTCACATCAGCCTCCCTGGGCGCATCACCCCCCTCAACAGTGGGGGGTAACGGGGGGGAGTCCACCGCCAGCGCCCTACTAGCCAGGGCGGGCCTTCTTAGGGCGCACCATTTGGCACTGTTCCACGCGGGGGTGCTGGCGCCCGACGCCCTACTTAGGGCGCAGGGCTTGCTGCAGCACCAGCAGGGTGTAGGGCAGGGGTTGTTGCAGCAACACAGCCAGATGCTCGGCGGTGCTGGGCAGGGAGCATTGGATCAGGTATTTTTGGCGGTTTTGGGCTTGGGGGGTTGATTTTTTTGGTGTTTTCTTTTGGGGGGGGGGGGGGTTCGGGGTTTGGGCGGTGTGAAGTTTGAGTGTGCGACTTGAATTTTGACGGAATCTTTAAAGATGTGGAAAAATGGTTTGAATTGTTTACTCACATTGTAATAAGGCCCTTGTTTTTTCTTGAATTCTTCCTGGCGGCTTGAGAATTTCCAGTTTGCATGTGCAAATCAGTTTGCAGAAGCCGCTGTTCATTTCATTTCCCTGTTCATCAAGGTACCTAACTATTTCAATTTTAGAAAAAAAACAACAACATTTTTTGGCTTCAGTCTCAAATTAACAGTTTCAGTCGGACGAAAGGGCCGCTAGCAGCGACGCGGACAGTACGGACGGCGAGAGAAACAAATCCGACACTACAGATGGTTTGCAGGTCCGTTTCTCTCGATTTGGCAGCGTGCCAAGTTTACGTGTGGGTGCACGACTATTATGCTTCAAGCGGCAGGGTTTTTTCCTAAAAGTTAACGGTCGCTCCGAATAGATAAATCTGTTTTTGGCGTTTTTCCGCTTTCTGCAAAGCAAAAGCTCCAAAGATAAATCAAACGTACAAATCGGTCTGGTCGAATCTCCGAGATTTTTTAAATTTTTGCAAAAATGTGAAAACGTGTTTTACAGGACTCCACGAGAACGTGCGCCGATGCACAGGAACTCGGTGGCAAACGTAACGTGTCGCACAATGGACAGCAGAGCTTTAACGTTAAAACTGGTCGGTCAACGTTTTTTCTTCATTCGTGTGTTTCCGATGTAATTTTCATGTACATGTGGACCTTGTCAACTAAGAAGTTTAATGTTACGTTAAAAGTTGCGGTACCCCGTGCGAGCAAAATTTAAACAATTCGCAATCATTTTTATTCAAAATCTTACTTATACCACTTTACTCGTCACTTGACACTTGACAAGCCCACTTAACACGCCCCATGTCCTACTGTATTCCATTCGCATTTAACTGTAATCTATCCTAGATCAAATTATAATCCATCACGCGTGCCCAAGTCCGATCCAAGTGTCAAATCGTACAGCTAAACGGCTAAAGTGCCTTTTTCTGCCCACCTCGCAAACTAAAGTGCGCGAAATTGCTATCAATAAGTCGCTTCAAACCAGGGGCCAATTCCCCCGGGGGCCCTTTTGAGTTGACTGGAAATGAATGCGTGTTTAGAGGGGCGCGGCTTTTCATGGGCTGACATGATGCCGCAAATTGAGCCGCTACCGTAATTTGGCGATTTGGGGGGTTTTGATTGTGACAAAATTTGATGGGATGGGGGGTGGGGGTTAATGAAACTGAGTTTTTGCTGTAAAATGCTTCGCGTATTAAAAGTCTTATTTAAAGGCCTATTAATCGCGTTTGATACTTTGTATGGTAATAACGCCAAAGGAATTTATAAATCTACCTAAATATATTCACCCACTATCATTTTATTTGTATGCGTATTCACACTTTTTCCAGTGTGCGAGATGGGCGATGGAGGTTATCATTCACAATCACTGGATTACTGTAGCTTGTATCTGCTTATCTCACAAGATCATTCTATTATAAGAATGCCGCTCGGCCTTACTTTGACTGATGTATTCCGCTGTATTCCCAAAAGGCGTGAACTCTCAATTCGCTTAGATCACATGGAAACGCGTGCACACGCCTCAGATGATACGGTATCATGCGAAATTGGCTTCCATGCGTTTCATGCTTCTTATTTCTTATCATTTCCGCCATTTTTACGTGTCCGCTGGCAAATTGGAATTGGGGCGTGGCATGAAATTGAATGATGGTCGATTGAAATGTGGCGCCGTTTACTGGGCGCATGCATAATGAAATTGCGCCAAGATCGACCGTTTACGCATGTGATACACTCATCTATTAATCGCGGGGTGGGGCAGCCGTTATGACGGCTTAACACAATTAGCATGGCGTTTACCGCGGCGAGCGGCTGAATAATTGCCGCCGCCCGACGCCCTCCGGCTGTCGCGACGGCACAATTGATATATACGTCATTGTGCCGCGGCGGCTGCAAGCGGCATGATATGATTGGGCCCGCGTGCATGACACCTGGAGCCAAATTCAGTTTGAATGTAAAGCGGTTGACACGCGATTAAGTGCACGACAGTATGAAAGTGTGTGCTGCGCACTGTAAAGTGTTAGGTAAAGTGACAAATGTCATGTAAAATGTCTTTATGAACTTGTCAAGTGGCACGCAAAATGTCAAATGTTCAGTAATAAAATTCTTTCTTTCTGCATTTTTATTGACATTACATTCGAGGATTTGACACTTGACTTCACAGGCGGCACTGCCCAGGGTGTGCTAACAAAATGTGCTTACTATCTTTCGGGCGCCTTACACGCGCCTTATTACGTTCCAATTAAATCTGCCCCCTGCATGCATTATCCATATTGGCTGGTTCATGCAAATTGGGCCATTTCCAAACAGCTAAAATTGGCTTGAATCAGTGCATTTCGATGAACGATTGAATTGTTGATCGGCCAGTGAGTCAATCAATCATTTTGATGTAATAGTTGATCTGGTGTAAATCTGGGGGCCCCTAAACGTGTTTAATTGCCTCGCCCACGCCACATTGAATGCGTAATTTGATTGGCTTAACAATTGCGAACTGATATGCGTGGTTTACATGCGATGCCATATTTACATGATAGTAATTTATGGTAACTGTGGGCGTGATTTGATTGTATTTACCTAGCTCAATTGTGTGATTGAGGGATGATTAATGATTTGATGGGTGAACATTTTCTTCAATTAGAGACCACACGCTAGTTGACATCAAAATTCGTGTCAACTAAATTTAACTAAATTTTGGTTAATTATGTGATTTCAAATTTTTATACAGTGATAGAATCTACCTAAATAGTTGATGTTATGTGTCGGGTTGGCCGATGTTTTTTTTAAAAAAACATGACGTCCGAAATGTTTTTTTTTTTAAAAAAACATCGGCCAAAATTTTTAGTACTAAGCACTAGGTATTTTGCAAAATTTTTGCGCGCAAGCGCGCAATTTCACACACAAATTGACATTGGTGGTTGTTTTCATTGGTTTTGTTGCATTTTTAGTATCAAAACATCCATTTCTATGCGCTACCATGGGTGAATAAGCCGACATATGTCGCTGTAATATATAATATTGAGGTAATGTGCTTCCATGTACCTCCACAGTGTGTAACTTCACTCCCAAAGTAACAACCTCCTTTTATAACCTTGTTTGATCACCATTCCGTGCCAAACTTTACCTGAAGTCACGAACATTCGACTATAAGGCGATATACGAACGATATGTTGACGAAAAATGGATATTTTTGACACAAATCACCACTTATAATGCTATCCCATGGCTCCACAGCCATTATATGGTCATATTTAACATCACAGAGTATTGCCAGTGTCTGATATACCTATATATGTTGACACTAGGTCATATCTGGGAGCTTTTAAAAAAAAACGTTTTTTTTTAAAAAAACGTTGTTTTTTTAAAAAAAAACGTTGTTTTTTTTTAAAAAAAACATCGAGTTAAAAAAAAACGTTTTTTTTCCAACCCTAGTTATGTGCACTTAATGTTCATGGTGGTGTTTAATGTTTGTGTTTTTTTTAGTTGACATTAAGTTTGACAACGAATTTGCGATGTCAACTAGTGTGTGTGGGCCAATTTAAGTGCAATCAAGTCTGAATTGACAAATATTTACCTCCCTAACAAACCTTTGCCATTTATTTCCCCATTCAATACCATAATCTAATTGGAAAATATCAAGTTAATGGCAAATGACAACAAAACACTTTTACGAAATTGCCATTTTGCACCTCCATTGATGGGGTCAGTAAACTGGCTTCCAATGGTCATAACCCATCGGCAATAAAATTCTGTGAAAATTGGTCCTTACTTATTTGTCCTGTCGTGTTAATTTGACTTTCGCGCACAAATTGTGTACTTGTTCAAGTTAGGTAGTTTATATTTAATAGCGGCTGTGATTTTGTCGAATGAATTTTGGGTTGGCGTTTGCGCGATTTGTATTTATTTTGCGGCTATTAATTTACATTTACATTTACCGTAATTGTCCGAATGGATAAATGGCTGTGTTTTTTATAAGGGAATTTGGGGCGGGTGAATTTAAGCATGCGCCTGTATTCAAACAGGGGACCCATGCTTTTGATGTTAGAAACTTGCAGAGTTTGTGCTGGGAATGTTGCATACTGGGAAATAGCATGAATATAAATTGAGTGGTCTCAAATGTGCATATCACTGGAAGGGGGGGCAATGTAAATGAATAAAACGTGAATGACCCTTCCCGTTAAAAAATGCTACCCTTGAATACCCCCCCCCGTCTTAGCCAAGGTAGGGAAATAACGAGGGAATCCCGATCGGTAACCTTACCGATCGAGAGCTTACCGATCGGAAGGTTACCGATCGCTATACTCTCGAAATAACGCAGGTAAATACACATCACTAATACGATTTTTAAGTGCAAGCTGAAATGTGTTTTCCGTGAACTTTGATTTGAAATCCGTTGATTTTGATGAAAATTTGCTTGAAATTAAACTCTCCTAAAAAACCCACCCCTTCTAAAAATCACTCGAAAAATGTCACAAATAAGCTATGCGCCGCGGAGTTATTCAAAGTGATACGGTAACGTCTATTCAAAAAAAATTTTGATTGAAATTTTTCCGCAGTCAATCGCTGGTCGGCATAATGGCGTGTTTATATTCAAAGTGCATCATTTTATTACCGTAGACGTAGTGCCTCAAATTAAACCTTTATTCAATTTGTTTGCTGATAGATCAAAGTGGATTTTATGACGTGTCTAAAGGCGATTACACGTTTCGTTCCAAATTCCCCCCCCCCCCATTTTCCGTGTCAATTTGACGAAATTTATTGCCGCGTCGGTTTTTGTCCGCCGCCGGATTAATTGAGACGATTTTGATTTGATTCGAGCAATTTTCGGAAAGTGGCTGGCGCGCGTTCATTTGCGCATATTTATATTTCTGTGGAAGTTTTGTGTCCGTTTAAAGAGAGAAAAAATGTTTATTGAGTGGATCGATTTGAGATAATGTACTGAGTTGAACGACCTACTTTTTTGGGAGTGAATTACTATACTTTTTACTAGGAAATAGTATTTAGATGGAAGTTTAGACATAGAAGGAGCTAACTTTCGATAATTGAAATTCAATATTTCACATTTAGTTTACTGATTTTCGATACTCAATATTATCCGCAAAGATGTTCGATATCTGGCATTCTCTACGATATCGCGTATTTGTCTCGATATCGAGAATGTCTCAAAACAATCGATATTCAAAAATCGTTCAATATTCCGTACTAATAAAACATTTAAACACCGTTCCAATCCTCTATGCAAGAGGGATATAAAAATATATTTTTTGCACATTCCGCATTCGAATTTCACTCGGCCATTTTGCACCAATTATTCGTGTCGCCGCCGCGGCGGCTTACGGTAGCGTCGAGGAGAATAAATAAACGGTGCGATTATGGCGCGGCGCGTTTTATGGCGCACAATTGGCCCGGCGCCAATTTGCTTTTGATGTTTTTGCGAAAAGGTGAAAAGTTCGAAGTGGGATGGAAAAAAATGGAAGTATGTAATAATGTCGGGTCCAGGTGTTTGGATGAATAAAGTGGTGTTTTTTCTCCTGATTTTGAACAACTGTATTCACGCCCAGTGGCAGTCCTAGACCGTGAAAAATACCCTGTAAAATGTCAAATGTCACGCAAATGTCAAAAGTAATGTAAAATGCCATTTAAACTCTGTTGCCGTTTTGCAGGGCATTTTACACGACTTTAGACACAGCATAATTTGCCATTTTGCCTATTTTCCAGTGGCCAGACCATTTTTCACTCGAACCGTATTTCACCAAATTGTTGGTGCCGTCCACTACCACACAGATGTTTAGAATTTTTTATGTCCAAAAACTCAACCCAGAAAAAAAACTTCCAAAAATATTCCCCTCAACCGCGGTGTCGTCCAAATCCGATCATTGACAACTAATGCAACAATTTTCAATTGGGACTTTTTGATGTGCGCCGCCCCCGAGATGTTTGGATCATTTTATGGCGGTGCACATGAAATGATTCCTAAGGAAATAGTTTACAGCGTGCGCGCGACTTTTTGATGTGCACATGGTTTATTAGGCGGCATGGCGACGTAATTTTATTGCCGCCGCGGCGAAATATATGACAAACGGTGAAGGCACCCCCCCCCCGTCTATATATTTACCTATGTATTTATTCACTGAGTAAAGTGGGAGGGCGCCTGAGCGAATGAACACAACATTATGTGAGGAATAGGGTGCGAAAATTACCGTACCGGTAATTTTCGGTTTGTGTGGAAGTTTACGGTACTGCACGGTTGTTCGTCTTTTTTGAAGCTTTACCATACCATACCGTACCGTGTATTTACATCTGTTGTCAAGGTGTAAATACTGTAAATCAAGGTGTAAATACGTTCCCCTAAAAGTTCCCTTTAATCTCAAAATTCACCGAACCGTTTACCTCCATCTTCAAGATGTACCGTACCGTAAATGCCATTTTCCGGTAATCCCTATCGGTTTCCCACTCCACCGCGGTGTCTACCAAAGCCCAACCCACAGTTTATCTAATTGTAAAAGTGTGTTTTGCGGGGGGGGGGGGTCGGCCCACTTCAAAACAGTAGCCATATTGATGTGTCGCTTATGGCTGATGGGAAAAAGGGCACCCCATTTTGTGGGCTAATTGCCCGGCTGTAAAGCTCTGAAACGCACAAATGGCGGCCTGTGTATGTGAATGTGACCCTTTGCGCATGTAAATATATATATCTACTTTTTTTCATGTTCACGCTTTTTTATGTGATGCCAATTAGCCGCCCCACGCGGCTGCATATTTTCCCATTTTCAATGTTGACGAGAATGAATATGAGTACGGAATGATATCATAAATTCGCGTCTTGGCTGCAATGGTGATAAAATACAATACGCCGACGAGTTCTGGGCGATGTAAACATGTCGAGACTACTTAAATGTGGTCCCGCACTGGTGTCAAGTCTGAAAGTGGACAAGTGACTTTTTATAACATGTAAACTGTCAAGTGACAAGTCAAGCGACACGTAATTTTCAAAATGAAAACACTTTTCACTAGCACATAAATCTACTTGTCACTGTCAGTGACAACTTGACACTTGTCAGTTTACTTGAGTTTTTACCTTCCATATTACTTGTCACTTGTCCACAGTGGCATATAGAACCGGCCCCTGGTCTGGGCGAGCAGTGATCATGCGCCATGAATACAGTAACGCGTTTTATTGTCCCCAATGATCAACTTTGGGGGCTGGCTGATTCGATCACATAAAACTACTAATCCAAATAGAATTAGAATATTCTTCTTGTCGCGAAATTGCCCGCCGGTGGATGTATTATTGCCATTTCTATGCTGAAAAGAGGGAATGTTATGGCGTAATGAGAATTGGTGAATAACTTCAGGGGCCAATTCCATTGTGAGGGGAAATATGATACATAAATAAATACACATGCTTGCTAAACGACGAGTAGGGGCCCACACACACTAGTTGACATCAAAAGTCGTGTCAACTAAATTATGGTAAATTATGTGATTTCAGTATTCCTGTGTGATTGAGCATAGTTTATTTCATATCGTGACACTTAATTGTCATTGTTTCTGTTTAGTGTGATGCTTTATTTTTTTGTGTAATTTAGTTGACATCCAGTTGACACGAATTTGCGATGTCAACTGGTGTGTGTGGGCTTTTTGTTCCCTAAAGCGACTTCACCAGTCTCAAAACAAACCAAAAAACGCCATAAATCGCAACCCCATTACCCCCCATCCAGAAATCTCCCCTACCTGCACCAAAGCGGACAATGCGACGCGCGGCTCCTGCCCAACTAGCAGCGGGGGCGGCGGCGGCTTCGCACCGGCCCAAATGCACGGTAGCCAGCCGCAACAGCACCAGCAAATGTCCAGTGCGGGGGGTCAGCCGACAGCGTGTAATAGTGCTTCGCAGCAGAATGGCACTGGTGGGTGGAGTTGGGATTGGGGGGGGGGGGGGTGATTGAGAGTGTGAAATTTGGGGGGTGGGGGGTTCGGTATGGTGGGAGTTTAGTTTACGGTATTAATCTCCGTCGAAACCCTTGCGACGTGAAGAAATAGCTCGTCCCTTGAATAACTTCCCACTTACGTGATTATGGTTTGAATCTTCTCTCAAATACTCCCCCACCGTGGATCACTAACTCGTAAAATTTGCTTAAAATATACCTCAAAACTATACTGATCAAACAGAATGCACGCGAAGAATGTTGCTGTGTTATAATATATATATAAAAACGTGGAAATTATGTAAATACTTTATTCCACACAAAGTAAAATTACAGCAACGAAATTACGCACAGAACAAATATTCAGTTTTTAATATTAATATTGGATATCGTAATGCAAAGTGTGCGGTCAGTTGCCACTTCCAGACCCTGTAAAATGCTCCGCAAAATGTTACGTAAAGTGTCAAAAATCATGAAAACACCCTGTAAAATTTCAAATTTATCTTTCACTTTTTACCGAGCGTTTGACATTTTCCATTGCAATGTAAACACCTTCCCGGACAAGTACACCACCCATTTTTTTATTTCACTTCGGAAGCGATATCTCGGGCTATAGTGGGGTTATAGAGCTGAAACTTTGTGAATATATACTTGTAACATCCCTCTACTCTGCATCAATAGGGGGAGGCATGGCGACCAACTACAGGGTGGGTCGCCCTATATGCAACAATTTTTTGCCAGGTTTTCAGTGTCCCAAACAAGTACACCACCCACTTGATTAGCTACACTAAAGGGGCTGTATCTCCAGTTGTGGGGGTGGTAGAAAGCTAAAATTTTAGGGGTATCTTGGCAACACCCACCCCTACTATACGCCAGTGGGGCAGCTCCCAACGACCCACTACAGTTTGTGCCACACTGTATAAAGTTGCTGTTTTTTTAAAAGCGACCCAAGTGTCCCAAGTAAGTTCACCACCTAAAGGAATAAAAATTTTTTTTTTGAGAACATACCTTATATAAAAACTGAATCAGGTTTTCACCCTAGTTCTGCTAATTAAAATTTTTTTCCTTTGTTTAGCCACCCCCATCATGAATGGCAGACCAAAAATTTCACTTTAAACCAATTTTTTGTTCCACACTTTAAAAGTTGGTTTA
>OZ038451.1:5839441-5856415 GCA_964036195.1 Sphaerolaimus hirsutus
ACCGTATTTCCTCGAAATACGGTATTTTCAAAGCGATAGGTCGCTTCATTTGTTCTTTTTCCATGATTGAAAAGTGAATTTGTCGCTCTCATGTAAAGCGATACAATAAATATCATTAAAAAAACTATTCAAATTTTCAATCGCAACCACAAGCAACAATAAATAGTAAAATAGTGTGCCCAAAATCAAAGATGAGCAATTTGCATGTTTCCATATTCCCAATTTCCATTGGCATCATGCACTCGGAGTGGGCGGAGCCTATGGATGCACATGCATTTCCTTCTTCTGTCTTGCATGCATTTCCCTCCCTTTTTGCTTGCAGTCGGTTTCATGCGCTTGGAAGGGATGAGACCTATTATGGGCTAGGTATTACTGTAATTAGTGAGATTTTAATGCAAGGCCTTTTCTGGAGGATTTTAAGTGTTTTATATAAACTGTTTAGGATGAATAAGATATCCTGATTATTTTTGATCACTCATTAGTGCTCATATCAATATCTGACCACATTTCACGAGAAAGATCATTCTTCAATGGCAACTGTTCAAAACCTACCATATACCCCAACAACCCCCCCACATTTCAGCCTATCAACCCCATCTAACAACCCCGAATCTCACCAAAATCCACCAAAATGCAATCGTTCGCCAACATCGAAAGCCTGATCCAAATGAAGTCGCCACCGACGTCCGAAAGTGGCGCCGGCGGCAGAAACGATGCCGCCGCGGCGCTGAGCGGCCGCAGTCAACAGCAGCAGCATAGTGCGCTGCTCAGTGCAGTCGGGCTGCCCGCTTTTTTGGGCAATAATGGTGGGTTGGGGGGTCCTGGATAGTGTTAAGGTGTTGACAAATGGTGAGCTATTATATGAACTTAAAAGTCTAATAAAAATCAATATGTGGCGGTATAGATAGTACCGTATTTCTTCTAATGGAAGAGCGTTGTTCTATTCTTTTCGACATTTTTTGCCCGCCGTTTTATTGGAGGCTGCCGTTTTATTTTTTACGTGGCTGAAAAAACTGCCGTGCAGGTATGCCGTTCTGTTAGACGAAATACGGTAACGGTCTTTCTGTGATCAAAATGATAGTTGAAGATTGCTTTTGTAAACGGCACACGGGTTTCTGCGAACGGAAAGCTTTCGCATGTGTTCAAATGCAATTGCGCATAGCATCGCACTGCAGACACATAGCGACCACTCACAAAGTGAAGACATTTTTCCATCTAAAAACTCCAAGGAATTGAAAAGCCTACTGGAATGCGCACTCACAACATCAAATTTCCTACACTTTTCCAACTTCCACCCTACTTCCCCCCTCAACCCCCCCCCCCCCCCAGGCGCAAGCGACACCTCAACAACAACCCCCAGCGTCACATCAGCCTCCCTGGGCGCATCACCCCCCTTAACAGTGGGGGGTACCGGGGGGGAGTCCGCCGCCAGCGCCCTACTAGCCAGGGCGGGCCTTCTTAGGGCGCACCATTTGGCACTGTTCCACGCGGGGGTGCTGGCGCCCGACGCCCTACTTAGGGCGCAGGGCTTGCTGCAGCACCAGCAGGGTGTAGGGCAGGGGTTGTTGCAGCAGCACAGCCAGATGCTCGGCGCTGCTGGGCAGGGAGCATTGGATCAGGTATTTTTGGCGGTTTTGGGCTTGGGGGGTTGATTTTTGTTGGTGTTTTCTTTCGCTGGGGGTTCGGGGTTTGGGCGGTGTGAAGTTTGAGTGAGCGAACTGAATTTTGACGGAATCTTTTATCGATGTGGAAAAATGGTTTGAATTGTTTACTCACATGGTTATAAGGCCCTTGTTTTTTCTTGAATTCTTCCTGGCGGGTTGAGAATTTCCAGTTTGCATGTGCAAATCAGTTTGCAGAAGCCGCTGTTCATTTCATTTCCCTGTTCATCAAGGTAACTATTTCAACTTTAGAAAAAAACAACAACATTTTTTGGCTTCAGTCTCAAATTAACAGCTTCACAAAAAAACCTTTCAAAAAACTGTTTTTCAGTCGGATGAAAGGGCCGCCAGCAGCGACGCGGACAGTACGGACGGCGAGAGAAACAAATCCGACACTACAGATGGTTTGCAGGTCCGTTTTTCTCGATTTGGCAACGTGCCAAGTTTACGTGTGGGTGCACGATTATACTGCTTTAAGCGGCGGGGTTTTTTCCTAAAAGTTAACGGTCGCTCCGAATAGATAAATCTGTTTGTGGCGTTTTTCCGCTTTCTGCAAAGCAAAAGCTCCGAACGTAAATAAATCAAACGTACAAATCGGTCTGGTCGAATCGCCGAGATTTGTTAAATTTTGCAAAAATGTGAAAACGTGTTTTACAGGACTCCACGAGAACGTGCGCCGATGCACAGGAACTCGGTGGCAAACGTAACGTGTCGCACAATGGACAGCAGAGCTTTAACGTTAAAACTGGTCGGTCAACGTTTTTTCTTCATTCGTGTGTTTCCGATGTAATTTTCATGTACATGTGGACCTTGTCAACTAAGAAGTTTAATGTTACGTTAAAAGTTGCGGTACCCCGTGCGAGCAAAATTTAAACAATTCACAATCATTTTTATTCAAAACCTTACTTATACCACTTTACTCGTCACTTGACACTTGACAAGCCCACTTAACACGTCCCATGTCCTACTGTATTCCATTCGCATTTAACTGTAATCTATCCGAGATCAAATTATAATCCATCACGCGTGCCCAAGTTCCATCCAAGTGTCAAATCGTACAGCTAAACGGCTAAAGTGCCTTTTTCTGCCCGCCCCGCAAACTAAAGTGCGCGAAATTGCTATCAATAAGTCCCTTCAAACCAGGGGGCCAATTCCCCCGGGGGCCCTTTTGAGTTGACTGGAAATGAATGCGTGTTTAGAGGGGCGCGGCCTTTCATGGGCTGACATGATGCCGCAAATTGAGCCGCTACCGTAATTTGCCGATTTGGGGGGTTTTGATTGTGACAACATTTGATGGGATAGGGGGTGGGGGTTAATGAAACTGAGTTTTTGCTGTAAAATGCTTCGCGTAGAAAAAGTCTTATTTTAAGACCTATTAATCGCGTTTGATACTTTGTATGGTAATAACGCCAAAGGAATTTATAAATCTACCTAAATATATTCACCCACTATCATTTTATTTGTATGCGTATTCACACTTTTTCCAGTGTGCGAGATGGGCGATGGAGGTTATCATTTACAATCACCGGATTACTGTAGCTTGTATCTGCTTATCTCACAAGATCATTCTATTATAAGAATGCCGCTCGGCCTTACTTTGACTGATGTATTCCGCTGTATTCCCAAAAGGCGTGAACTCTCAATTCGCTTAGATCACATGGAAACGCGTGCACACGCCTCAGATGATACGGTATCATGCGAAATTGGCTTCCATGCGTTTCATGCTTCTTATTTCTTATCATTTCCGCCATTTTTACATGTCCGCTGGCAAATTGGAATTGGGGCGTGGCATGAAATTGAATGATGGCCGATTGAAATGTGGCGCCGTTTACTGGGCGCATGTGCATTTTGCGGTCGGATAATGAAATTGCGCCAAGATCGACCTTTTACGCATGTGATACACTCATCTATTAATCGCGGGGTGGGGCAGCCGTTATGACGGCTTAACCCAATTAGCATGGCGTTTACCGCGGCGAGCGGCTGAATAATTGCCGCCGCCCGACGCCCTCCGGCTGTCGCGACGGCACAATTGATATATACGTCATTGTGCCGCGGCGGCTGCAAGCGGCATGATATGATTGGGCCCGCGTGCATGACACCTGGAGCCAAATTCAGTTTGAATGTAAAGCGGTTGACACGCGATTAAGTGCACGACAGTATGAAAGTGTGTGCTGCGCACTGTAAAGTGTTAGGTAAAGTGACAAATGTCATGTAAAATGTCTTTATGAACTTGTCAAGTGGCACGCAAAATGTCAAATGTTCAGTAATAAAATTCTTTCTTTCTGCATTTTTATTGACATTACATTCGAGGATTTGACACTTGACTTCACAGGGTGCGGCACTGCCCAGGGTGTGCTAACAAAATGTGCTTACTATCTTTCAGGCGCCTTACACGCGCCTTACGTTCCAATTAAATCTCCCCCCTGCATGCATGATCCATATTGGCTGGTCCATGCAAATTGGGCCATTTCCAAACAGTCAAAATTGGCTTGAATCACTGCCTTTAGATGAACGATTGAATTGTTGATCGGCTATTGAGTCAATCAATCATTTTGATGTAATAGTTGATCTGGTGTAAATCTGGGGCCTCTAAACGTGTTTAATTGTTTCGCTCACGCCACATTGAATGCGTAATTTGATTGGCTTAACAACTGCGAATTGACATGCGTGGTTTACATGCGATGCCATATTTACATGATGGTAATTTATGGTAACTGTGGGCGTGATTTGATTGTATTTAGCTCAATTGTGTGATTGAGGGATGATTAATGATTTGATGGGTGAACATTTTCTTCAATTTGGGACCACACGCTAGTTGACATCAAGATTCGTGTCAACTAAATTTTACAAAATTTTGGTTAATTATGTGATTTTAACTTTTATACAGTGATAGAGTCTACCTAAATAGTTGATGTTATGTGGTGGCACTTACTTAATTTTCATGGTGGCGTTTAATGTTTGTGTTTTTTAGTTGACATTCAGTTTGAAAACGAATTTGCGATGTCAACTAGTGTGTGTGGGCCAATTTAAGTCTGAATTGAAAAATATCCTCCCTAAAAAACCTTTGCCATTTATTTCCCCATTCAATACCATAATCTAATTGGAAAATATCAAGTTAATGGCAAATGACAACAAAACACTTTTACGAAATTGCCATTTTGCACCTCCATTGATGGGGTCAGTAAACTGGCTGCCAATGGTCATAACCCATCGGCAATAAAATTCTGTGAAAATTGGTCCTTACTTATTTGTCCTGTCGTGTTAATTTGACTTTCGCGCACAAATTGTGTACTTGTTTAAGTTAGGTAGTTTATATTTAATAGCGGCTGTGATTTTGTCGAATGAATTTTGGGTTGGCGTTTTCGCTATTTATATTTATTTTGCGGCTATTAATTTACATACCGTAATTGCCCGAATGGATAAATGGCTGTTTTTTTAAGGGAATTTGGGGCGAGTGAATTTAAGCATGCGACTGTATTCAAACAGGGGACCCATGCTTTTGATGTTAGAAACTTGCAGAGTTGGTGCTGGGAATGTTGCATACTGGGAAATAGCATGAATATAAATTGAGTGGTCTCAAATGTGCATATCACTGGAAGGGGGGGGGCAATGTAAATGAATTAAACGTGAATGACCCTTCCCGTAAAAAATGCTACCCTTGAATACCCCCCCCCCCGTCTTAGCCAAGGTAGGGAAAAAACGCAGGTACACATCACTAATACGATTTTTAAGTGCAAGCTGAAATGTGTTTTTCGTGAACTTTGATTTGAAATCCGTTGATTTTGATGAAAATTTGCTTGAAATTTAACTCTCCTAAAAAACCCACCCCTTCTAAAAAATCACTCGAAAAATGTCACAAATAAGCTATGCGCCGCGGAGTTATTCAAAATTATACGGTAACGTCTATTCAAAAAAATTTTTGATTGAAATTTCGCCGCAGTCAATCGCTGGTCGGCATAATGGCGTGTTTATATTCAAAGTGCATCATTTTATTACCGTAGACGTAGTGCCTCAAATTAAACCTTTATTCAATTTGTTTGCTGATAGATCAAAGTGGATTTTATGACGTGTCTAAAAGCGATTACACGTTTCGTTCAAAATTTCCCCCCATTTTCCGTGTCAATTTGACGAAATTTATTGCCGCGTCGGTTTTTGTCCGCCGCCGGATTAATTGAGACGATTTCGATTCGATTCGAGTAATTTTCGGAAAGTGGCTGGCTGCGCATTTGCGCATATTTATATTTTTGTGGAAGTTTTGTGTCCGATAAAAGAGAGAAAAAAATGTTTATTGAGTGGATCGATTTGAGATTATGTACTCAATCGATCGACCTACTTTTTTGGGAGTGAATTACTTTACTTTTGTCTAGTAAAAACTATTTAGATGGAAGTTTAGACATAGACGGAGCTAACTTACGATAATTGAAATTCAATATTTCACATTTAGCCTACTCAATATTATCCGCAAAAATGTTCGATATCTGGCATTCTCTACGATATCGCGTATTTGTCTCGATATAGAGAATGTCTCAAAATAATCGATATTCAAAAAAAAATCGTTCAATATTCCATACTAATAAAACATTTAAATACCGTTCCAATCCTCTATGCAAGAGGGATATAAAAATATTTTTTTTGCACATTCCGCATTCGCATTTCACTCGGCCATTTTGCACCAATTATTCGTGTCGCCGCCGCGGCGGCTTACGGTAGCGTCGAGGAGAATAAATAAACGGTGCGATTATGGCGCGGCGCGTTTTATGGCGCACAATTGGCCCGGCGCCAATTTGCTTTTGATGTTTTTACGAAAAGGTGAAAAGTTCAAAGTGGGATGGAAAAAAATGGAAGTATGTAATCACGTCGGGTCCAGGTGTTTGGATGAATAAAGTGGTGTTTTTTCTGATTTTTAAAAACTGTATTTACGCCCAGTGGCAGTCCTAGACCGTGAAAAATGCTCTGTAATATGTCAAATGTCACGCAAGTGTCAAAAGTAATGTAAAATGCCATGCAAACTCTGTTGCCGTTTTGCAGGGCATTTTACACGACTTTAGACACTGCATAATTTGCCTATTTTGCCTATTTTCCAGTGGCCAGACCATTTTTCACTCAAACTGTATTTCACCAAATTTATGGTGCCATCCACTACCACACAGAACTTTAGAATTTTTAATTTCCAAAAACTCAACCCAGAAAACAAAACTTCCAAAATATTCCCCTCAACCGCGGTGTCGTCCAAATCCGATCATTGACAACTAATGCAACAATTTTCAATTGGGACTTTTTGATGTGCGCCGCCCCCGAGATGTTTGGATCATTTTATGGCGGTGCACATGAAATGATTCCTAAGGAAATAGTTTACAGCGTGCGCGCGACTTTTTGATGTGCACATGGTTTATTAGGCGGCATGGCGACGTAATTTTATTGCCGCCGCGGCGAAATATATGACAAACGGTGAAGGCACCCCCCCGTCTATATGTTTATGTATTTATTCACTGAGTAAAGTGGGGGGGGGGCGCCTGAGCGAATGAACACAACATTATGTGAGGAATAGGGTGCGAAAATTACCGTACCGGTAGTTTTCGGTTTGTGTGGAAGTTTACGGTACTGTACGGTTTATCGTCTTTTTTGAAGCTTTACCATACCATACCGTACCGTGTATTTACATTATCAAAGCGTAAATACTTTAAATCAAGGTGTAAATACGTTCTCTTCAATTTCCCTTTAATCTCAAAATTGACCGAACCGTTTAGCTCCATCTTCAAGATCTACCGTACCGTAAATGCCATTTTCCGGTAATCCCTATCGGTTTCCCACTCCGCCGCGGTGTCTACCAAAGCCCAACCCACAGTTTATCTAATTGTAAAAGTGTGTTTTGCGGGGGGGGGGGGGGGCGGCCCACTTCAAAACAGTAGCCATCTTGATGTGTCGCTTATGGCTGATGGGAAAAAGGGCACCCCATTTTGTGGGCTAATTGCCCGGCTGTAAAGCTCTGAAACGAACAAATTGCGGCCTGTTTATGTGAATGTGACCCTTTGCGCATGTAAATATATATATCTACTTTTTTATTCATGTTCACGCTTTTTTACGCGATGCCAATTAGCCGCCCCACGCGGCTGCATATTTTCCCATTTTCAATGTTGACGAGAATGAATATGAGTACGGAATGATATCATAAATTCGCGTCTTGGCTGCAATGGTGATAAAATACAATACGCCGACGAGTTCTGGGCGATGTAAACATGTCGAGACTACTTAAATGTGGTCCCGCACTGGTGTCAAGTCTGAAAGTGGACAAGTGATTTTTTATGACAAGTAAACTGTCAAGTGACAAGTCAAGCGACACGTAATTTTCAAAATGAAAACACTTCTCACTAGCACATAAATCTACTTGTCACTGTCAGTGACAACTTGAAACTTGTCAGTTTACTTGACTTTTTACCTTCCACTTTACTTGTCACTTGTCTACAGTGGCATATAGAATCGGCCCCTGGTCTGGGCGAGCAGTGATCATGCGCCATGAATACAGTAACGCGTTTTATTGTCCCCAATGATCAACTTTGGGGGCTGGCTGATTCGATCACATAAAACTACTAATCCAAATAGAATTAGAATATTCTTCTTGTCGCGAAATTGCCGGCCCGTGGATGTATTATTGCCATTTCTATGCTGAAAAGGGGGAATGTTATGGCGTAATGAGAATTGGTGAATAACTTCAGGGGCCAATTCCATTGTGAGGGGAAATCTGATACATCAATAAATACACATGCTTGCTAAACGACGAGAAACGACACACTAGTTGACATCAAAAGTCGTGTCAACTAAATTATGGTAAATTATGTGATTTCAGTTTTCCTGTGTGATAGAGCATAGTTAATTTTATATCGTGACACTCAAGTGTCATTGTTCCTTTTAAGTGTGGTGCTTTATTTTTTTGTGTAATTTAGTTGACATTCAGTTGACACGCTTTCGCGATGTCAACTGGTGTGTGTGGGCCCTTTGTTCCCTAAAGTGACTTCACCAGTCTCAGAACAAACCAAAAAACGCCACAAATCGCAACCCATTACCCCCAACGCAACCCAACCCCATCCAGAAATCTCGCCGAACTGCACCAAAGTGGACAATGCGGCGCGCGGCTCCTGCCCCACTAGCAGCGGGGGTGGCGGGGGCTTCGCACCGGCCCAAGTGCACGGTAGCCAGCCGCAACAGCACCAGCAAATGTCCAGTGCGGGGGGTCAGCCGACAGCGTGTAATAGTGCTTCGCAGCAGAATGGCACTGGTGGGTGGAGTTGGGATTTGGGGGGGGGGGGGATTGAGAGTGTGAAATTTGGGGGGGGGTTCGGTATGATGGGAGTTTAGTTTACGGTATTAATTTCCATCGAAAAAGCCCCTTGCGACGTGAAGAAATAGCTCATCCCTTGAATTACTCCCCACTCACGTGATTATGGTTTGAATCTTCGCTCAAATACTCCCCCACCGTGGATCACAACCATGTAAAATTTTCTTAATACCTGCCTCGAACCTATACTGACTAAACAAAATGCACACGAAGAATGTTGCTGTATTTTAATGTATAAAGTTAATTTACTGTCCTATTATTTAACGAAATGTGAACATAAAAAATATTAAGTTTAAAAAAAATCTATAAAGAGTGTAAATCTCATTGCAAATTGCCCGCTCGGGTGCCACGCCCGGTCCCAGAGTATCCTGTAAAATGTCAAATGTCATGTAAAATACACCGTAAAACGTCAAATTTATCGTTTACTTTTTACCGAGCGTTTGACATTTTCCATTGCATCGTACAGTGCCTGCGAGTGGCCCCAAGTAAGCCGGCTACCTACACAAATCCCACCCCCACCCCCTCCACCCAAATCCCACCCCCCTCACCCCCCTCAGACGACGGCGGCATCCGTCGCTACCGAACCGCCTTCAGCCGGGAGCAAATCTCCCGCTTGGAGGCGGAATTCGCCAGGGAGAACTACGTGTCGCGGCCGAAACGCTGCGAACTGGCCGCCCAGCTCAACTTGCCTGAGAGCACCATCAAGGTGTGTTTTTTTTTTTGGGGGGGGGGGGTAGATGGACTATTTAGGTAGACTATGGATTGACCAGGCGTGGATCCAAGACCCTGTGAAGTGCATAGTAAAGACCCTGTAAAGTGCTCTGTGAAGTGTCAAAAGTCATGCAAAGTGTCTAAAGTACGTAAAATACTCCAGATTTACTTCTCAAAAACCAGTCCAGATAGATATATAGCTGAGCGATTTGGGGGGGGGGGTCTTTGGGGGTAGTAGCAAAAATTTTGCCTCGGGATAGATAGATAGCTGAGCGGCCTCCGAGATAGATAGATAGTTGGCCAATTTGGGGGGCAGCCTCCCCTAGGAGACCCCTGGTTACCCCCCACCGAACGGTCGGAGTCCCCGGGATTTTGACCCTAGATAGATAGCAAATCGTTCCTCTGGGGGAGTGATAGCTGAAAATGTTCTTTTCGTGTTGGGAGGTTTCGGCAGGTGCACAAACGTGTTCAAAACAAAAGCTTTTTCAATGTATAGGAGGCAGAGGATGTGTGAAAAACATCTCTAAAAATAAGTTAAAAAATAGAAATATGTAGGTAAATTTTCAATCAAAAAATCCCCCAAAACAACCCCACTTAAACCTCAGGTCTGGTTCCAAAACCGGCGCATGAAGGACAAACGCCAACGCATGGCGCTCGCCTGGCCGTACCCCGACCCCGCCCTGGCCGCCTACATGGCCGCCGCCGTGGCCCAAGCCGCCATGGGCGGCGGTGCCGGGCAGCAGGGTGCCGGGCATGCCCAACACCCGGCGGCTAATGGGGCCCTTTTCAACTTGGCTAGTTATTATGAGAGCGCGGCGAACTCGTGGAGGCAGCAGGTGGCCGGGGTGCATGCGATTCATGGTTGGTTGGGGGGGGTTGGGGTTGAGATTTTTTGAAGCTACTACTGCTGAACTCAACCATTGTGGACCCTGGAAATATAATTTGGCCATTTTAAACCCTCAAATCTAACATTTTTTCAATTCCAGTTTTTCAGCCGAAAGTGTCCTTTTGTTAGCATTGTGTTAAGGATGAAATCTCGTGCATTAAAATGAAAAAATCACCCCCTCTCCCAAAAAAGACAACAAAAACAGAAAAACATTTTTTAGGTCGACAATCTGTCCCAATCCGAAAAACACTTACAACCCTTCTTTTCACCCATCAACCCCCCACAAGGCCTCAATAAACCCCCCCCCCCACTTTACAGGTTGCGGCCCCTTCGGCACCCCCTCGAGCCAAGGGGCAGCGCACCCGCCGGCGCCAGTTGTCGCCGCCACATCGCCGCGTCAAGTGTCGCTGAGCCCCCCGCAAAGGCGGCGCCCTTTGAGCGGCGAAAATGGGTCCCCTAAGGCGCCTAAGGCGCAGAAAATCGAGCAGGGCGCTTGTGAGGGTGCAGCGGGGGAGGGGAGGGGCGAGGATTTACAGGAGGCTGTTTTGAGGGTGTGATGGGTTTTTTAGGGGAGTTTTGGAGGGGAGATGTGATATTATTTATGGATGATATTATTCTTTCGTCAGTTTTTTTGTCTCGTGTTTTAAGGATTGTGAACTTGCGTTTGAGGTATTTTAAAATTGCCATCTTTTGTGTCTGTAACAATTTTTTAAACAAATTTAAACTCGTGTCATTAGCCCATTTATAATGGTGAACTCAAATCTTTTAATGTTGTGTTATTTGAATCGAAGTTCTAAAGTATTCTCACATCTCAAAGTGTGATAAATAGTATGGGAAATTTCGATTGTTTATATATTTCGATTGTTTGATATGCTTTTCCATTATATTTTAAACCCTTTTTACTGTGTATTCTACTGTCCTTCCATCGAATTCATATTTATTTAACCCCATTACAATGATTACTTAGTAAACACATCGCAACAAATTCACGTCTAATTGTCAAAGTTTCTTTGTGGTCACAAAAGTTATTTAGGTCTGTAAATTGATTATTAAATATATTTATGCAGGCATTAAGTTTGGATAAAACATCAACACAAATATGCATGCTATGTTTTCTGATTCCGTGATATATAGGAGAAATATTTTTAAATTTTTTTTGCATATGTGATGTGAATCAATGAACGCCATGTGGGCATTATTAGCTTTTAACACAATCTTAATTTGCGTGCACTGATTTTATTTTTCGATCTACCGTATTTCCTGGAAATACCCCCCGGGGGGTTTATTTTTTCAGAGTGGAAATTTTGAGGGGGTATTTCGAGGGGGGTTTATTATTTCGTCAGAAATTTTCGTAAAATTCGTTGTGAAGAATACGCCTTTACATACCAAAAACCGGTAATTAACGTGATTAAATAAAATAAAAGGGTGACATACGTCTAACTAAACCTCTACACAAATTAGTGTATGTGTATTTAAGATGCAAACTGGCATCAATAAATACATAATGTACATCGCATACATGATGTACATCATTCCAGATGCGGGGTATTTCGAGGGGGGGGGGTATTTTTTCCCCAGGTCGAAAACACTTGGGGGTATTCCGAGGGGGGTTTAATTCAAGGATGGGGGTATTTCGACGAAATATGGTGATATTTTGTATGAAAAAATGTAAGGGTTGACGTTATCTCAGTCCATCCCATTTTTATTGACACTGAATTATGTGTCGATGATATTGGTGAAAACAATAATTTTGCAGTGCACTTGTTTATGGGCTTTCGAATGTAATCCGAATATTAATTCCAAAAACACAGTTCCGTTTGAACCCCCCCTACTTTTTACTCTGACGTTTACTTTCACTTCCACAAAATGTGTGTTAATATTTATAATGTAAATACATAAACTTACAAAGTGGTTTGAGATTGAGGTGGTCAGATATTCTCATTTCCTTGTTCAATAAACCCTCATGAAACAAATTTACTTTAAAGTCAATGTTGATGAATGTGAATGAATCATATATCTATTTATACACAGGCACAGGCACTATATTCAGTGAATATCAGAATATTCAGTATCACTAGTTATAGTGATGCGTATAAATACAAGCGCGGTGGCGTTTTCTGGTGCTAATTTAAAAGCGGACAAATGACAAGTAATGTGGTAAGTGATAAAAAGTTATAGTAAATTAGAATAAGTGAATCTAATTCCTGCAGCGGATTCTCAGCTGGGCGCTTTTTTAGTAAAATGTCAGAAATTTGTCAAGTGTCAGGTAGAATGTGCACCAAGATGTGAACGCAGTTTTCCAAGCTTTTACATTTCCCCAATTGACTCTGAAAATCTTGTCAGGCATACAAAATGACATTTACCAGGAGCGGAACTGGTTCCTGGCCAATGTTGGCAAAATTCCAGAAAAAAATGTAAAAAAAATTTGGAAAAATAAATTGCACTAAAGTTCATTAATTTCTTCGTTAATTTTGTTCGTAGAATAGTAATTTTTTTCATCTTTTGTCCCTTCCATGACGTTCTTTTTACTTGTCAACTTGCGAAATTGTTTGTTGCACCTGCTGCTTACTTTCGCGATCTTCTGATGTTTCATCAAAGTATTCTCTATAAATAAACACCTTCCCGGACAAGTTCACCACCCATTTTTTTATTTCACTTCAGATGCTATATCTCTGGCTATGGCAGTGGTATAAAGCTAATATTTTGTGAGTATATAGTCCTAACACCCCGCTACTACGTATCAATGGGGGAAGGTGCGGCGACTCACTACAGGGTGGGTCGCCCTATATGCAAACATTTTTTGTGGCTTATTCGGTGTCCCAAACAAGTTCACCACCCACTTGATTAGCTACACTATGAGGGCCATATTTCTAGCTGTGAGGGCGATAGAAAGCTGAAATTTGGGGGATGTCTTGCAAACAACCCCCTTTCACAATACACCAGTGGGTGCCCGCCAACGACCCACTACAGCATGGGTCGACGCATATAAAGTTGTACTTTTTTAAACAACCAAAGTCTCCCAAACAAGTTCGCCACCCAACTGCATTATAAAAAAATGTTGTCAGAACTAGCCTGATATAAACTTGAATCAGATTCGAACCCTAGTTCTGCTCACAAAAATTTTTTCAGGGGGGCACCCACCCCGTCCCATAAACCGCAGACTGAAAATTTCACTTTAAACCAACTTTTTGTATCACACTTAAAAAGTTGGTTTACAAAGTTCACTAGGGGAGGGTCTAAAGTTCAAAGTTATGTAAACAACATAACCTCTAAAATGCCTGTATAAGCAAATTTATTTGGGGTGAATGGAAAAGTGAAAATTTTGTCTAAATTTGTTCCTGTGATGTTGTGATTATGACATCATAATATTCACCCCAAATAAATTTCCTTATGGTAGCATTTTAGTGGTCATGTTGTTTACATAACTTTGAACCTTGGACCCTTCCCAAGTGAACTTTGTAAACTGACTTTTCAAGTGTGAAACAAAAAATTGGTTTAAAGTTAAATATTCGGTCTGCTGTTTATGGGACGGGGTGGGTGCCCTACTGAAAAAAATTTAATGAGCAGAACTAGGGTTCAAATTTGACTCAAGTTTTTATCAGGTATGTTCTCACAACCTTTTTTATAATGCAGTTGGGTGGCTAAATTGTTTGGGACACTTGGGTTGTTTAAAAAAAATGAACAACTGAACATGCAGCAATGCATACCGTAGTGGGTCACTGGCAGGCAGCCCCAATGGTGTATTGTAAGGGGGGTTGTTGGCGAGACATCCCCCACCTTTCAGCTTTATACCGGCCTCCCAGCTGGAGATACAACCCTCGAAGAGTAGCTAATCAAGTGGGTGGTGAACTTGTTTGGGACACTGAAAAAGCCAACAAAAATTGTTGCATATAGGGCGACCCACCCTGTAGTGAGTCGCCATGCTTCCCCCCATTGATGCAGAGTAGAGGGATGTTATTACTATATATTCACAAAGTTTCAGCTCTATAACCCCACCATAGCCATAGATATAGCTTCCGAAGTGAAATAAAAAAATGGGTGGTGAACTTGTCCGGGAAGGTGTTTACATTTCATTTTGATTTTCTAGTTAGGGACCTCATTCTCCAATATCATATAAACATTGAACATTCAACGCGGCAATGTGCCTACACACACTAGTTTTCACCGTGACTTCGTGTGAAAACTGAACTTTTTTCAAATACAAATTAATGAATTTGGTTGAATGATTTAATTTTAATTAAATTTGAATTTAAATAAATGAAATTTAAAGTTTGAAAATTTGAAAACTAAAAGACATATAGCATACGATAAGCGAAGGCTGAATGTCGCCATGTGGCCATTTCAGTTTTCACACGTGTCACGGTGAAAACTAGTGTGTGTAGGGCCATTGTGTTCATTATAATCTCCATCTTATCTGAAGCATTTGATATGAAATACTCAGTGGGCTGGAACGTCACTGTAATTTAATGAAAAAGTCAAGTAAAAAACTTCATGCAAAATTAACCCATAACGAAAACATTGTTATGACTAATATTTTCATTGTTCAGGTGGGGGGGGGGGGTATGGTGAGTCTATTGCATTTCTTTTTGTGTCCAATACATTGTATGCTCAGGGGGGATGTTTTCTGCACTCGCAGAGGTGGTCAGACGCAAGCTTTGAATTGGGATCGGCACCAGTTGACATTTGGTGTCGTTGTTAACTAGCGTGTGTGAGGCCATTGTGCCTACACACGCACTAGTTCTCACCGTGACTTCGAATGCAAATTAATGAACACTGTTGAACGATTTTATTTAAATTAATTTTGAATTTAAATTAATGAAAGTTAAACTTTGAAAATTTGAAAACTAAAACACATATAGCATACAAAAAGAGTAGGCTGGATGTAGGGTTCAAACGGGATTGACTTTTCGGGATCGGGATCGGGATCGGGATTCACTTTTTGAGATTTCGGGATCGGGATCGGGATCGGGATTGGGGTTTCGGGATCGGGATCGGGATCGGGATTGGTAATTTGAGATTTCGGGATCGGGATCGGGATCGGGATTGGCCGGGATTGGAGTCACGGGATCGGGATCGGGATTGGGATAGGCATTTTTCCGGGATCGGGATTGGGTTCTAGGGATAGAGATTTTGGCCATTTTTCTGGCATTCACAGTTGTTCATAAAGGTCTCAAAACACTGTTGGATGCCAGAAAAGTGGCATAAAATTGACGCTGGGGGTTTGCATCCACTTTTTTGCATGCAAAAACGTCATTATTTCATTTTTTATAATTTCCACTAATTTTTCCGGGATCGGGATCCCGGACTTGGGAGTTTCTCGGGATCGGGATCGGGATTTGAAAACTTTCGGGATCGGGATCGGGATCGGGATTGGTATTTTTGAGATTTCGGGATCGGGATCGGGATCGGGATTGGGGTTTCGGGATCGGGATCGGGATCGGGACTGGTAAATCCCGGAATTTCACGGGATCCGGGATCGGGATCGGGATCCCGTTTGAACCCTAGCTGGATGTCGTCATGTCGCCATTTCAGTTTTCACATCGTTTACGGTGAAAACTGAAATGGCGACATGGCGACATCCAGCCCACTCTAATTGTGTGCTATACGTGTTTTAATTTTCAAATTTTAAAACTTTAACGTTCATAAATTTAAATTCAAATTTCAATTAAATTATATCAGTCAACCGTGATCATTAATTTGCATTTGAAAAAATTTCAGTTTTCACACGAAGTCACGGTGAAAACTAGTGTGTGTAGGCACATTGGAACAAAATAAAGCATGGAATTTATCACATCATTTATTCACGAAATTATGGTTGCGCGTCCTTACTGTTCATCTCAAACGAGTTCACATTTTATCTGAAATTTCTACAGCTATTCATCTTACATGTATTTTACTGTTTGTTGCAAGTTAATTGGCATTCCTTATGTATTATAATCCGGGATAAAAATGAGAACTTGCCGCGAAGGTTCATTATATTTTGTAACGGCGGCTCACATAAATTTGAAACCGTCGCATAAAATGTAGCAAAAAGACTATGTCGATGACAGATAAATGTTCAAAAATTGGAAAATGTTTCACTTGAAGGAAGACTCTGAAATGAACACTATGCATCTTAGTTTGATCTACTTTTCCATGGAGTAGACGATCTATTGTATTTTTCGTTTACCTTAGATACATGTAAACACCTTCCCGGTCACGTCCGGCACTCCATTTTTGATCTTACTTGTGACACCCTATCTGCAGTTCTGCGGCGTGCCAGAAGCTGAAACTTGGAGGCAGGGGTCTCCTAGGGGGGGGGGCTGGGGGGGGCTGCCCCCCCCCCAAATCGGCCAGCTATCTAACTATCCCGGAGGCCGCTCAGCTATCTATCTATCCCGAGG
>OZ038451.1:5856615-5873960 GCA_964036195.1 Sphaerolaimus hirsutus
ACCGCCTTCAGCCGGGAACAAATCTCCCGCTTGGAGGCCGAGTTCGCCAGGGAGAACTACGTGTCGCGGCCGAAACGCTGCGAACTGGCCGCCCAGTTGAACTTGCCTGAGAGCACCATCAAGGTGAGCTTGTGGGGGGGGGGGGGGGTAGATGGACTATTTAGGTGGACTATGGATTGACCTGGCGTGGATCCAAGACCCTGTAAAGTGCATAGTAAAGACACTGTAAAGTGCTCTGTGAAGTGTCAAAAGTCATGCAAAGTGTCTAAAGTACGTAAAATGGGCCTGGCAACCGAGGTTGCTATTTTGCAGGGCATTTTGCGTGACTTTTGACACTTTGCATGACATTCGCAATTTTACAGAGCATTTTACAGTGCCTGGGACTGCCCCCTAGAGCGTAGATTCAATCGGGACGTTAGCGCAGAAGTTTGGTTCTCATTGGATCTGGGGCCAGTTCCGCAAAATGAGAAGTGATAAGTGAAATGGCAATGGCGAAGTAAAAGCGCAAAGGCGAAGTGAAACGGCAAGTGAATTGGCAAAAGCGAAGTAAAAAAATAAAAAGTAATTTATGTTCGCTTTCGCTATTTCACTTGCCAATTCACTCGCCATTTCACTTAGCCTTTGCTATTTTACTTCGCCTTTGCCATTTCACTACTCACTTCTCATTTTGCGGAACTGGCATCAGGCCTAGGGGTCTAGTAGGGATGGTTACCCCCAGGGGTCTCCAAGATTTTGGCCCTCGCGGGGGCTGGATAGATAACAAATCGCTCCTCCGGAGGGATAGATAGCTGAAAATTCTTCTGGGGGGGGCTGGGGGGGGGGCTGGCGGCGGCACAATATATAGGCTTTTTCAAGGTTAAGTAAGAAGGCAGAAAAGGGGACAAAATCGCTAATAGTCAGTTAAAAGTAGCCAAAAGTGGGTTTAAAATGGCTAAAAATAGGTACCGTATTTTCTCGAAATTCCCCCAGGGGGTTTATTTTTTCAGAGTGGAAATTTTGAGGGGGGTAATTCGAGGGGGGGGGCTTATTCGAGGGGGGGGGTATTTTTTCATAAGAAAATTTTGTGAAATTCATTTTGTATATTACGGTTTTACATACCCAAAAACGGTAATAAACGTGTCCTAATAGGATATATACGCCATATAAACATACATCTAGATATTTACAACTTAGCGTATATGCGTAAATACCTGCGATGTAAACTTACATACATAAATACATCATGTACATAAAATACATGATGTACATCATTCCAGACGGGGGGTATTCCGAGGGGGGGGGGGTTATTTTTTCCTCAGCTCAAAAACATCTGGGGGTATTTCGAGGGGGGGGGTATTTTTTCCTCAGCTCAAAAACACCTGGGGGTATTTCGAGGTGGGGTTAATTCAAGGGGAGGGTTATTTCGAGGAAATACGGTATATAACCATGTATATAGCCGGAAAGCACGATTTTGAAGTTGGAAAACTATAAAAAGGTGTGAAAATTATTGATTTTGGGCAAAAATTGGGGCAAAATTTCTCAAAAACCACTCCAGATAGATAGATAGATAGCTGAGCGATTTGGGGGGGCCTTTGGGGGTAGTAACCAAAAATTTTGCCTCGGGATAGATAGATAGCTGAGCGGCCTCCGAGATAGATAGATAGTTGGCCGATTTGGGGGGGGGGCAGCCGCGCGCGCGTGGGTTTGTTAGATAGCAAATCGTTCCTCTGGGGCATTGATAGCTGAAAATGTTCGTTTCGTGTTGGGAGGGTTCGGCAGGTGCACAAAAGTGTTCAAGACGGTAAGCTTTTTCAATGTATAGGAGGTAGAGGATGTGGGACAAACATGTCTAAAAATAGGTTAAAAAAGAGAAATATGTAGGTAAATTTTCAATCAAAAAATCCCCCAAACCCCCCAAAACAACTCCACTTAAACCTCAGGTCTGGTTCCAAAACCGGCGCATGAAGGACAAACGTCAACGCATGGCGCTCGCCTGGCCGTACCCCGACCCCGCCCTGGCTGCCTACATGGCCGCCGCCGTGGCCCAAGCCGCCATGGGCGGCGGTGCCGGGCAGCAGGGTGCCGGGCATGCCCAACACCCGGCGGCTAATGGGGCCCTGTTCAACTTGGCTAGTTATTATGAGAGCGCGGCGAATTCGTGGAGGCAGCAGGTGGCTGGGGTGCATGCGATTCATGGTTGGTTTGGGGGGGGTGGGGTTGAGATTTTTTGAAGCTACTACTGCTGAACTCGACCATTGTGGACACTGGAAATATAATTTGGCCATTTTAATACCGTCAAATCTAACATTTTTTCAATTCCAGTTTTTCAGCCGAAAGTGTCCTTTTGTTAGCATTGTGTTAAGAATGAAATCTTGTGCATTTAAATAAAAAAATCACGCCCTCTCCCAGAAAAAAAACAAAAACACAAAAATATTTTTTAGGTCGACAATCTATCCCAATCCGAAAAACACTTACAACCCTTCTTTTCACCCATCAACCCCCCAAAAGCCCTCAATAACCCCCCCCCCCCCACTTTACAGGTTGCGGCCCCTTCGGCACCCCCTCGAGCCAAGGGGCAGCGCACCCCCCGGCGCCAGTTGTCGCCGCCACATCGCCGCGTCAAGTGTCGCTGAGCCCCCCGCAAAGGCGGCGCCCTTTGAGCGGCGAAAATGGCTCCCCTAAGGCGCCTAAGGCGCAGAAAATCGAGCAGGGCGCTTGTGAGGGTGCAGCGGGGGAGGGGAGGGGCGAGGATTTACAGGAGGCTGTTTTGAGGGTGTGATGGGTTTTTTAGGGGAGTTTTGGAGGGGAGATGTGATATTATTTATGGATGATATTATTCTTTCGTCAGTTTTTTTTTGTCTCGTGTTTTAAGGATTGTGAACTTGCGTTTGAGGTATTTTAAAATTGCCATCTTTTGTGTCTAAGAATTTTTTAAACAAATTTAAACTCGTGTCATTAGCCCATTAATAATGGTGAACTCAAATCTTTTAATGTTGTGTTATTTGAATCGAAGTTCTACTAAAGTATTCTCACATCTCAAAGTGTGATAAATAGTATGGGAAATTTCGATTGTTTATATATTTCGATTGTTTGATATGCTTTTCCAATTTATTTTAAACCCTTTTTACTGTGTATTCTAATGTCCTTCCATCGAATTCATATTTATTTCACCCCATTACAATGATTACTTAGTAAACACATCGCAACAAATTGACGTCTAATTGTTAAAGTTTCTTTGTGCTCACAAAAGTTATTTAGGTCTGTAAATTGATTATTAAATATATTTATGTAGGCATTAAGTTTGGATAAAACATCAACAAAAATATGCATGCTATCTTTTCTGATTCCGTGATATATAGGAGAAATATTTTTAAATTTTTATTTGTATATGTGATGTGAATCAATGAACGCCATGTGGGCATTAGCTTTTAACACAATCTTATTGTGCGTGCACTGATTATATTTTTCGATCTACCGTATTTCCTGGAAATACCCCCCGGGGGGTTTATTTTTTCAGAGTGGAAATTTTGAGGGGGTATTTCGAGGGGGGTTTATTATTTCGTCACAAATTTTCGTAAAATTCGTTGTGAAGAATACTCTTTTACATACCAAAAACCGGTAATTAATGTGAATCAATAAAATAAAAGGGCGACATACGTCTAACTAAACCTCTACACAAATTAGTGTATGTGTATCTACGATGCAAACTGGCATCAATAGATACATCATGTACATCGCATACATGATGTACATCATTCCAGATGCGGGGTATTTCGAGGGGGGGGGCATTTTTTTCCCCAGGTCGAAAACACTCGGGGGTATTCCGAGGGGGTTTAATTCAAGGATGGGCGTATTTCGACGAAATACGGTATGTGATATTTTGTATGAAAAAATGTAAGGGTTGACGTTTTTTCAGTCCATCCCATTTTTATTGACACTGAATTATGTGTCGATGATATTGGTGAAAACAATAATTTTGCAGTGCACTTGTTTCTGGGCTTTCGAAAGTAATCCGAATATTAATTCCGAAAACACAGTTCCGTTTGAACCCCCCTACTTTTTACTCTGACGTTTACTTTCACTTCTACAAAATGTGTTTTAATATTTATTATGTAAATACATAAACTTACAAAGTGGTTTGAGATTGAGGTGGTCAGATATTCTCATTTCCTTGTTCAATAAACTCTCATGAGACAAATTTACTTAAAAGTCAATGTTGATGAATGTGAATGAATCATATATCTATTTATACACAGGCACAGGCACTATATTCAGTGAATATCAGAATATTCAGTATCACTAGTTATAGTGATGCGTATACCAGCGCGGTGGCGTTTTCTGGTGCTAATTTCAAAGCGGACAAATGACAAGTAATGTGGTAAGTGATAAAAAGTTAAAGTAAATTAGAACAAGTGAATCTTCCTGCGGCGGATTCTCAGCTGGGCACTTTTTTAGTAAAATGTTAGAAATTTGTCAAGTGTCAGGTAGAATGTGCACCAAAATGTGAACTCAGTTTTCCAAGCTTTTACAGTTCCCCAATTGACGCTTTGAAAATCTTGTCAGGCATACAAAATGCCATTTACCAGGAGCGGAACTGGTTCCTGGCCAATGTTGGCAAAATTCCAGAAAAAAATGTAATAAAATTTGGAAAAAGAAATTGCACTAAAGTTCATTAATTTCTTCATTAAATTTTGTTTGTAGCATAGTAATTTTTTAATCTTTTGTCCCTTGCATGACGTTCTTTTTACATGTCAACTTGCGAAATTGTTGCACCTGCTGCTTACTTTCGCGATCTTCTGATGTTTCATGAAAGTATTCTCTATACGTTTCATTTTTATTTTCTAGTTAGGGACCTCATTATCACTCCAATATCATATAAACATTGAACGTTCAACGCGGAAATATGCTCATTATAATCTCCATCTTATCTGAAGCATTTGATATGAAATACTCAGTGGGCTGGAAAGGAACGTCACTGTAATTTGATGAAAAAGTCAAGTAAAAAACTTCATGCAAAATTAACCCATAACGAAAACATTGTTATGACTAATATTTTCATTGTTCAGGTGGGGGGGGGGGGTATGGTGAGTCTATTGCATTTCTATTTGTGTCCAATACATTGTATGCTCAGGGGGGGGGGGGTGTTTTCTGCAGTCACAGAAGTGTTCAGACGGATTGACTTTTCGGGATCGGGATCGGCGTTCATTTTTTTGAGATCTCGGGATCGAGATTGGGATTAGGGTTTCGGGGTCGGGGTTTTAGACACTGCTCTGATATTAAATGGTATGCAGGGAAATCATCCATATATTTTAAATTCGGTTAAATGTATTTTTTAAACATAATACATTGGTTTCACAATGGGCCCACACACGCTAGTTGACATCGACACCAACTGCCAACTGGTGCCGATCCCGATTCAAAGGGGGGTGTATCATTTCAAATGCTGGTCACTTCAAATGCTGCTAAAAAGCTCACTTCAAATGCTGTAGTGCATCATTACAAATGCTACTGTGCTAGGAGTGGTATGAGAAGTGAATTGGGAAGTAGAAAAACAAAAAAAAACAAATGGCAGGTGACAAGAAAATGCTTCAAAAATAAAGAATTCTATTCACTTCTCATTTCACTACTCTATTCATTTCTAATTCTCATGAAGTCCATTTTAGTGCCGCAGATGAGCAAGCATGAGATGATTGAATGGTGGCATAATTACTAACTGTAGGTAGTTGTCGCCTTACAGCATTTGAATTGATACACTACAGCATTTTAAGTGAGCTTTTTGGCAGCATTTGAAGTGACTAGCATTTGAAGTGGTCTGGGCTCGATTCAAAGGTTGCTGACGAGCCGACGAACAACGTTCAAACGCAAGCTTTGAATTGGGATCGGCACCAGTTGACATTTGGTGTCGTTGTTAACTAGTGTGTGTAGGGCCATTGGGACAAAATAAAGCATGGAATTTATCACATCACTTATTCACTAAATTATGGTTGCGCGTCCTTACTGTTCATCTCAAACGAGTTCACATTTTATCTGAAATTGCTACAGCTTTTAATCTTACATGTATTTTAGTGTTTGTTTCAAGTTAATTGGCATTCCTTATGTATTATAATCCGGGATAAAAATGAGAACTTGCCGCGAAGGTTCATAATATTTTGTAACTTGCCGCGAAGGCTCACATAAATTTGAAACCGTCGCATAAAATGTAGCAAAAAGACCATGTCGATGACAGATAAATGTTCAAAAATTGGAAAATGTTTCACTTGAAGGAAGACTCTGAGATGAACACCATGCATCTTAGTTTGATCTACTTTTCCATGGAGTAGACGATCTATTGTATTTTTCGTTTACCTTAGATATTTACATGTATTCCTAAATCTCGGCTACCTATAAAATACAGCTATAATACATTATCTCACCTACCTATATACCGTATTACCTGGAATTACCCCCCCTTGAGTTACCCCCCTCGAATTACCCCCCCCCTCAAAATGGGCTGGGGAAATTATAACCCCATCCCCTCGAAATACCCCCTCCAGAATGATGTACCTCATGTATGCAATGTACATGATGTATTTATTACTTCTAATTTGCATTGCAGGTACACATGACTACATAGTTTGTGTTGCTATCTACGTTTTTATGTTCAAATATATCAAGTTTGGACACATTTATTACCTGTTTTAGGCACGAAAATGCCTACTATTTACTATGATCCTTACGAAAATTTCTGACGAAATAATTAAAAAACCCTCTAATAAGCCCCCACCTCGAATAAACCCCCCCTCAAATTTTGATGGCGAAACAATAAACCCCCATGGGGGTATTTCGAGGTAATACGGTAACACTGTATTGATATCATGTATAATACATAAGCCGTTCATGGATTTTTCCCCGTGCCTTGTACGGTTTGTCTATTCCGTTAATTAGCCGTGCACTTGTCCCTAGAAGCTCAAATTTTTCAGTTTATGTAAGCTGCGGATAACTACAGGCATTATTCACTTTCACAGTTATGTGTTATCCTACAGTATAACTGCTGGATATATTTACATATCCAGAAATAACACACAAGTATAACTTTTTATTGATGTGTTTATCAAAGTGCATGACGAATTTATTGTAAATATGTGAAGAATATCGGCACTATTCATACTAAATTCGCATCAAATGCGTATGAATATGTTTATGAGGCGTCCAGTTCTTAAGTCGATAACTCCAAAATTTCTAATTGAGTTTAGTACATAAACGGGAACATAGGACAATTAGGGACATCTGGGAATATTTTCGAAATTCTCCAGCAAGAAGTTGATAACTCCATGCTGCAAATAAATAGTCAATATGTCCACTCATTTTGTTGCAAAAAAGTACAGAGGATTTCTTAAATCCATCTGGGTGGGACAAAGACTTCTCAAAGTCGACTGGTGCACAAATGACCCACCCATAAGGCAAATTCATTTGGGGCGGGAACAAAAATGCTGTTGCAGGTTTGCAGCTAGATGTATTATGTTGCCATCTAAAAGCGTCTTGTAGAAAGATCACTGCTCCCATAAATATATTGCTGTTAAGGACAGAGGAAGCAGATTTGACACTTTGTAATTTGAAACATTTTGGAACTTAGGATAGTTAGCGAGCGTTTATCCACTGACAGATAATTGGAAATGGAACATAACATGATATTTTCTCAAAATAGATTTTTTTGGAGTTATCGACTTTTAGAAGTAGTTCCTTCATAAACTGGTGGCACATTTAAATGAGAAATCAGGTACCTCATTTTTCATAACAATCTCACCGGAAAATGTGCAGCCCAATATGGCTGCCATTTGTTGTGGGGGTGCCCACAACATTTGCCTACCTATATGCCAAGTGGCACCCCATGGCACCCCCCTGTTCTGCTGCTACAGATTGATGAAGATTTTTTGCCAATTTTTTCCCAGAAAAAATAAATGAGAATTTTCAAAAAACCACACAAAATATAGCTGTGGTGAAGGATGCAGCCATTTTTTGGTGTGGTGACAAATCGAGTGATGAATACACTTGTGTTGGTGCTTTTTCAAAAAATTAAAAGTCCTTGTGGCTTGCCCCAAGCCATCTTTTGACCAACTGGTAATTAGGGGGTATATCTTGACTCCCTGCCCACTCCCCCACACAAAAATTACCCCCAATATACAGACACGTGCCACGGAGCCATGTCAACAATGATTTTAAACTTTGTGATTACCTAAATTGTGGTTGTGATTAAAAAACTGTGATTTTTGATTTTCTGGACATGACCTCTTTATTTGTCTGGCCCACTCACACTAGATACAGGGCACATTGCCCATTGCCCCCCACAGGTTTTTATCAGATAATTAGTGCCCACATTGAATGGGCACAAGTATTTTGTAATTTGCATCATGACACTGCAGGTGCTGGACATGCTGTCACGCGAGTGCCCTCTTTACACAGGGCTGTTTTTATCGTTCGCTATAAAAAATACTTAAGTGCAAAAACGGGGCCCAGGAGCAGCCATATGTTGCCCCTGACACTGAGCGAGCCAATTCTGGCCCCCATGTGCTCCGTGAATAGCTTGGGATAGTGGATTGTCCACTTTTTCAAACCTGTGTTTTTCTCAAAAATTTTTTTTGGATTTGATCAACAACGCCATCATTGTGTGGGGCTTCTGGGGGTTCTGAGGGGGTAGAAAAGTTAAACATACTTACAATCTACCAATGTTAAAAAAACTTTTTGGTCTCAAATGTCCAGAAAAAAAGATATTAAAAATATAAATTTCTTCAGAAACAAAAATTTGTATGAATTCTCATTTATATTTTCCAGAAAAAATCTGGAAAAAATTTTTTTCCTGCAGCAAGGGTTGCCTGAGGGGGGTGCCCCCTAGGGTATATATGGTAAATACGTGGGGGCACCCTCACACAAGATGAGAGCCTAACAGGTTGCATGTGGGATTTGTAAAATACAATAAAGTGATTTTCTCATTTATATTTTCCACCAGTTTATGTGTTTTCACAAAATAACTGCACACATGCATTTATTTCCTGAAAATAGGGCATGTGTTCTACGCTTAAGCTTTTTAATGCTTTCCTCGGTATTTTCAAAATACCTTAGTATAAATGCTCAAAATTTGGTAGGTGTATTTATACGTACACTTACGCTTTCTAAAAATGTCAGTATAACAATGGTGGTAAACTGGTGGAAAATTTAAATGGAAAATTCCTAAAACTACCTGTCAGGTTGTCATCTTGTGGCAGGGTGCCCACAAGTATTTACAATATATACTCAAGACGACACCCCCTCAGGCCATACTTTGTTGTGAAATTTTTTTTCTTCATGTTTTTTTTTCTGGAAAATATATGGAAAATCCATACAAATTTTTATTCAGGCCAGTACTTGATTTATTTTAAAATTTGGTTGGGGACGGTTTAGGCCACTAAGTTTTGTTGACATAGGAGATGGTAAATCCCTGCAACTTTTCCACCCCCCCCCCCACCACAACCCACACAAGCCACAAACCAAAATGTTGCCAAAGATCAAATATCACTTTTGTTGCAGCATTTTCACTTGTGGCCATAAAAGCATAGTGTGTGCAAAGCCGTGGCAAAGGAGCAGCCTCCTGACACTGAGGAACCTTATTCTGGGAACCATGTGCCCCATGAAAGTATTGGGGCAGTTGAGCATGAAATTTCTCCAACCAATGTTTGGCTCAAATCATATTTTTGGTTTGATCTTCAGCACCATTTTGGTGCGGGGCTTGTGTGGGTTGTAACGGGGTGGAAAAGTTGCAGGGAGTTACTATCTATATTTATGTCAAAAAGCCTGAACAAGAATTTGTATGGTTTTTCCATTTAAATTTTCCGGAAAAAACATGAAAAAATGCATTTTCAAAACTAAGGGTGGCCTGAGGGGGTGCCACCTTGGGTATATATAGTAAAGACTTGGGGGCACCCTCACACAAGATGACAGCCTGACAGCTTGCATGTGGGATTTTTAAAACATATTTTTATGAATTTTCCATTTAAATTTTCCACCAGTTATTTGAGTGGCTTATAAATACAGTATCTTCAGCCTGGCATTTTGAAGATGTTATAGACAATAATACTGAGAGTGAATGCTTTTAGTAAACCCATTTTTCTTATTACCTTAATGTGTTTACTTGCAAAATGTGTTTACCTCATTTGAAAACCCTCCCACACTATCCAGTATATGCAATTTCACCTGGTGTAAATTAATCCAGGTATTCAGATTCAAAATGAATTGTGCCAGGTGGAATAGGAGCTGGGATTCAGCAGAAAATGGAGAAATGAGTGATAGCGTTGAACTGATTCCATATTCCTACTACAACACCCATTTCATATACCCTGGTGAATTGTTGGCGGGATTCATTCTGCAGCTATTCAATCTGTACATTCTGAGTGGCCGGGGATTTCACAACATGGCTTACAGGACCTATTTGACTGCTTTATCTTGCATTTACCTGGTGTCCATTCCATTCATGGCTGCTTCAGTCATATACCGTGGTGACAGATTTCCTATGGTTGGACATTGGCTGCCAGCAGTCTATTTCACATATTTGGATAGTTATATTGTCAATGTGGTCTTATGTGCTGGAAATGTGATCTTGGTCATTCTGGCTTTTGACTCATTGAGGTAAATACATATTATGCCACTTTTTGGCACTTTTATGTTTGAACAGAGTGGGTAAATACTTTAGACATGGCACTGACATAGGGTCTTTTATGCACAGGGGCCTACTTAACCCATTCAGTTCACAAGACAAGAACAATGCCATTTTCATCATTGGCAATGTGCTGCTATTAATCATCATGTTTCTTTTGCCATTAACATTGGAACATCAGCTAGTGAAAATGGACCAGGGCACTAAATTTGTGTATTGCCGGCTGCAGTGGTCCCACTGGATGCATGAATACATCCATCTGATGCATGTGCTGACAGTGGCCTTTTTTGAGATTGGTCTCACACTGGTGGTGATATTAATTTATGTGTTGATTTTTTGTACATTTATAAACAGTATACAAGAGGTAGGTATGAGAAGAAGAAAGAATGCTGTGACCTCTTTTGGTGTTTTGAAGGGCAGTGCAATGAAAATGAACAGGCACAGGGCACATGTTAGTCTGTGCTGATAAATTTTGTGAAATTTTATCTAACAGTTAAACTTCAGACAAGCTTCTTCATACATTTTTGATGGAATGTAATGTAATTTTTTAGTGATGTGTTTCCAGACAGATAGTCAGATATTTACTTTGATATGGTTGATACTCAGTTAGTATGTCTGCAACTCATAATTTATCATGTATTTATCATGAACTCATGTATTTATCACCTGAACTAGAATGCAACCATATCACATTGAAATAAAACAAAAATGAAATCAAATCATTATAACCAAAAAATCAACAAAATATGCACAGGTGGTGAACCGACGCAAAGCAGTCACACTATGTTTGGGTGTGGTCAGTGCCTATTTGGTCTGCAATATTCCATCTGCTATAAAACAGATTATTTATGCGACATGCTACATCATGAATGGTAGCACTGGCTTGAATATGTTCAGAAAGACAGAAGCTGCACAATTGCTCGTTGAGTTGGCAAATGGCGCCCTGCTGTTGAACACCAGTTTGAGTATGATAATGCAATATTTTACTAGCAAGAGCTATAAAAAGCAGGTACATAGAGTGATCAGAAAAGTTTTGTCAAAGTTGGGCTACAAAAACAGTGATTTGGTCACCCCAAGGTTGCGTCGTATCACTGATTTTGCATCTGCAAACAGAAGTACATTTGGACGGTGCCCCAATAGTGAATTTTCAAGTGGTGGTGCGAAAATATCTACTGTTGTACGTGTACCTAATAATTTGATGGTTGATCACATTACATCACAGCATATTGATCAAACCTATTTATAAAGTGTAGCGCAGCCACTTGATGTGAAACTTAGCTGGCTGGCTTCTTTCAATGTATGCCATGCCACATGGAACATTGTACAAGTCTTTGGGACATTTTACATGATATTCACAGAATTTATGGGAGATTTTTCACTTTACTGTAGCTGTAGGTTTCGCTGAGTGCAGGGCTAGTAAAGTAACATCACTGTGTGATGACTTAATGTGATGACTTAATTTTTATCATTCTATTTTGTCTGCTGTTAAAAAATTTAACATTCCATAAGACAATCTAAAGGAGTGCTAGTTTTTGCAAAGCCAATCTGTTAATATGGATATAATGTAAAATTAGATGTATATATTATTATATTATGTTTACCCTAAATCCTTGAATAAGTCCCCAGGGGAGTTTTGTTTTCATCAGAGTTTTTGAGGGGGAGATATTTGAGGTTGTAGTTTTTCAAGATGGGGGGTATTTATTGTCAGAGGTTTCAGGAAAACAGGGACTCCATTCATTGTATGAATTCACTCCATCAACTCATGAAATCCACATATTTAACAGTTCAACAACAACAGAAACAAAGTATCCATTATATTTACATTAAACATGTGTTGGTATGTGTACACTGCGTACACATTATGTATCTGCTGTCAATGCCGAAGTTGACATTAATTTTTGCTGCATCATTTCCAGGGGGAGTTATTCTTAGGGTTGGAAAAAAACGTTTTTTTTTAACTCGATGTTTTTTTTAAAAAAAAAACGTTTTTTTTAATAAAAAAAACGTTGTTTTTTTTAAAGCTCCCAGATATGACCTAGTGTCAACATATATAGGTATATCAGACACTGGCAATACTCTGTGATGTTCAATATGACCATACAATGGCTGTGGAGCCATGGGATAGCATTATAAGTGGTGATTTGTCCATTTTTCGTCGACATATTGTTTGTATATCGCCTTATAGTCAAATGTTCGTGACTTCAGGTAAAGTTTGGCACGGAATGGTGATCAAACAAGGTTATAAAAGGAGGTTGTTACTTTGGGAGTGAAGTTACACACTGTGGAGGTACATGGAAGCACATTACCTCAATATTATATATTACAGCAACATATGTCGGCTTATTCACCCACGGTAGCACATAGAAATGGATGTTTTGATACTAAAAATGCAACAAAACTAATGAAAACAACCACCAATGTCAATTTGTGTGTGAAATTGCGCGCTTGCGCGCAAAAATAGTGCTTAGTACTAAAAATTTCGGCCAATGTTTTTTAAAAAAAACAAACATTTCAGACGTCATGTTTTTTTTAAAAAAAAAAAAAACGTTTTTTTTTAAAAAAAAACGTTTAAAAAAAAACATCGGCCAACCCTAGTTATTCTAGAGGTAGGGCTGTTATTCAGGGGGAGTTATTTTTCCTCACCTGGTGAACAGGTGGAAGTTATTCAAAAGTGGAGTTATTCGAGGATTTGCGGTAAATGCCTCGTAACTTTTATCAATTATTATCATTTACACCAGTGAATAAGGATCATCATGTTGAACATTTTTACACCATGCATAGTTTCCATCGGTATATTTTTGTTTTGAATTTCTGTGTTCTCGTTTTTTTATAGACATTTTGAATGTGTACTACTTTCCTTTATTATACTTGTTTTTTTTTTTGATGAATAAATAATAGATTTGTCATGTTTTTCAAATCCAGATGATCTGCAGATATCATGTGCTAAGGTAGTGCACCGTTATACACATGTAACATTCAGTGCAGCAAAAGAACAGATAAAAGTAAAATAAAACAAATGTTCATGAATTCAGAAGTACCGATGTAAAAGTGCTGTATAACGCCATTGTAACAACGGGGCACATGGCACTACAAATCAATTTGAACATAGTTTGTATGCTGAGTGCCTTACTCGCAGTCAATATTTCTGTAGGGCATGTAGGACATAAAGTAGCAGGGTTTGCAAAAAAATAAGATGGAGTATTTGAAAAAGTATAAAAATTCATATTTTCTAGTAAAATGTATAAAAATCAATATATATATATTTTTAAATTTGTAAAATTGTATTTATATACCGTGTCATTTAACTTACAAGTGAAATTTTTTATCACTTGTTTCTTAACTATCTGTATCTACTGGTCCACCTGCGGAATCGGTTTCTGGTTGTTGCTTCTGCGTCATAGCAAAAAGCGCCATAGCGCTTCTGGCGCTTGGCACCATTTTCCTCTGGCGCCATTGCCGCTTGGCTAGCGCCAAAGCAAAAAGATAGCACTGTCGGTCTTTGGTACCATTTTGCTGTGCTGCTATTCTTGCTTGGCACCAGTTCGCTCTGGCACCATTGGCGCTTGACGCTAGGGGTCGGAAAACCGCCATGGTGCCAAAGTTCTGGCGCTTTTCACATCACTCACTACTAGTGATGTAAAAGGACCATGGTGGTGCTAGCACCAAAGCAAAAAAATGGCACTGTTGGTTCTCGGTACCATTTTGCTGTGCTGCTATTGGTGCTTGGCATCATGTTGCTGTGCTGCTATTGGTGCTTGGCACTATTTTTTTGTGCTGTCAGGAACAAAATCACCTGGCTCTGGTGCTTGGCATTAGCGCCATGTAAAAAGCGCCATGGCGCTTTCAGGTGCATAGTGCCATTTTGCTGTGGTACCATGGGTGCTTTGTGTTGAACATAAGAAAACATTAGTTGCCAATGGCACCATGACATGGCACCTATAAATGGTGCCAGTGCCATGGTGCTATTTTACACAATCAACTGGAGTAGGAGGAATGCATCACTTATGTGCATTACTTTTGTTGACTGTCTGGCAATTATTAGATTTTTATTAGATCAATAATGATAATAATAATAATAACAATAATGATTATAACTATAATCTTGTGTCTCACCTGTTTTCACAGTGCTCGATTTTATAAAATCCTGTGGTGTAGCATTCCAAAAACTGGACGTATTTAAGAATTTAAAAAAAATATATAATATTAGAAAATCGCTCAAAGAATAAAATAAATACAAATTTCTCTGAAAAATGCTGAGAAAATCTAAACAAATCTAAAAAATATATCTGAGAGGTTTTTTATATTCTCTTCTCATAAAAATATATAATTCAATCTCTCCAAAAAAGCAGTAGAAAATAAAAATAAATACCGTATTACCTCGAATTGACCCCCTTGAATTACCCGCCTCGAAATCCCCTCCTCCTGAAATATTGCTGGCGAAATAATAAACCCCCTGTGGGTATTTTGAGGTAATACGGTATAAGGTTTAAAAAAAAATATTTTATGAGATTTTGGAAATATAAATTTCCCAGCGATTTTTCAAACTCTAGCCGCAGGTACCGTTCGCATAAATGTCACCCTTTATATGTCGTATAGTATCTGGTTGATGCACGTTTTGTTTCCCCTTTGCAATAATGGCGGCGCACACACTAGTTAACACATGTGTGTCAACTGGTCTGTGTCAACTCAGATTTGGCTCAGAACTCAGATTTGGGCATGTCGCATAGCTATATTCCAAATCCAATGCACTTGCCGTAATACACTAGCGGACAGAATAGTTGAGACTCTCGACCGTCGTCTCATAAAGGAAATTTGTTCAGGTGAGGTCCGACTGTGTTCGCGTGCACGGCACTCCTCAACCGCTGAGCGAAAAGTGTTGATATTTGAATATAATGTAATTTTATGTTGGGGCTAACGTGAATGGCTAACGGCATCTTTCTACGACTCCCCTGACCCAAGATATGGTGGGTGCGAAAAAAAGTTATTTTTCTAAAAAAATTTGTGTGTCATCCAGAAATAACAAAGTTTGCACGTCAATTGACTTTTAACTCATTCATTTGTCGACCGATTTTGGTCAATTGACTTTTAAAATGATCACATATGATAGCAGAGTTCATTTTTGAGGTCAAATCGGTGATGTAGAATTGTGCATATTTCAGTTTGGGCCTGCGGTTGTTGATATGGATGAAAGGCAGACGTTTCAAGTGCTATCACTTTTGATTTGTAAGAGATATCGATGTGATTCTTTTGGTATTGTGTTTCTCTCAATCAAGAGTATACGATAGCATGTTCAGTACAAAAATATTTTTCGTGCTGAAAAACTGGGTCAAATTGGCATACGGAATTTATACATCACTAATCTGACATCAAAAATGTCATCTTCAGGTTGTCCCAATCATTGTAACAGTTGAATGATCCAAATCGGCCCAGAAATGGCCAAGTTTTTTAATATTCAAAATCAATCACCCAGACTGGCCAGATTTTTTGATTTTATTGATCACCTTTTTATAGACCCCCCTTATCTAGTGACTGGGGGATTATTCAAGCAAACAAATTTTTTTGGTCATAGTCCCGACCTGAAAACCCAACATACTCGAACAGCATCAAAATTGGGCAAGGGATAAGTAACTGGGAAGCAACAAAAATGGACCCTCAGCTCAGCCGCTAGTGTAATTAGCTATTCTGACCGCTAGTGTAATTACTTTTCAACATTGCCGCACGTGCATTTGGACATCACTCAGCGGCACATGATCCCTAAACTAGAGTTGACACAGACAAGTTGACACACGTGTGTGAACTAGTGCGTGGGCCGCCAATGTCACATCGCATGTGCGTAATTTGTTGGGTATATTGCCATGTTGCTGACAGGGGGCGGTCACAATGTTCATTATACTGTACGTTTTGACGTGTTTTTTTCTTTTCCAGTTTGTGTTGGGTGATTTATTATTGTGTTACCATGACGTTTATCAGCGAGAGAGGTCATTAAATGAATTGTGTTGAATGCTGTAAGTACATAGGTAATTTCTTTGCAAAATATCTAGTGAATCAACGTACATTTTCTGTACTCAGATACTTTCAAAAGGTGTAAATACATAAAAGTGAGTACAGGAACCTTTTGGGAAGAAATGTTAAGATGACTCATAACTCAGTACTCGAGTTTATATGTACATACTTCCGAGTAAAAGTAAATAGGTATGTTTACATTTTCCCAAATGTGGAAATTTTAAGTAGCTTAGGTAACTGCATTCAAGTAGCATTTTTATAGCCCTAACATTTTTGATTACTTATTTGCAATTTATGTACCTTCGTATCAATATTTGAGCGACGATGCTTTCAGAATGGTTTTTGGGAAAACAAACAGTATATACCGTATTTTGTCGAATACCCCCCTAGAAATACCCCCCGTCTCGAAATACCCCCCTCAAAATGGACACTATGAATTTATTAGCCCCCCCCCCTCGAAATACTCCTCCCCCAAATTGACTGTAAACAGAACGTACATGACAAACCTATTGTTTGTGATCTGGACGATGCAGAACAGACGCTCAAACAATGACTGTGTTACGTTATAACCTGTTTTACACCATCTAAATACATATTTACTCATCTAAGTCTATAGACACTTACAGTGACTCTTACACATGGTGCTTTTTGTTGCAGTTTTCGACGTCAGCGTACGTTACAAACAACATTTTTGTACCGG
>OZ038451.1:5874160-6003577 GCA_964036195.1 Sphaerolaimus hirsutus
TATGTAAGTCAAAATGGTGACTTTCTCATGCAATTGTGGTGATGGTCGATACATCATGTCACTATGCACATCTGCCCCAGTGAAAGTTTGCAAAGTGTGGTTGGATTTATTAGCACTTTTTTGGTGTGGGAAAGTGCCTGGTGTACTGTCTGCACTGTACCTTTGAATAAAAATAATGATTAAAAATTGCTCAAATGGTCCTACACACACTAGTTTTGAGCATGACTTTATGCTGCAAAAACTGAAATGGTGATATGGCAGCATTCAGTCTACTCTTTGTATGCTATATGTGTTTTAGTTTTCATGCCATTTTCAAATTTTTACTTTCATTGGATTAATTTCTAATTGAAATAAAATCAAATCATTCAATCATGTTCATTTAATTGCATTTGAAATTTTTTTTCAGTTTTTGCATGAAGTCATGCTGAAAACTAGTGTGTGTAGGACCATTTGAGCAATTTTTAATCATTATTTTTAATCAAAGGTGCAGTGCAAACAGTACACCACTGAAATTTGCGGGAGGCTTATAAATCTGTTTTGAACTCATTTGAGTTCACCACAATGTTTGGTCTGTAAACTAACTACTTGAGGGTGATACATTTTTTTTTGCACTTTCCCACACCAAAAAAGTGCTAATAAATCCGACCACACTTTGCAAACTTTCACTGGGGCAGATGTGCATAGTGACATGATGTATCGACCATCACCACAATTGCATGAGAAAGTCACCATTTTGACTTACATAATATTTTTCCCTGACTCCCCTAAACCAGTTACATTACCACTGCAACACTTGCAATGAGCCAAAACCGGGCAAAACACATTTCAGATTTACTTTGAACACCACGCTAGGTCTGCATGGTGTAGCACAATGTAAATAGCTCTGAGAAAAAAATGGTTTGGTGTTTTTTAACAAAACTTGATATTTGAGTAAATAGTGATGTGTGAAGATTTTTCAAAATATTTTTTGATAAATTTTGAAATAGCTGTTGCATTGGAAAACATCCCTCATGCCATGCATGTGTAAATACTGGACACTTGATGTTTGACTGAATTTTTATTTTTGGCCATGTGAAAGTTTTTTTTGGGGTACCATGCATGCACCGCTGCGGTGGTGGTGGTGGATATTCAAAACAAACCCATTTTACTCGGGATTGGAGAATGATGAATCAGAGCATTTTTTACAGATCTTGAGATAGAAGAGCGCTGTACTATTTTTTCCACATTCATTTGAACATTTTCAGTAGGTAGTGAAACACGAGTCCCAGTTATCGGTGCATCAATTCAAACAACACCAAATGTGAACAACATAATCATTGTTCTGAATACCTTGCATGCTCGATTTTCATCAATTTCGTCCTCCTCCGATGAAAATTCTGCCATGACATTATGCTGGGAAACCTTACCACCAAAAGAAAAGCTGTCCTCACTACACCGCGCTGTATTAGTGTAACAATTTTACACCACACGCCGCCGCCGCCGCCGCCGCCGCCGCCGCATTACACAAAACGTTACGCTGGCTGTGACATCATAAAAAAATTACTACGCGTTCGATATTGCGCTGTAATAAAATAAAAAAATTACTACGCGGCGCGGCATGTGTTAAAGTATATTTCACTGTGTGTGTATAAAAAAGGGAAGTTGCACGCAATATGATTTTAATTATTAAATCAGGTGAGGAGGTATTTTGGAGCTGTGTACAGTAGTTTACTGCCATTAAACGTAGATTTAAAAACTCATATATTGGCTTCAAATGAATTTGAGTTTACTAGAATCAGGTCTCTGTCAACTACCATTGGTGGCAAACATTTAAACAATTCACAGCTGCGGCAAACTCAAATACATAGCAAACTAATTATAAGCTCCCGATTATACTAATTCCGTTAGTCAACTAGTGTGTGCAATTACATACAAACTGATTGACACATTTCTGGGGGTGTTTCCATGTGTAAACACTTTAGTGACACATGCTTAAAGCGACTCCGATTTGGTAGAATAAACGTGCCGGAAACTCTACGCGTTTCAGAGGGGTAGATATCATTTAACATACAGCCCATATCACAGTATGTCTCCCTACACATGCTGCAGCGCCCATATCACAGTTTGTCTCCCTACACATGCCCATGAGTGCAGATCACATGTCGCGTTTGCAATACACATACGCGTACCCGGTGTGGTGGAAATGCATGTCATTCTAGATTGTTGTTAGGGGATGTTATTGTTTCGGCAAGTCACTCAGACCTAGGTGGTTTTTCTGAGCTAGTTTAATTCAAGGGGCACTTGGAATGTATTTTTTAGTTTCCTGAATGTTATTAAATTTTCTGTTTCTGTGGAAAATTTTTTGTATGAATTTCAAATTTCATTTCATTTTAACTAACATTTAACATTCTATTTCATGTTTTATTTGGCAACAGTGAAGAGTTTTTTCAGTGTGTTTACATAATAGCAATTTTATTCAGCAGATTAACTACATATTTACTACATGGGGTTTGTCAGGGTACCATTATAGATAATTTTAGTATCACTAATTAGTCAAACATGTCTATACAATTTATTTTACATATTTTATTATTTTTTTATTTGTAAATAGATGTATATTTGTTAATTTGTCACATACTATTTAACAGGTATAAACAAAAAATTGTTGCCATCAATTAACTGAATGTCTCACATATCACTATATGCATAACGAGATTTTTATCAACTTAATAAAACACAACTAATGGAAACAACAATTTGAATTATTTCAAATTAAAAAATTTACATACTATTTAGAGCGCGCTCACACATGTACCGTGGTGGTGAACATGCAGGCACAGAAAATATACATGTAGTTACACGCGCACACGCATGTCCACCACACCACACCACACCCACCGGGAACGCGTATGTGTATTGCAAACGCGACATGTGATCTGCACTCGCGGGTACGTGTAGGGAGACAAACTGATATGGGTGCTGCGGCCTGTGTAGGGAAACATACTGTGATATGGGTTTGTATGTGTTTTACAAAAATTTTATTTTTATTTGATTTTTTATATTTTATTTTGTGACCAGGATTGATTTAAGTAAAATTCTTTATACTTTATTCTTCAACATTTTTATTAAAATTTTATTCTATTTTTATTTTATTCTTCAACATTTTATTTTAATTTTATTTTTATTTTTTATTATATTTTGTGACCAGTATTAATTTAAGTAAAATTATTTTTATTTTATTCTTCAACATTTTATTTTAATTTTATTTTTATTTTTTTTATTATATTTTGTGACCGACCAGTATTAATTTAAGTAAAATTATTTTTACTAAACTTTTATTTCATTTTTATTTTTATTTTATTTTTTATTTTATTCTTCAATTTTACACTTTATTTTATTCTTCAATTTTTCTTAAAAACTTAACATGCTATTTAAAGCACGCTCACTCATCTACCATGGTGCTGATCATGCAGGCACCGAAAAATATACAATCATGTATAGATAAATACATGCAGTTACACGCGCACACGCATTTCCACCACACCGCGCACGCGTATTTGTATTGCAAATGGTGTGATTTTATTAAAATTTTATTTTTATTTTATTGTTTTTTTCACTGTTTTTTTTTTCATGACCAGGATTGATTTAAGTAAAATTCTTTTTACTAAACTTTTATTAAAATATTAATTTTTTTATTAAAATTTTATTTTTATTTTATTTTTATTTTTTATTTCACCAGTATTAATTTAAGTAAAATTATTTTTACTAAACTTTTTTTTCATTTTTATTAAAATTTTATTCTATTTTCATTTTATTTTTATTAAAATTTTATTTTTATTTTATTTTTATTTTTCTTAAAACTTAACATGCTATTTAAAGCACGCTCACTCATCTACCATGCGAACGAGTGTAGAGCACACCAATTAGACAATAGGTCCAAAGGCCCTGGTATTCTGCTGGGTGGTTAAAAGTGTTTCTGAACAACTGTCCTGGATAATTGCTACGGTATTCATATTTTTGGGGTTAATATTTACTTCGGGTTTTCTTTGTATATTTTTAATAAGATAAATAATTGTTTTTGAAGAATTTCGCGGATATGTAATTACAAATGAATACCTTAAGTAGTAAACACCTTCCCGATCAAGTCCGGCCGCCTATTTTTTTTTTTCACTTCGCAGGCCATATCTCCGGTTGTGGGAGGGGTGGAAAACTAAAACTTGGGTGGTATATAGGCGCAACCCTCCACTACCCCACATGAATAAATGGGGCAGCGGCGACTCACTATAGAGGGTTCGCCATATATGTGAAAAAAGTTTGCAGCGTTTTCACTGCCCCTCACAGGTCCGGCTCCCAGTTGATTTCTTACACTGCGGGACCCATATCTCCAGCTGTGGGAGGGGTATAGATCTAATTTTTGGGGATGTGTCACCAACACCCCTCCCCTACTATACACTGGCGAGGCGGTTTTTGGCAACTCACCACAGTGTGGGGTGCAAAGTTTAAAATTTATTAAAATGTTACTGTCCCACACAAGTCCACTATCCAATTGAATTTCAAAAAATGGACACTTTTGTGTTGTTTTAACACACTAATGTGGTTGACAATGTGAAATAAGCATGAAATATCCTCTAAAACTGGCCACCACATGAACCCCTTCCCCAAGTGGGTGACAAAAACATCACTTTTTACAACTTTTTTTTTATTAGATACTTGAACTGCTGGTTTACAATGATTTATAGAGGAGGGTTAAAGGTTTCAAATTGTGTAAAAAACCTTACCTCAAAATGCCTTCATAAGAAAATTTGCTGGGGGTGAATTTCAAATTTTGAGTGTGATGTCGTCGGCTTCCTCGTTGTTGGTTTTGTTTTCATCAAACTCTTCCTCATCTGATGACAGGTTGTCTGGTGGTATTTGTTCTCCTGGCTGCTGCGGGCTATCGACGAGCTTTGCGTGTCTTCCATAATTTTATTGTGATCATATCAAAAAGGTCCCATTTTATACTATGCCGCTGTTTGCTGTAATAATTTTACAGCAACAATGTTTCGCTGTAACGTGCGCGAGTGTAATAAGGTGTTTCGCTGTAACATGCACGAGTGTAATAATTTTAGTTACAATAAGGTAGGTTGGTTTCGCTGTAACATGATTTTATTGTAACGCCGCGTGTAATAATGTTGTAATATTTGTGTGTAATATTTGTGTGTAACACTTTTGTGTAATATTTGTAAAAATTATTTTAAAAAATTTTATAAATGGGTTTGTGTGTTCCATTTCTCAAAAAAGGGTGTAGTTTGTGCGCTGTTTGTGCTAGGCACTCACTACTGGCGTTCAAAACATTTCTGGTGAAATATATAAGCCCCCTCGAAATACTCTCCCCCCTCGTTTAACCCCCCCCCCCCCCTCAAAATTCTCACTCTGAAACAATCACCGCCGGGGGTATTTCGAGGAAATACTACTCGAATGATTCCCCCGCCTTGAATAATTCCCCCCTCTTAGACGAGTGAGGAAAAATAATTCCCCCACTCAAATAATCCCCTCCTTAAGGTATATGATAAGTTTTTTAAGTTTTTGCATTCAATTTGAACAAAAAATTACATGTTTTTTAGTAAATAATGCGTATCTCATGAAATCAGTTCATAGAACCAGATCTCTTCAACCAGACAGTTTTCCATCGTTACTGTGATGCATGCACTTCACAGACACTTTTTACACATTTTATTATTATACTTATAAATTGTTTACATTTGAAAACACTTTGAAATTTGTGAAGTGTGTTGAAGTGCGCGTGAAAACACATCACCGCAGATCACCAGCGGTAACATAGTTTTTGCTGTGTTTGCGTGGTGAGATGCCTGTATAAATTAGAAGTAAAATCATAGGCAACTCTAATTGATATCAATCCGCAGATTATCATGTTAATCCATAGTCGGTGATAATCTTCACTAGTTATTAGGGAAAAGTTTTATAACTGCACGCTTTGCACGGCAGAATTGTTTTAGGTACCGAACTTTTTCAGAAGTATGCGTGCAGGTTAATACTTTCATTTTTACCCCACGCTCAATAATTACCTGGGTAAAATACTTTTTTCACCTGCACATGGGTAAAATAGCGTTTAAAGCTGAAACTGAAATTTGAACTGATTTTTTTTTCAAATGCGGATTAATCAACGCGGTTGAATGATTTTATTAAATTCAAATGTGAATTTAAATTAATGAACATTTAAATTTTAAAATTTGAATACTAAAACACATATACCTAGGATACAATAAGAGTAGGCTGTATGTTGCCATGTCGCCATTTCAGTTTTCACAGAAGTCACGGTGACTTTGTGAAAACTAGTGTGGTAGGGCCATTAACACAAATAATGAATTTCTCAAACCAATACATGATAAATGAGTTAGAGCCCTGAATTTATCAAATCATCAAATAATGGCAACTTTCTGTTCAAGGTTTGCGGTCTGTCTAGCACACTTACTGTGATTGTTAATTACTTAATGCGTGGGTGTTCTAGGTAATTGTAGAGATTAGAACTAAATCGTGCTGTAAAATATTGTTGTTTTCGTTTTGAAAAATCGTGTACTTATTGTTGTTTTCCCAGGTTGTTTCAACGTAGGTATATGTGTGTTCAAACTTATTACAGTTAGATCGAATGATGATAATGCAATGACAAAAAATTTACATTCCTCAATTTTACATACCAAGCTAGGTAGATTTTATGTCGTGTTGCACAGGGTTGTTAAAATCCTTGAACTGATTCAAAGTATATATAAATGTAGCCTAAATGTAAATTTACTGTATTACCTCCAATTGTAGGAGCACCATCATTTTGTCACGTTTTCTGTGCCTTCAATTAGAGGGTACTTTTCTTGGAGGGTATTTACCTTCTATTGTTTTCAACAGATATTACAAACATTTAACCAACAGTGAACAACAACGCAATTCATTTTATCAAACTGGAATGTAACAAAGTGGTGAACCAGGTCTAATAAATACAAGTTGACACAGAGTTCTCTTTTCGGGCTATTTACACAGGTCCCGGTCCCCGGCCGGGACCTGTGTAAATAGCCCTCTTTTCGTCATTTTCCACGGTCTTTGCCACCGTTTTAATGATTTTACACGTATTGGCATGCAGCCAGTTGTGCCTTTTATTGGAGGTAAATGTTATATTTGGGATAAGCCTTCTTTTTATTTAAATTATATTTGGTATAAGCCTTCTTTTTATCTCACCACATACAAAAAGACCTAAATTGTACCTTCGATTAGGGGTATACCATTTATTGGAGGTATAATAATACAGTAATATAAAAGTGGATGATGATACAGGTTTCCAATTTGTCATGGACAATTCGCGCAATTTCTTCCCCATGGGTTGTATTTTCAGCGGATCGGCCCCTGGAAACCAATATCCTTTGAAATGAACAGATTTTTTGTAAATTTCGCTTTATATGTATGCATATTTACATACATATAAAGCGGGTTCCTGGCGCTGCCGCCAACGCCAATAGCGCCATGGCATGGCGCCTTTGTATGGCGCTAGCGCCAAAACGTATTTCAGACCCTATATAGGGAAAATTTTAGGGGGGGGGGCTGAGCCCCCCCCCCCCCGTTCGCCGACTCCCGTAAACAAGCAGCCCCCCCGCTCAAAAATCCTGGATACGTCCCTGCAATCAATGCCCTAATTGTGTCCAAACCCAAAACGGTTGGCACACATATTGGCCGCGGACATATTGGCCGCGGACATCCTGGCCGCCGACATATTGGCTGCGTGCCATATTGGTCGCGGGCATCTTGGCCGCATGCCATATTGGCCCCAGACATATTGGCCGCGTGCCATATTGGCCCCAGACATATTGGCCGCGTGCCATATTGGCCCCAGACATATTGGCCGCGTGCCATATTGGCCCCAGACATATTGGCCGCATGCCATATTGGCCCCAGACATATTGGCCGCGTGCCATATTGGCCCCAGACATATTGGCCGGCCAGGTGTTTTCTTACCGGTCGACAACAGACGCGCGCAACAATATTTGCATGACGTTGCTGCAGTAACTTCTAAACACCGCAATATACATCAACTAATGAGAAATATGAGCAGCTTTGCATTTGCCTAATCAGCATGGAAATGCACACGTGAACACACTGCGAATGCTCAGGTTAATACGCATGAAATAAAACCCGGTTCGAAATTCTTGTTCCGGTTCAAATACTGAACGCTATCTTTGATATTTTTTAGCGTTTGCTGGTGGGCGAGCTTTTATCCAGAGTTGTTAGAATTACTGAACTTTTTCAAAAGTATATGTAAATGTAAAGTATTTTTTTCTACTCACCACAAAGTATAGAAAATGTAAAATACTTTTATTTTACTCGTACTTACGCGTAAATGTGGGTACTTTTCTTGGGAGTGGTTAAAAAAGTACTTTCCTTCATAGAATATGTAAAATTGGGCATGTTTTCATATGTCTGCAGCACAACGTATGTTTTTCTGTAATAAGAAAATTATAGATAAATATGATGACTTTATAAATATAGCTTATCGACAACACACTTTCCACGGAAATCTACCATGTGGCAACTGTATAATGAACGAAAAATTGGTTACATTTCTGCCACAATAGGAATAACGTTGGTAATATGGGATATTTTTTATGTGGAACAGACAGCAGACCATATTAACGAGTTGATTCTTCAAATTATGGTGCCATTTTGTTTAAAGCTTGCGGTTTGAGCAGTAAATGTCCCACATTGAAATACATTTTCCGTACGCGTACGCTTTGAAAATGTACCCGTACAAGTGCGCACGGTACTTTTTTTTAAAAGTATATGTAAATGCATTCACCGCATACTCACGTACGCGTATTTTTCGAGTAAACGTACGTACATTTTAACAACTTTGCTTTTATCTGGTCAAGCTTCAACTTTTGGCTTACCTATTCTGAAATTGTGTTGGAAATTTTTCACCGGAAACGGAATTTCTATTCCGGTACCAGTTTCAGGTAATGTTCTTTTATTAAATTTTGATAATTTTTCTTATCTTTTTGTATAATTTTTTAATGCTACCAGAATCTAAATTTCAGTTCAAGTACGGTGTTTGAATGTTTAGTGTTTGAATTTGTGAACTGGAACTGAAATTCGATTCCAGTACTACCGTAGTTCCACTAATGAAATTTTCTTAACATTTTTACTGATATTTTTAAATTTTTAATTGAAATTGAATAAAATTGTTGGAAAAATGACAAAAGATTCAAAATGAATGAAAAAGATAATTATGCTGAAATAGAATAATTTTGGTATAAAATATACTGCAGTCACTTTACACCTGCACGCGTGGTTCCCGCTGGAAGCGTGGAACTATATTTCCTCGAAATACCGTATTTCCTCAAAATACCCCACCCTGGAAATACCCTCTCAAAATAGACACTATGAATTTATAAACACCCTTCGAAATACCCCCCTTAAATACAGCGTAAATGACAAAAGCTGCGGTTTGTGGTCCGGGCAACCCAGAACACACATTAAAAACAATGATTGTGTTATGTTAGAACAGGGTTTATACATCTACATATTTACCTACTTACCTATATAAGTCTATAGACTCTTATATATGGTGCTTTTTGTTGCATTTTTCTATGCCTGCGTATGTTACAAACAACAAATTATCACTGGAAGTTAAAAAAATTTCAGGGAAAAAAATACCCCCCCCCCCTCGAAATACCCCCTTTATTCCCACCAAATGCAGTCCTATAAACCGGATGAACTTTTTTGGTATTTTCTGCATGCGGGGGTGGGTGAGGCGTGTGCATCGCTCTGATTTAAGTGTTATAAGACTTATTTCACCTGGTAAAATTCTTTACATCTTTACTTTTCAATTTTTGCAACCACGCATATACATGGCCATCATGTTTTCGAGCGACTACCCCGACATCAGCTTCAGATGGTCACTAGTATGAGATTAATTGGAATGGCGTGATTCCTTCTTATTAACCCCTCTCAAAATTCTCTCTAAAAAACAAACCCCCGGGGGTATTTCGAGGAAAAAATACCTGTTGACGAGTAAGTAAACACCTGGACAATTCAACAAGTAAAATACCTAATTGGCTAACACACATATTGGCTGCGATAAATTAGCTGTTTGTTTTGATTGGACGCGTCTGTTGTAAACATCGCAAAAGAATCAGAGTTGTTAAAATGTATTTGAAGCATTCAATTCTAAAAGTCGACAAGTTTAACATATGAAAATTTCTAGTTAAGCCCGGAAACGTCATCTGGGGCTACTCCCGCATACTTTTCATTATTTTCCACAAATTTTTTGACCTCAAATGCTTATACAGGGTGCGGCAATTTAGACGCCCGCTCTAGATTTCGAATAACTTATCACCACGTAGTCGGATTAACGTCAAATTTTGGGTCAACATTCAAAACTAAATAGGAAAAAATATGGCTGCGATAGCTCCACTCGTTGAGCATTGAGCGATTGTGCTAGGCATTGAGCGATAAAAACACACAATAACCAGTGCAAAAATTTTATTATGAAGGAGTGATGTGCACCGGCTCACAAAATGCAACAAATAATCACTCAATGTAACCAACACTCTTATGAATAGCCAACCGCAACCGAGTGGGGAAGTCGAGCAACGCCCTACCAATCATTGTGGGGTTGTAGTAAAGCGACAACTATTGGTGTTTGCAAAATAACTTAAGAACGAGTGGAGCTATCACAGCCATATTTTTAGGAATCCTTTCCTATTTAGTTGCTAATGTTGACCTAACATTTGACGTGAATCTGACTACTTGGTGACTAGTTATTTGAAATCTAGAACAGATTTCTACAAAAATACAGTGAATGACAAAAATAAAAGCGTAAAAAACAAAAGAACCATGAACCGCTCTGACCTGAAACTTGGCATGCATACTCACTAAATGAAGGAGTACATGCATGCCAAAATTGAGACAAATCAAAAGAAAAAAATTTACACCCCCCCCCCTCCAAAGAATATGCATCAGCACATGTGACTGTCTTGCAAAAATTTTGTGCATGCAAATTTGGTGATAATTCACCTAATTAACATGCAAGCAACCCATACACACCAATTATTGACTTTTGAAAATTTTTATTTTTTTGCTGGGGACCAGTCCCCTGTAACCTCTATAAATAGCCGGAGACCTCTGTGCCTTCATCGTGGAGGTGATGAAGGAAAAATTCTTCATCTGTGTGCCAATGAAAAATTCTGTGAGAATTTGCCATGGCATTTTTGTTGCATTTTTATTTTGAAATTTCCCATTTTATTTTATTGTATTCTTCAATTTACCATTTTTTGTAGAGATTTTGCCAACCCTGGCTATGACGATTTCCGCTGAGTTTTTGACACGATAAAGGTGCTGATTTATATTATACATTGTCCATGACAAATTGAAGACCTGTACCACAATAATTAATTTTGTGATGAAATCTTGTGTTTGAATTCTACACCAGACCTGTAATCGCATGTTACCGTATTACCTCGAATTAACCCCCCCCCCCTTGAATTAACCCCCCCCCCTCGAAATACCCCCCCTAAATTTCGGCTGAGGAAATAATAACCCCCCCCCCCCCTCGAAATACCCCCCCTAAAATTGAGTGTAACGTGTACGTACATGACAAATACCGCAGTTTGTGATCTGTACAATGCAGAACACACGTTAAAACTGATGGTTAAGTGACGTTAGGGAAGTGTTTTTGTGTATATACAGTAATATATGCCTATAAACACATACACATCGATGTAATTGTTTGATTTTTCTACGTCTGCGTATGGGGAATTTCCGAAATTTCTGGCGAAATAATAGAACCCCCCCTCGAATTATCCCCCCCTCAAATATTGCTGGCGAAATAATAAACCCCCTGGGGGTATTTCGAGGTAATACGGTATAATAAGTAGGTTAAAATGCAATTAAAAATAACTTTACGCAACATAAAAATAATATTTATGAATTTTAAACGAAATGCATTGCTTTATATCCAATGATCTGACATGAATTTGGTATTACTTTTTGGTTTCATAAACTTTATCTTCGCTGCACTTTCATATAAATCTAGCAGTGATAAGCTTGAACGCCAATGTACTTTGAAGTTATCGCAAAAACGACAATAATTTTACATTGGGTGAAATTTCAGCTTTTGCAATACTAGTCAACTGCAATTGCACCATAAGAATGCTGTCTACTTTACGTGCGTTTCTGTTTACCAGAAAATTATAAGGAAAAGTACGTAGGTAGTTAGCAATTAGCAGATTAGTTTATCAACAGACATAGTAAATAAATATTTGTGCGAGTCGTATTATTATACCTATTACTTTGTTTACTATTTATCCTTCATGCAATGTTCAGTATAAATAATAGTCGAAACATGTGCTTTATACAGAACTATAGCTGTTTTCTCAAATTAAGTCATGCGTGAAATAAATAATTATACTCGGCGGACAGCACACCTAGTATGAAAACCTACCATAATTTAATGAATAAGATCTTGTGAAAAATTTCGTACTTAATTATTCCATAGTAAAAAACGAAATGTTATGATGAAAAAACTGTATAATTTTTGGTTCACTATTCGGGTGGGTTATGGTAAGTTTTCATACTAAGTGTGATGTCCGCCGCGTATATGCACAAATTTAGCAAGCAACGCAAAGTGATGACACATTTTTTAAAATTCTTTTTAAGATTGGATATGGTAGATTTGGCTACACTACTTGTGAAGCTCTTTAGTTTATGCTCAGTCACCAATCACCATAATATATTGGCACCGGCCCAACGATGGCAAAAACACACATATTAAATACGGTAACTCATTGAGTTTCCGTGTTTTTGTTTAACACAGAAACACGGAAACTCAGCAATTTTGAAAAACATGGAAACCCAGATCAGTTTTTTTGTGGAGAACACGGAAACACAGAAACACAGAAAATACAGAAATGTTTTTTTGAGTTTTTTTCAGGAACATGATTTGAACTGAACAATGTGAGTACCGTAAATCCTCGAATAAGTCCCCGGGGGAGTTATTTTTTCGTCAGAATTTTTTGAGGGGGGACTTATTCGAGGGGGGGGAGTTATTCGAGGGGAGGAGTTATTATTTCGTCAGCATATTGAGCAAAATGCATGATCAATAAACTGTATGAATGGGGTTAAATTCATGCATAAATCCATATTTATTGTAATTGAATCAATGCTAGTGAACATCAGCTGCAAAAGAACACATTCTTTTTAATGTACACATACATTTACAACATGTTTATACATGTACGTCTTTCCACGCATAAAGTGGGGGGGGGGGAGTTAATCGAGGGGGGGGGGAGTTATTTTTTCCTCAGTCAGCTAACAGGGGGGAGTTAATCGAGGGGGGGAGTTATTCGAGGGGGAGGACTTATTCGAGGATTTACATTATACTCTGCGGACATGATACTCTGCCCTTGCACTCATTTATGTCTCATGTTGGAAGCGTGCCAATGATGACAAAGCATGCGATTTCTGTATATAATATGAAAGAAATCATTGTTGTGAATAAGTTAACGTATAGCGTTATAACAGAGATGACTTTTTTCAACTTTTTTTATGAAAATTGCATGCGTAAAACATCGTTGGCACGTTTCCAGCGGGAACCACGCGTGCAGGGTGCAAAGTGACTGGGGTATATGTGCATAGATAATGTATGTATGTATAATATTTTTATATGTATTTACATGAGTCAGTTTATCAGGCTCTTGATAAACAAGTTTCTGATGAGCTGACATGGTTTTTGCAAAAAGAATGTGATGATTTGATGAAGAAAATTTTTTTGCTGCTGTCAAGTTTTGGTGTGGTTTTGGTGACAAGGTGGTGTATTTAACCTGCCAGTGTCCCCTGGCGGCGTGGAGGGCCCCTTAAGCCTCCGTGTGCCCTTGTGCCAAGTGATATTGGACACTAGGCATCTCCACATGAACCCATTTTCTCTCGAACATGATTTTTTATTGAAATTTAAGATGAGGTGTTTTGGGATGGCTAAGTAGTTCAGATCAGAGTTGTTCAAATACTGGTATTTTTGGAAAACGTAAACGTAAACGTAAATACCATTTCCAAATTTAAAGTATAACTACTAAAACGTAAGGTATTTTTAAAATACCAACGAATATGTAAAAAAAAAGTAAACGTAAAATTTGTAAGAAATACCCCATATTAGCAGAGCTTCTGAAAAGATCATTGTTGTGACACTTTCAACAATGTATACATGATTTGCATCCACATTTTTCACTTGCGTTCCTTCTTCAGCAAACAAAAAACTTTTTCTAATTTTTGTCTATTTGTTAATTGGTGCTTATGGCCTCGCAGTTTAGGAAACTGAAGGATTAGCATGCATTTCTTCAACAAAAATTACATTACTGCGAAACATCAGCAGGAGTTGAATGAAACAAAACAGTGGAAGATTGTATAATGCACAACACAAATACATAGGTACACACATTCCATTTTTCTGCTTGTATCTATTGCTAACACATTCCTTCACACTGTTCACATTACACATTGATTACATTTACAATTGCTTCATTACATTTATTCACAAAATTTCCACTGTCAAAAAGATGATTAGACAACAACACAATTGGCATTACATCCAATTGGTATAACTATTTACACAAAATCAATGTGTGAATGTAGTAATGGAGCACATTTGGCAGACGCGTGGTTTCGGGTAGCTGGATTTTTACATTTTCTCTGGTACCCGGGTAATTGTACCAGGAAAACGTAACAAAACGTAATGGTATTTTTAGAAAACGTAAACATAAACGTAAATATAAATACCCGAATAACCGGGTATTTCGGGTAAACGTAAATACGTTTTTCCAACTCTGGTTCAGATACCTTGAAGGCTTCAAGTATAGTTGCAGTTTAAATCAATTCCACAGCCTAACATACAGTGTACGTTCCATACAGAACACATCCATTGAAGTATTCTATTGTACAGTGTAAATTGTCAGTTTTTGACATTTTGTTGATGCTTATCCTCTGGTGGCAGTCCCAAGCCCTGAAAAGTGTAAAGACAAGTGTGCAAAACCTATATATGATAAGAAAACCACTGTTTCCACATCCAAATGCAGTAAAATGCAACTTTTTGTAAGAAAACTTGCGTTTTTATGAAAAAACTTGACTTTTTACCGAAAAACTTGAGTTTTTAGCAAAAAAACTTGAGTTGTTACAAAAAAACGCATAAATAAAACATGGAAACTCAAGTTTTTTTCATGAAAAAACTCAAAACACAGGTATTCATTTTTGGAAAACTCAAAACACAGAAAGTGTTTTTTATTTGAGAACTTACCCATCGTTGGGCACCGCACAAACTAGTTTTCACGATTCCAATTTGAAAACTTGACCGAAATTTTGTCGATCTGCTTGAAAAATAGTTCTAGGACTGATCATTTCTGTAAACTAAACATTGCATCCTTATTACAGTGCGCTGAGTCTGAGTGGTCAGTTAAGTGATGGTGGAAGCGTCAATCAGAATTCGTGTCGCCTTCAGTTTTTAACGAGGTTTCAAATTGGGACCATAAAAACTAGCTCGTGTGGCCACATTGCCCCAAATTAATCCAGTATCAATTACCCCCTTGAATTGACCACCAAGGCGCTTTACTCAACCCCAGCGCGAAGCGCCAATGGCGCCAGGCGTTTTGTTCCTGGCGCCGCGCCAAAATGGTCAAAAAATCTACCCTTCAGCAAAATGCTGTCAGTGATGGTATGCTCTCTACATCTGCGTATACTTTGAAAAAAGTTTGGTACTTTTAACAACTCTGATTGAGAATGGAATCCATGGTCTGAGTGAGCATGAAAAATCACCCTCCCTACAAAAAACCTTCGTTGAAATTGTGATATCCTCGACAAACTCGAATCATTATGAGGCCATTAGGCATTTTAATTAGGTAGTATTCATATTATGGCCATGTTTAGGTTAACATTGCAAACGCAATAACGCGAGAAACGGGTAATGGGTGTATTTGGTCACCACGTGAAACTCCCGATGAAATAATAATACGTAAAGTAATGTTTTTCAGTTGACAGCGATTTAAATTCTTTTTGTTTTGGCATAGTGTAGTTTATTTTCTCAACCCAACACTTAATAGTTACAAATTACCTATGACTTTCCTTTGAGCTGATTGACAGCTTATTTCTAAGACAAAGTAAGCAAATCCAGTCAGTGTGATTGTGTTGTGTGTTTATCTGTTACTGAGGTTACTTGGAAAATTTGTTTACTCGATCATGAACCATGCAAACCACCCACTACGGTTGGGAACCCAACCCGACCCAAAACCGATACCCGCAAAATCTTTGGAACCGATTCCCGAAACCCGACCTGAATTTTTTTGGAACCGGTACCCGATACCTGAACCCGAAAATTTTGAAGTTCCCAACCCTACCACCCACGTGTATTTCAATGTAAATAACTGCTGACAAATGTGTTGGGTTGAGAAATCACTCCCATTCATCAGTGTAGTTGACAAGACACTACAATTTGCTGCCACATGATTTGGGTAGTATAGTGGTTAGTGCACTGGAGAGCCGATTCCAGGTAGGTGGGTTCGAATCCTACCTCAGATAATGCATTTTTTCAATATCAAATGATATGGCTTAAATTTTTCAGATCAAAATCAGAATTTACTCAAAATGGATTGTGCCAAGCTGAATGCAAGCTGGTATTCAGTGGAGGATGAAGATATAAGTGATACCATAACACTGATTCCATACTCCTACTACAACATTCATTTCATATACCCCGGTGAATTGTTGGTTGGATTCATTCTGCAGCTATTCAATCTGTACATTCTGAGTGGCCGGGGATTTCACAACATGGCTTACAGGACCTATTTGACTGCATTATCTTGCATTTACCTGGTGTCCATTCCATTCATGGCTGCTTCAGTCATATATCGTGGTGACAGTTTTCCTATGGTTGGACAGTGGCTGCCAGCAATCTATTTTACTTATTTGGATGTTTACATTGTCAATGTGGTTTTGTGTGCTGGAAATGTTATACTGGCCATGTTGGCACTTGATTCATTGAGGTAGGTGCATATTTTATATACTATACTAGTTGGACTTTGGTATACTGTGCAGACAGCACAGTTTGCAGTGTGCATCTGTAGATACTTATGTCTTACACAACAATGTGGTACTTAGGTGTACCCATGCGCTTTCACAAAAAAAGAGAAATATGTACTTAAAAAAGCATAGTCATGTCGAACCAATTTTTGTGCAAACATGCATGGAGTGTTTTGTCTTTTTTTGGTGTAATTTCAATTTCATTAATGATGATGTCATTATGGAGTGTGTCATTCAGAAAAAATGTGTCGTGTATGTAGGGTTGGAAAAAAAACGTTTTTTTTTTAACTCGATGTTTTTAAAACAAAAACAAACGTTTTTTAAATAAAAAAAACGTTTTTTTTTAAAAGCTCCCAGATATGACCTAGTGGCAACATATATAGGTATATCAGACACTGGCAATACTCTGTGATGTTAAATATGACCATATAATGGCTGTGGAGCCATGGGATAGCATTATAAGTGGTGATTTGTGTCAAAAATATCCATTTTTCGTCGACATAACGTTCGTATATCGCCTTATAGTCGAATGTTTGTGACTTCAGGTAAAGTTTGGCACGGAATGGTGATCAAACAAGGTTATAAAAGGAGGTTGTTACTTTGGGAGTGAAGTTACACACTGTGGAGGTACATGGAAGCACATTACCTCAATATTATATATTACAGCAACATATGTCGGCTTATTCACCCATGGTAGCACATAGAAATGGATGTTTTGATACTAAAAATGCAACAAAACCAATGAAAACAACCACCAATGTCAATTTGTGTGTGAAATTGCGCGCTTGCGTGCAAAAATTTTGCAAAATACCTAGTGCTTAGTACTAAAAATTTCGGCCGATGTTTTTTTAAAAAAAAAACATTTCGGAGGTCATGTTTTTTTTTAAAAAAAAAATGTAAAAAAAAAAAAAACGTTTAAAAAAAACATCGGCCAACCCTACGTGTATGGTCCACAAAGGATACCTATAGGTGTGAAATATGCAGTACTAACACAGAATACTTCATGCTCAGGGGCCTACTTCACCCTCTTGGTCAGCAACATGCCAAGGGCAGAGCAATTTGCAGAATAAGCACTGTATTGTTACTTATCATCATATTTCTATTGCCCCTAACATTGGAACATCAGCTAATCAAAGTGGATAAGGGCACTAAATCTGTGTATTGCTGGCAGCCGTGGTCCCACCGGATGCACGAATATATCCACCGGATGCATTTATTAACAGTGGCCTTTTTTGAGATCGGTCTCACATTGGTGGTGATAATCATTTACATGCTGATATTCTATAAATTTATCATGAGTGTGGAAGGGGTGGAAGTGAGAAAGGAAATAAATGCAGTGACTTCTTTTGCTCTGGTGAGGGGCAGTACAATGAAAATGCACAGGCACAGGGCACATGTTGGTTTTGTTAATTTTTTTTGTACAATTTGAGCTAAAAATAAAGTTTCTTCATATATTTTATTGATTTAAGTCTAGTGGACTATTTTCACTGACTATGGGATATTTATACTCGGCGGACTGCAAAGTATGCACCCAAAATGATTTCTTAGTTGATAATGCACAGGTGGGATACTTATGTATAAATTTCCACAAAGAAGAAGAGTACTTTAAGAAAGGCGGAGTAGATTACAACCAATTTATTTTAGTGCCCAAATGATTTGAGTTTTTTTGGAACATTTTTTGTTATTAATGATGACGTCATGATCGAGTGTTTCATTCAGAAAATGGCATAGCACATAGTCCATCGAGTATACTAATTTCTTACTGAGTGAAGTGGAATGACATGAATTTGAGCAAGATTTTCCTGGCACAATTATGTCAACTAAAAATATATTCACAGGTGGTGAACAGAGGCAAAGCGGTCACATTATGTTTGGGTGTAGTCAGTGCCTATTTGATCTGCAATATTCCGTCAGCTATAAAACAGATGATTTATGCCGCCTGCTACATCATGAACGGCACCCCCGGTGTCAACAACTTCAAGCAGACCGAAGCTGCAAAATTGCTAGTCGAGTTGACAAATGGCGCCCTGCTGTTGAACACCAGTTTGAGTGTGATAATGCAATATTTTAGTAGCAAGAGCTATAAAAAACAGGTGCACAGGGTGATCAGAAAAGTTTTGTTAAAGTTGGGCTTCAAAAATAATGTTTTGCTCACGCCGAGGCTTCGGCGTATTGTGAAATTTGAGGCTGCAAAAAGAAGTCCACTTATGCGACGGCTATCAAGTGTAGTGATTAGAATGTGTCCTAGTCCAGCTGTTGTGCCTACGCCTGACAATTTGATGGTTGACATTATTTCTTTACGTACCCCTACATATTTGTAAGTGCCCTTTTTGATGTGTATTGACTTTGAGTTTATTTGACGGTTGTACTCGGGGGGTGAGTAAAAATAAAATACTTTACGCTTACGCATACTTTGAAAATAGTTTGATACTTTTAACAACTCTGCAACATACCGACCCTTTTCTCCTTATAAAAATGGGATAATATTTATTCCCCTCTGAGAAATGCGATCGATTCCTCATATTCCTATAATGAAATTTCCAAAGATGTCAAAAACACTGCACCTCGTCAAATGTAAATATTTCAAATCTATGCCACGGCTAGTGATGTAAAAGCGGCATGGCGCTGGCGCCTGGCGCTAGCGCCAAAGCAAAAAGCGCCATGGCACTTTGGCGCTTGGCGCCTTTTTGCTGTGGCGCCATTGGCGCTTGGCGCTGTGCTATGGAAAAGCGCCATGGCGCTTTTGGCGCTTGGCGCTATGCTGCGCTGGCGCCATTGGCGCTTGGCGCTATGCTGCGCTGGCGCCATTGGCGCTTGGCGCTTGTGTTTTAAAAAGCGCCAAGGAGAACAAAATATAAATACCGTATTACCTCGAATTACCCCCCCCCCCCCTTGAATTAACCCCCCCCCTCGAATTAACCCCCCCTCAAAATGGGCTGGGGAAATAATAAACCCCCCCTCGAAATACCCCCCCCTTCGGAATGATGTACGTCATGTACATAATAAATACGGCATGTATGCAATGTACATGATGTATATTACTGCTTAATTGTATTGCAGCTACACATGGACATGTTTGTGTAGCTAATCTACGTTTTTATGTCCAAATATATCTTGTTTGGACACATTTATCACCTGTTTTGGGCATGCAAATGCCTACTTTTTACCATGATCCTTACGAAAATTTCTGACGAAATAATAAGACCCCCCTCGAATAAACCCCCCCCTCGAATAAACCCCCCCTCAAATTTTGCTGGCCGAAATAATAAACCCCCATGGGAGTATTTCGAGGTAATACGGTAGTTATTTTTAGTAAAAAGTCCAGGTGCTTTTTATTTACAAAGTGAATGTACATTGTTATACTGTGAATACTGTAAAGAGCCGGCAAATATAAATGGGTTTTTGATTTTGAAAAATTTAATCGATTTTCATTCGACCCCAAATTAAAGTTGGGGCGAGCCACCCAGCTCAGTTTGTAGCCCGACATTTCTCTACAGGAACCCCCGGGATGACCCCTGCAGCTGCATCTGAGCAGCTACAGGGGTCATCCCGGGGGTTCCTGTAGAGAAATGTTGGGGCTACAAACTGAGCTAGGTGGCTTGCCCCAACTTTTATTTGGGGTCGAATGAAAATTGATTTAATTTTTCAAAATCAAAAACCCATTTATATTTGCCGGCTCTTTAACAGTGAATAGTGTAACTTTGCCGAATGTCATGCAAAATGTCAAAATTTCAATAATAAAATGTTTTATTTTTATTTTTATTGACTTTTTACATGACATTTGACACTTGACTTCACAGCGTGCAGGACTGCCCTCGCAGACTCGTCCAAACTAACAATATAAGAAAAATACTTAAAAAATGATTTTTTAGAAAAATTCAAAAGGCGTTTTTTCAAATTGTTCTGTATCTTTGGTTGTGACTGTAAAATGCTGCACTTTTTGTTTGCATGCAAAATTCAAGATCACAATGTTTTAACTTCAATTTCACATCTGATTGTTACAGTAAAAAAGTTTATGTGCAAGTGTTCAGTGGCAGCAGCTTGGTAGTCTGTGTGTTCACACCAAGGCTGTGCTCAAAACTGAAAAGCAAAACTAAAAAATGCAATACCCTTGACTTACATCTATTGTAGGTATAAATAGGTAGGTCTGTAAATATTAGCATGGCCGCATATATTAGCAGCAAATTTGTTTGGCGCTGGCGCTATTGGCGCTTGGCGCCAACATCCTCTGGCGCCATTGGCGCTTGGCGCTGTGGTCTAGAAAAGCGCCATGGCGCCAACGATGGGTAAGTTCTCCAAAAAACACTTTCTGTGTTTTGAGTTTTTCAAAAATAAATACCTGTGTTTTGAGTTTTTTTCTCAAAAAAACTTGAGTAACTCTGTTTTTATTTCTGTTTTTTTTTGTTGTAAAAACGAGTTTTTTTAGGGTTTTTTCCTAAAAAACTCGAGTTTTTTTTCCAAAAAAAATCGAGTTTCCCCCAAAAAAATTCTCACTTACAGCATTTCGATCTGGAAACAGTGGTTTTCTTATAAAATATTGGTTTTGCACATGTTTTAACCCCACATAACATTTGTGTATTCATTCAAGTGTCAAAAAGTCCATAAAAATGTCCACAATGAAGACATCAACATCACAACACCAAAATTCTTCAATGGATGTGCACTGTATGGAAGACTATGGAATTGATTTGAACTACAACTACCATATTACCTCGAAATACCCCCATGGGGGTTATTATTTCGTCAGAAAGTTTTGTAAGGATCACAGAAAATAGTAGGCATTTACGTACCCAAAACAGGTTAAAAATGCATACAAATAGGATATATTTGAAATAAACATGTAGATAGCTACACAACCTAGTACAGTCTATGTGTAGCTGCGATGAAAATTAGCAGTAATAAATACATGTACATTGGATACAATGTACATTGGATACATGATGTACATCATCCTGAAGGGGAGTATTTCGAGGGGGGACTTATTTTTTCACCAGTCCATTTTGAGGGGGATTAATTCGAGGTAATAAGGTATACTTAAATGTCAAAACTTAAATTGTCAAATCCACCATGAGATGTGCATGCTATCTTTAATTTCTTTTTTGTACCATTATAAAATATGAATACATAATGTACATATTTATATGCTATACATGCATATCTTATCTTGTTTAGTTTAACTGAATTAATGTGCATTCAACTGCTTCGCTGAAAGAAAAAAAACTCAAAAAAACAAAAACTCAAAAAAAACTTTTCTGTTTTTGTGTTCTCAAAAAAAATTCATTTGAGTTTTGAGTTTTTCAAAATTTATGAGTTTCCGTGTTTCTGTGTACAACAAAAACACATAAACTCAATGAGTTTCTGTGTTCAATTTCTGTTTTTTTCCATCGTTGCATGGCGCTTTTGGCGCTTGGCGCTAAATAGCTGTGGCGCCATTGGCGCTTGGCGCTACACATGGCAAAAGCGCCATGGCGCTTTTGGCGCTTGGCGCCAAAGTTCTGGCGCTTTTCACATCACTAGCCACGACACAGACAGCCATCATCTTGGGTCAATATCATATTACTTTGCAAAATGTCATGTAAAATTTAAATGATCACAAAAATTTCTACAACATTACATAAAGTGTAGGTACAGAGTCCACTAACATTCCACACTTAAAAATTGCCCATGTTGCATTGTTGACATTTAACAAATCTACTACACATTTTTTTGTATTAAATGGCTTTTTAATTCGGTGCGGGAACAGCCCTTGGTGCTACTTCCTGCAAAACTGAACAGTAAATATGGATGTAAATAAAAATCTTAATGTACATACATATACAGTTTCTGTCATATTATATTTTTCTCCTGTTGTGGAAATGTTTGTTCCTTGATTTGTTTGTGCATATTTTTGCACAAGTGCAGCAATGAAATTTATTATAAAAATTTGTTTTGCTCGAATAATTTGTTTCTCTCGTTACATATTTTCTTTTTCGAAATCGGCTCCATGAACTTTGCTAGTGCACCGTGTAAAATGAGTACTAACACCAGTAAACTCAAATTTGAGTACACATTAATCAGCTCCGAATGTATCTGAGTTGCATTTTGAGTTTACCTCATAATCTTTGTCGACTAAAGAATGCAATGTAAACTCAAAGTAAAACACAAATACGTGTTCACAGCTTTTTTTATGAGTACTCAATTTTTAGCTTACTGTAAATCAGCAGTGCCAGTGGGCTTACTTTTTCTCATGCAAAGAAAGAACGACACGCGGTGCTCGGGTATTCAAAATACCTAGTAGTCAAATATCATCATGAAAATGTCACGTAACGTATTTACTCGAATAATTCCCCTCTAGAATAATTCCCCCTCTTGAATAATTCCCCTAGTATAAATCCCTTTGAGTAATCCCCCCCCCCGTTACACGAGTGGGGGAAAAATGATACCCCCTCAAATACTTCCCCAGTTGAGGCTATAGGATCAATTTGTTACGTCCAATTTGAACAAAAATTGCATTTTCGTAAAGCATATTTTGTGGAATGACTGATAGAAACATGCTTGAAAATTTCGATCAAAAAATAATTCCCCCTTGAATAACCCCCCCTCAAAAAGCCCCCTTACAAAAAGTCTGACGATAAAATAATTTCACGGCGGAATAATTCGAGTATCTGTGGTAAGTTCTGGAAAACAAAAACAACAACAACAGAAAACAGCAAAGCAGATGAAAATCAGTAACAAAAATATTAAAATTAGAGTTTAGAAAGGTAATATTTATGCTGCTTTGAACAAACAGTATGCGGTGATCGAAAAAAATTGGCATGATACATATTCATGTCAGCTGCATTTTCCGGCTATTTCATGCGTTTAATTTACCTACCGTATTTCCTCAAAATACCCCCCGGGGCCCGGGGGTTATGCTGCGATTACAGCTCGGGCGAAAAATTGACCAGGCATGAAATTTATTTTGAGCGTAAAATTAATTACAGATGAATGGACAAAGATACGACATTGTTATTTCAGTCAAAGAAAGCTTAGGTGTAGACGTTTCTGTGTCCAACAAAGCTCATGAGTTTATTTTAATCGTACTGGGAGTTATGAATTTTAGCACATTTTTTTCAATTATGTGCTGTAAGTTGCGTAAAATTAGGGTGTAAAATCAAAAAAATTTGAGCCAAAATTTCTAGTACAATTAAAATAAACTGATGAGCTTTGGACACAAGCAACATCTGCATGTGCGCTTTCTTTGACTGAAATTACAACACCATATCTTTATCCATTCACCTGTAATTAATTTTACGCCTAAAAATCAATTTTACACCCGTTCAATTTTACCCCCGAGCTGTGATCGCAGCATTATTGTTTCGCAGTGAGAACTTGAGGGGGGTTAAACGAGGGGCATGTACATGGTCCGGCTGAAAAGTTCCCGGACAGTGCTCGCCATTTGCGCTAGGGGTAAGCTACGGTAATAAAATTTTGACAAGTTAAGTAATCAGGTGTTTCGAGTTTTCACCCAAAATTTCACCCCTCTAGCTCCACCCACTGCGGAACTGTGGGGGTTACAATTTCGGTCATTTTGTACTGATGTACACATGGTGCTCTAGCTCAACGCTGCTTTAAGTTGAGATCATGAAACTTTGGCTAGTGTTATCCGCCAGTGTTGGTAATGTGCTGATAGTATTCAACACTTTCATCAACATCATTGCTATTAAGGTAAAATTAATATGCAGATCAGGGTGATGTGCAAGTAACATGGGAACTGTGATGGATGTTATTGGTGATCATCTGAGATCATGTTGTATTGCAGTGATTTTTATGTTGTTTTGAAATGTGCAGTAAATGAATTATGTGAATAAAATTTCCCTATGTTCCATTACTAATGTGTAGTGGACACATTACCTGTGTTCAACAGCAGTGAGTAGACTCCAAGGGGGGCTATTTTGAGAAGGAGAGGCAGAATGATGAATTTGGTAGTGAGAGTAGTGACAGTATTGACAAAATGGACTAGGCTTATGATATCATAGCCAATGTTGGTTAGTGCTGGCACATTGCCAACACTGATGGCTTACAGTAGCCAAAGTTTCATGATCACAACTTAGGTAAAGCAGCATTGAGCTGGAGCACCATTTGTACATCAGTACAAAATGACCGAAATTGTAACCCCCACAGTTCCGCAGTGGGTGGAGCTAGAGGGGTGAAATTTTGGGTGAAAACTCAAAACACCTGATATCTTAACCTGTCACAATTTTATTACCGTAGCTTACCCCTAGCGCGAATGGTGAGCAGTTCCAGGGAACTTTTCAGCCGGACCAAGTATTTCGAGGGGGGGGGGGGGCTTATTGTTTCGCCAGAAATTTTTTGAACTCCCAGTACTAGGTAATTTTTTGTCCGTAACGTATGCAGACGTTGAAAAATACAACAATAATCACTATGTATAAGAGTCTTTAGACTTGTAAAGGTATGTAGATGGATTAAAACAGGTTCTAACGTAACACAGTCCTTGTTTTTAAGGTGTGTTCTGCATTGCCCGGATCACAAGTCGTATACTCGGCAGACACGATGCTCTACAAACAGATAGGAGTTATGTCTTCGGCTGGCAGATGGCCAGCCGAGAACTTATGGAAGGCGTGCTGATGATGAAGTAATGACGTCATGAAGACGACGTGATGGCGAGAATTGTCAGTTACGTTCTCTTTACACTCAATTTGGGGAGGGGTATTTCGAGGGTGTTCATTTTGAGAGGGGGGTATTTAAAGGAGGGGGTATTTCGAGGGGGGGGGTATTTCGAGGAAATATGGTACATGGAAATTCATTCAATCATGTATCCAAAATGAGATGATATTCAAAATACGATTTTTGCTGTTACCATGGGAAATTTACCTAAACTGTTTGTTCTACTCACTCGCATAAAACACGTACAGGTAAAAACAGGTAAACAGGTGTAAAACAGGTAAACAGGTTAGGTCAGTACTATAACACTAGGTCTTTTCTTGAACATTTACGAAATAATACTGCCACACATAACGAGTTTTGAAGGAAAGGGATTTAACTAAATATCTAAATTTGTCACATCCATAATTATTCATATTCATAATTATTCACCTATCCGAATTCCGAAATATGCTGACAACATTTTTTTACTATACTCCCGGCTCAGCGTAATTCCAGCGAAAAAATGAAATGATCAAGTCATCTTTCATCTCGGCACTGTCCCTTTAGTTTTATAATCCTAGTTCAGACGAATGAATGAATATTCAGTCAAATGTCAAATTCAGTAAATTATTTCCCAAAAATGTAAGTATTGTGGTCAGATGTGTTCACTGGATTTATCTCATATTGAGGTGCATTGAATTGTTTTGAAATAAAATTTGAAATTTGTTTAAGTCTAAGGACATTTGTAAGGTGAAGTTGATGAATGTGGAAAGACACCCATCACAACATTGTGGCCACACAAGCTGGTTTTCATGGTTCCAATTTGAAAACATGTTCAAAAACTGAATGGAGACATGACCACACTGATTGATGCTTTCACCATGCCATAACTGACCACTTAGACACAGAACACTAGTATGAGGATGCAAATATTTGTTTACAGAAATGATCAGTCCGTGAACTACTGTTTAAGGAGATTGAAAAGATTTTGGTTGAGTTTTCAAATTGAAACCATGAAAACTAGCTGTGTGGTGTGCCAAATGGTCTAGCCAATGACCTCATGTTTAGCTCAGCTCAGTTTTTGTTGCACAGATGTAACCCCCAATTATGGCAAGCAAAATTTTATTGGACTTTGCAAATTTGTATTCCACAACCAGAAAAAATTGTTAAACATATTTTTTAGAAAAATTTGAAAATAAAAGAAATCTGTCTTTTTGTAGTAGTATTAGTATTTTGGGTTGGAAATGCAAGAAAATGCATGAATAAAAGATGCAGATAGACAATTCAAAAATTCAATTTCACATGATCCATTTGTGGTGGCAAACCAAAAATGAGCAAATGAGTGTGTGACAACAGTTTGTAGGGCCACAAAACCACAAAGATGTATTCAGAATTGCCCAAAACAGTCAAGAAGTACAAAATTCAAGTGAAAGAATGTAAAATTAAGAATGTATTGCTAAATTTCGAAAAGGCATTTCCGCAAAAAAAACTTGAAATTTTAAACACTTTTTCCAGAGGTTTTACCATTGTCACCCCCCCCCCCCACAGACATATCTGCGTATTTCAGTGGTGATAAAGTGTCTCCGCAGGCACACGTTGGCTCGCGCGTTTTGTACCTAATTGCGGCCATTCATCAAACGCAAATGGAGATTGTCCAATGACAAAAATCATTTCAAAGTAGGCCGCGACGTTGCAAGTTCTCATCTCAAATTACGTTGAGAAAACGTGGCCACAATAACGTTTTTTTCGCGACCTAGTGAAATTTACCGTGCGCTTTTTGTGCCGCGTTATTTTTGTCTCATTGCGAAATCTCTCGTAACCGTTAGATTATTTTCGCCGTCGAGTTTGAATTAATTTTTCCCCCTCTAAGCTTGATTTTAAGCATGCCTTTAGCTCTCAGCGGGACGCTAATTAGAAATCCTGTAGAAGTTGTTGTCCTGAATTTTGGATTGTGTTTTTTTCATTCAATTTGACATTTCGCCCACCGGGATGAGACAAAAACGTGATTTTCCGCGTGAAATTCTACAAGAATGAAAATGAAATAAGCCGCAAACCTGGCCAATCATGCGCAAAAATAACGGGCCGATTTAAAATTCGGAATTTCGAAAAAGACAATTTGTCTTTCTCAGCCGCGGCGCCATACCGGTATATTTTATGGGACGGCCGAAAATTGGTTTCAGATGTCGTCATTCAAAGGGAATTATCGTCGATATCCGCTATTTTACGTTTGAATTTCGCCGGTTTCTCGTACGGCCGGCGACATTGAAAAATTGAGATATTTATTTCATTTCGGTTTTTGGGTGTTTCTGAATTTCCCGGGGCCACTTGCGCAGTAGAAAAGTGACAGGAAAAGTGCCAAGTGGTAAGTGAAGCGACAAGTTAACTTTTTTCAGTAGCATATTTTATTGTGACATAACTTTTTTCGTTTTTTCATCGATTACAACTTCTTAGAAATTACCACGTTTTGTCACTTTTCGACTCGCGGAATGGGCTCCTGAAACGACATTCACATATAAGAATGTACCTACCATGTTATTTATATCATGTTTGGTCATGCGAATTTACTGTGCCGCTTTTTTCCGTGGCGACGGTTTTAAATAAATATTATACACATAGATAATAATTCATCACATTTCAGTGATTTCAGTTCGATTCATTGCACTTTTAATTGTGTTTTTGCGACCGGCCGCCGGTGCAACGCATAATTTCTTCTTTTATTCATAATTCATAGGGCGTGTGTGAGGACTTAACATAGAAAAAACTGGCGCTGGCGCCATGGAAAATGGTAAAAAAATTCACAGACAAATGTATATGAACACTTCACTTCTAAGAGTTAATAATTTCACAAAAAAATTGGCCTCGAGAAAATGGCATTTTACCGTATTTCCAACGAATTTCCCACAGAGGTATTTATTTTTTCAGGGTGGAAATTTTGCGGGGGTTAAAGGAGTATGAGGGGTATTTCGAGGGGGGTTATTATTTCGCCAGAAATTTTCTAGAACTCCCATTACTAATTTTGTGTTTGTAACTTACGCCGACGTAGACTCTTTACACTCAATTTGGGGGTATTTCTAGGGTGGGGGCTTGTCATTTCATAGTGGGTATTTTAAGGGCGATATTTCGAGGAAATACGGTAGACTAGATTGTGTAGCCATGTAAATATTGTGTTGATATGTCTAAATGTATCCTGTTTTATCATCTTTATTACCAGCTCTGTGTATGTAAAAGTCCATCTTTACTCACGATTCGTCTCGAAAATTTATGGGGTAATAATAACCCCTCTTCCTAGAATAAACCCCCTCTTCCTCGAAATACCCCCCTCAAAATTTTCACTCTGACAAATAAACTCCCTGGGTGTATTTGGAGGATATACGTAAATGTACTGTATATGATCATGTAAGCAACTGTACTTTCTGTTAATATAATGCTATTTTACAAACATTTCGCCTGTAAAAAGTAAATAGGTAGGTATCCTAAATCCTCGAATAAGTCCCATGGGAGTTATTTTTTCGTCAGAGTTTTTGACGGGGGGAGTTATTCAAGGGGGGGGGAGTTATTCGAAGGAGGGGGCGAGTTATTCCAGGTATTCTCCCTAGATGAAAATTATTTATTTTCGAATAACAGTGAATTTTCTAACCATGAAATCGCCACGCTCCAATTGCTTCTTGTGAAATAATAGTAACATTCCTATTGGTAGGTGAATTGCGAAATCTGTTTTTTCAGTTGCTGATTTTCGATTGTTTTTCAAATTTCTGTTGTTCTGTCCACATAAAAGCCCACCGAATTTAACCCTTTCCCGTTTTTTTCGCTCCAAATTACGAATATCGATAGGACCTTATGAATACAAAGCGGTCTGAAAATGATTAAAATACTACCTATTGCTAAGCGAGAATAGTGACAAATTGTATTTCTAAGAAAAATGAGCAAATTGTTTTCGCGAATGAAACCTTGTGCCAGACCCTGTAAAAGACCCTGTAGAGTGTAATATACCCTGTAAAATGTCATGTGTCATGTACAAGACCCTGTAAAGTGTCAAATGTCATGTAAAAGAGCCGGTAAAGTGTCATGTGTATCCTAATCTTATTGTGCCTGCGCACACTAGATTTCGAAAACTCACAAATCAGCTTAGAACGTATTTGAGTTTTCTACGATGAGGTGGCCGTCAACTACAGTTGACGGAGATTAGAAATGACTCATTGTGGAAAACTCAAACACGTTCAAAGCTCATTTATGAGTTTTCAAGTTTCGTGTGAAAACTAGTGTGCGCAGGGCCATTTTATCATATCAAAATCTTATTTTTTGTATAAAATATTATGTCAAAAAGTAAGATTTGGATACAAAAACATAATATTTAGATACAAAAAATACGATTTGGATACACATGCGACTTTGCTGGGTGTTTTACATGACACATGGCATTTTACACGGTCTTTTACATGAGGCATCGCATTTTACAGGGTATTTTACATGACACATGGCATTTTACTGGGTCTTTTACACGTTACAGGTCTTTTACAGGGTCTGGGAGTGCCCCCTGAGCGTTCTGGCTATCGATTTCCCGAAAAACCTCCTGAGGGTGATTATTTCAGAGACTTTTGAGGGGGGGGGTGGGTACAACAAGAGGATAGTTCGAGGGGGGATTTCGAGATGCCTGGATCACAAACCATGGGTTTTGTCATTTACGTTCTGTTTACACTCAATATTTCCTGGGGGGGTATTTCGAGGGGGGGGGGCTTATACCGTATTACCTCGAAATACCCCCATGGGGGTTTATAATTTCGCCAGCAAAATTTGAGGGGGAGGGTTAATTCGAGGGGGGGTTTTATTCGTCAGAAATTTTCATAAGGATCGTAGTAAATAGTAGGCATTTGCGTACCCAAAACAGGTGATAAATGTGTCCAAACAGGGTATATTTGGACATAAAAATGTAGATTGCTACACAAATTAGTCTATGTGTAGCTGCAATGTTAATTGGCGGTAACAAAATACATCACGTACATTGCATACATGATGTACATCATTTCGGGGGGGGGGGGTTATTATTTCCCCAGCCCATTTGAGGGGGGGGGGTTATTCGAGGGAGTTAATTCAAGGGGGGTAGTGCGAGGCAATATGGTAAATTCATAGTGACCATTTTAAGGGGCGTATTTCGAGGAAATACGGTACGTAACAAATGAGGCGTCTAATTCTAGAAGTCGACAAGTCCACCAAATGCGATGTTGAGTAAATAGCATTTTAAGTTTCAGACCCAATTCCAGGCCCGTGGTGCGCGTCCAATTTGGCTCTCTCGTGTTTACCATTAGGTTCCATATGTTAAAAATAAAGTGTCAAATTTTCAGCCCCCTAATCTCAACCTATATGTGAAAAATGGGGTGTCCATAAAATTCCAGTTGGTCAGAGCAAAACTGTTTCGGAGAGGGAAATGGACTTGTCGACTTCTTGCACTCGAGAACATTTTTGTTCCCAGGGAAGTAAAGGCTGCTTTATGGGAAAATTATGGACTTGTCGCCTTTTAGAAATCGGTTTCCACAGTGGACTTATCAAATTTCTTGCGTTTTTTCCCATAAAAAGAATGCGAAGGATGGACTTGTCGACTTTTAGCCCAAAACTAAGTGGACTTGTCGACTTCTTGCCCAAATTTTTTTGCATTTTTCCCAAAAAAATGTCAAATTTGGCACTATGCCATATGGGCATGTGAGGTCAAAAAATTTAATGGAAAATGATAAAAATGTGCAGACGTAGCCCCAGATAACGTTTCCTGGCCTAACTCGAAATTTTCATATTTTGGACTTGTCGACTTTTAGAATTGGACGCCTCAAATAGATTATCTGCCCATCTTGACGATTCACTTCGAATTAAATCGACATAAATTATCATTGCCCCTGCCGCAAAGCCGACTTTTTAATTGCACTTTCCATTTTCATTACGAGCTATTTCACCTTTCATCGCACCGGGCGTTTGTCTGGTGATTTTCGTCCCGCTAAAAAATGTCCGTGCGCGAACTCGTTTTTCGCTTTTGCAAACTGAATAGCGCATAGCCACATCGTCAATCAAACCGATTGAAATTCGATTGATTTTAGCAAATCAATTCGCTAACGCGCAGATTAGAAGAGACTGTTTGCTTTCGGCGAATGATTGCGTTCAAAATGACTTAATTTTGAATACCTATCACCTGATTTTTGTGGGATATCAAATCCGTTTACCGTATTTCCTCGAAACCCCCCCCCCCTCGAAATACCCCCCACTCCTCGCTTGACCCCCCTCTCGAGCCCACATCACAAACAACGATTCTGTACTACCGTTTCAAAAACTTTCTGGCGAAATAATAACCCCCCCTCGAAATACCCCCCACCCCCTCGTTTAACCCCCACCCCCTCGTTTAACCCCCCCCCCTCTCGGGAGCACTATGAAACAATCACCCCCCGGGGGGTATGTCGAGGAAATACGGTATACTTGTGTAAATGCGATAAGTTTTGTACAAAAAAATAGTTTCTTTTTTTCTTTTTTTGGTGAGCGAAATTCTAATTCCGAAACTGTTCCCATTGATGTTACAAAAACAAAACAACTGATTTCCAACAAATGATGTACCTTTTTCAGAATTCACTCACATATATGCATCTACATGGTGAATGGTGATGTAAAAGCTCCAACCACCATTTTAACACGCCGCCATTTAAAAAGCTTTAAAAGAACCATGGAGCCTGCGACAATGGTTTCAACAAAAATTTTATTACGGAAAACGGAAACGTAAACAGCAAAATTGTTTCCTTTTGCCGGAAAACAGAAACGGAAACGGAACATTTTTTGCACTATCCGGAAAACAGAAAACGGAAAAAAGAAAGGCTGAAAAACGGAAAGAGAACTTGCATGGCAACAACAAAAAAATTCTGAATTTTTTTGCTGAAAAAAACCATTTGCAGAATTTTTGCTGGAAATGGAAAAAATGCTGAAATTTTGATGGAAACAGAAAAAATCGCATAATTTAAAACCTGCATTCATGTTTACCAGTTTGGCTGAATCAGAAAACAGAAAATTAGCCGGAAAAGTGGTAAAGGTGGAAAACGTGAAAATTTTGCCAGAAAATGGGGTAAAAAACATAACTGGAAATGGAAAAAATTTAGTAGCCAGAAAATGGAAACAGAAATGGAAAATTTTCTGGCTGAGTAAATAGAGAACAGAAAAGGGAAAGTTGGCACCCTACCTAAATATGAACAGGGTGAACATTTTCCGGCCATTGACTTTTTTGATACCCTACCAATGACCAGACGGCACTGGCGCCACTGCAAAATGGCGCCAAACGCCAATGTCATGGCGTTTTTGCTTAGGCTCGAACGCCAGGCGCCAACCCCGGACTCTTTTGTACAAAGCGCCATGGAAATAAAGCGGCAGGCGCCAGCGCCATGGCGTTTTTACATCTCTACATTCAAGTAAGCTCTACCCCCCGACCGCTCAGTTGTCTACCTAATTAAAATAGCATTTCCATTATGTGCGTATTTTTTTTCGAGTTTTGGATCTACCCGTTCTTTAATGAAGAGCGATTTTTCGCTAGTCGCTCTAGTCGACGCTAATTTTCCCATCCAATTTTCGCTCTGTGGTGTTGTTGTTTTGATCTTATTTACTTGTTTTCACGGTCAGATTATTAGGATTTTAGCAAATTTTGACAAATTATTCCGGGTTTTTGTTGTTGTTTTTGCAGGTTTTTCTCGTAGAATTTTTGATTTTAGTGATGGATATTATAGTTTTCATTTAATTTATGATTGATGAGATTATGCCTGCTTTCACTAAGGTCCGTTAAATGCGTTTTTTGATACATCATTTTTCAAACATTTATAGGTAACCTTGACACCTAGGCATACTAAATATAGTATGTTTGGGAAATAGGAAAATTCATGATTAAGTAGAATTCATTTTGTTTTTAGTTAAATTACACGCACGTTCGATTCGCCCGCGGCTGTAAGTTTGGAGAAAAATCTATTCTTAGTCTCATTTGTACTTTTCTATGTCAAAAACAATGTCGGAAAAGACTGCTGTCGATGAAAAGGATGACTATTTCCCAATTATCTATGTAAATACTTAATCCAGCATTGATTTTACCTTGCGCGGTTTGGTCCGCGTGTACACTATTGTATTTATGTACACTGTACATAAATATGTGAGTACCGTATGTCTTCGAATTACCACCCCCTTGAATTGACCCATGTATGCAATGTACATGATGTCCATTGCTGGCAATTTGCATCGCAGCTACACATGTTTAGATTAATTTGTTTTGATTTACCTATACATATTTAGGTATTTATGTACGTATGTCCAGGTATATGCCCAAATAATTATATCCAGTTTGATTACATTTATTACCAGTTTTGAGTATGTAAATCCCCACTCTTAACTAAATATGATCATTCACGAAAATTTCTGACGAAAAAATAAACCGCCCTCGAATTACCCCCCCCCCCCCAAAAAAAAAATTTCCTGCAAAATAATAAACCCCCTCGAATTACCCCCACCCAAAAAAAATTGCTAGCGAAAAAATAACCCCCTGGGGGTATTTCTCGGCAATACGGTAAATACACAAATCCAGTGAAGGTATTTAGATGGACTGCTGGACGAATCTGCCGCGGCGGCAGCGGCAGGTTGCAGTTATGCATGCGCCCCCCCCCCCCCCCAACTTTTACCCACTGTCTTTGCATGACGCGCTCAGTACGTTTCACCGGGGGGGGGGGGGGGGGTACGCCTTCCGTCGCAGTTATACGCGAAAATATGAAGTGATTCGACCGGCTCGCACATTGGAAAACGTTATCAATTGCCGCCGCCAGAGTTTATCACGGGCACATGACGGGGCGTTTTGGGCATTTCTCTCTGTCGCGCGCGCGCGCATGCGTTGGATCGCATGCACAGGTGCGCGGCGGCGGCGCGCAGTTTCCGTTATATCGTCTTCCGCGTGTGTAGTGCAGCGCCCCCCTTTTGAACGACAGCGGCGGAAAATGTGATGGTATTTTTGTGTCGTTAGGAGATGTGGCAGTCGTTGATAGTGCGGGTGGCAGTCCCGCGCGCGGTGAAGTGTGAAGTAAAGTGTGAAATGTCATGTAAAATGTGATGCAAATTTGTAATGGCATGCAAAATGTCAAAAGTTCAGTAAAACCGTATTTTCTTTTTTCAATTGACATTTGGCATGACATTTGACACTTGAATTTTACTTTCTACAGGGTGCGGGACTAGTGTAAACCAGTTGTGAATCCGCAAATGGACAAGTGATAAGACAAGTGGTAGTTTATAGCTAAACTTGTGTTAAGTCAAAATGACCAGCAGATCACAACTACTGTCATTTCAAAGATTTAACTGCCACCTAATGTCACTTGTCTCTCAACTTACCACTCCACTTATCACTTAACACCACTATCACGATTGGCCCCCGGTGTTTTTTCCCCATCAATGTGCCATTCGGTCAGGCCGCAATGTCTTCAGGCGATACGCACCACCTCGCACTGCAACAGTTTTGTGCACGGCCAAAATCAAACAATATCCATCATCACGTTTCACCCCCCCCCCCCCCACCGGACGTTAATTTCGGGTGACGTTAATTTTTTCGTTTTCGTGTTGTTTTTGCCCGTCCCATTTTTGATGGGATGTGCTTTTTTCGAATGCGCTTTTGTTTTAATAAGTGGCTACTAGAGAGTGTATTTACATTAGTAGAATAGGTAAAGTGAAAGGGCTGTTTTTTTGGAATTGAACATTAGTGCACTTTTTTGCGCTGCGAACACTAGTTTACTGCCAGAAAACATTTGGTCAACTCGTAAATCAACATTGAATGTCATTTGAGTTCACTGGAATCAGGTGTTCGTCAATTACAGTTCACGGAGAGTAAAAATAGTTCATTCCAGTAAACTCAAGTGTATTCAAGGGTTTTTAAATAGGTAAATATGTGTCTACGCAATTTTTAAAATGTCATTAGTAAACTTGTGTGTACAGCGACATTAAACTTCAAAACCTCGTTCGCAAATGACCGTACCTGCATTTTCATCCGCAAATTCCAATACGGCGGCCTTTTTGCGAGTATCCGAATTATGCATGCTTTTTCCCTTTTGTCCACAAGCAGAGCTCGGATGCAATTATGCAAACGGGGTAATAAATTCTAACTGATCTCTCCGAGCATCGCCGCGCTAAGTTTTGCGCCCGTAGCATTTCTATGCTCTTTTTAAAGTATTGTTACATTCCAGAGCCCAGTGCTAAGACTGTGAGCAAAATGGTTTTGCAAACTAATTTGCATGTGCAAATTGAAACATTTACATTCCCGCGATACTTTCAATGTGTTGCGACGGACCCTTTAAGTACTACCGCCCCCCAAAGTGTACATAAAACACTGAAAAATCCTTCCCAAAAAATCGCACTACCGTATATCCTCGAATAACTCCCCCAATCGAATACCCACCCCCCCGTCAAAAACGTCTGACAAAAATAACTCCCCATGGGACTTATTCGAGGATATATAGTATATCCAAATTGCAGTTCGCCCCCGCAAACTAGTTCACAAATCAATGTCATCAATGTCAACCCAAAACGCAGCCGCATGCCTACGTGGAAGTGTCGACCGCGATCAGCTAGCTCCACATGGGCGCGGGCTCCGGCCGCACCAACGACGTCATGTGATCGGCGCGCGAACGGAACCAATTTACGCCGGCCGCTGAGAAGCAGCGTTGTTAATGTGCAGCCAGCCGCCAGCCCCATGGGCCCCTGCTAGGCAGGGGGATCGCATTATTTAATTATTGTCATTTTACTCGATTTTTAGCCGATCTACAGCTGTGGATTCGCACACGCAGTGCCAGGTGAGCTTTCGCTGTAGAGCGACTTTAAACCAGAGTTAAAAGTACTGTACTTTTTTCGAAGTATACGTAAATGTAAATTATTTATCTTTTACTCACCCTCGAGTACAGAAACCGTAAAGTAATTTTTTTAACCTTTACCCAGAGTAAAATACTTTTTCCCCAAAAACGCAAAAGTAAGTTTTTTGATAAAGTTTGTCACCAATTTTCATTCAAAATCACAAATAGTCATATTTGTTGCCTATTTCACCTTCAAATAGCCCTATTTTAAGCTTTTTTGGCAATATATGATTTGTTATACACATTTTTCCAATTTTTCTATTATTTTAGCCTTTTTCACTCTTTTCTCCCTTCTACACCTTGCAAAACCCCCTATGTTAATACCTATCAGAAATACGTTTTCTGTACTCGAGTACTTTCGAAAAGTATGTGTAAAAGCGAATACAGGAACATTTTTCAGGAAACATATACGTATTTACTCTGTACTGAAGTACCTATATATGTGTCGAGTATTTATCGAGTAAAAGTAAATACGTTTTGACAACCATGCTTCAAACCAGTTCCCTATCAGTTCGCGTCGGCTATCACTAATTTTTTGCGCGTGTCGTCGCAGCGCGGCGGCGCGGCGCGCCGGCAGCGGGCCACATGCGGCGGCTCGGAGCGCCGGCCACCCATTCAAATGGTCCGCGACGCGGCTTCGTGGCCGGCGGCGAGCACGTCGGCCGCCCAGCTGCCCCAGTTGCAGTCGGGCACAGAGCGGCGCGAGCGCGGCGGCCGCGCGCGGCACAGCGACAACGATGGCTGCGGCTGCGCGCCACCCGCCGCCGGTGACAGTGAAGCGGCAGCGGCGCCGGGAGTGAAGCCGAGTTGCCGCGGCGGCCGACTGCACTCGCAGCGCGGCAGGTATGGCTCTGTTAGGAGCAAAGCGAACTGTGAGGGCGGCGCGGCCGCTTCGGGCGGCCAAGTTTTGCGACGACTGGCCGCTTTGATGTTTCTGGCCGCGGTGCTGCAGCTGCACAGACCGGCGCAGGCGATACCCATCGACAATTCGTTGGTGGATGCCGAAATCAAATTGGGTTCGTTTGAGGTTTTTGGATTGTGTTTTTAACGTGTTTACTGATCAGAGTGGACGCTATACAACGAGAAAGTGATCGTATTGTGCCCACACACACTATTTTCCACCGTGACTTCGTGGGAAAACTGAAATGTTTTCAAATGCAAATTAATGAACATGGTTGAATGATTTGATTTTATTTAAATTAGAAAGTAAATTGATGAAAGTAAAAATTTGAAAATTTCAGAACTAAAACACATATAGCAGACAATAAGAGTGGGCTGGATGTGGCCATGTGGCCATTTCAGTTTTCACATTGGTCACGGTGAAAACTAGTGTGTGAAGGGCCATTCTGGTTAATTTGGTCTCGTGAGAAGATGTGCAACGAAATCACGATAGTCGGATAATGTAATGTCGCTGCACTTGTTTACCAATTAAATTTTAAAAATTTAGTAAACACATAAATCAGCCTTCAATGCATTTCTTTTATTGGAGTTAGATAAGTTTACTCCCAATGAACTGTAGTTGACAAACACCTCATTTTAGTAAACTCAAATGCAGTTAAAAGTTTATTTTCGAGTTTTGGAAATTTTTAGTTTACCGCCACGAAACCATCAAATCTCTTAAGGAGGGAGTTATTCAAGGGGGGGGGTTATTTAATTCCTCACTTGTCTTGCAGGGGGGATTATTCGATTGGGGGAATTATTCAAGGGGGGAAGTATTCAAGCAAATACGGTAGTTTGTTCAGTACAAATCGGGTGCGACGGAATAATTGAATACTGTTTTCGCTTTCGTATTCATATGGAAGGAATGTGGTTGATTTTATTGTAAAGTATGCGGTCAAGTGACTAAATCAAGTGAACAAGTAGGATAACATGTAAAGTAATGGTAAGTGACATTTTTTCAATAAAGAGACACAACATGCCAACCACTTTGCACTTACTACTTCATTCTCACTTGTCCACTCTCAAAATGCCATTAATCCCCCCCCCGCAGTCTGCTCAAATTCATCCGCGGTCGATCTGGTCTTCATAATGGACGGGTCGGGCAGCGTGGGCGACCCCTCCTTCGAGCAGCAGAAGACCTTCGTGACGCGCGTCATCGACCAGCTCAACATCGGCACCGAGCTGATCAACGTCGCCGTGGTCCAGTTCGCCGATGAGGCCAGATTGGAGATTGGCTTGACCGATCATATGGATAGGAGGAATTTGAATTGGGCGATTGCCAAGATTAGGTATTTGAGCGGCACTACGCAGACGGGACAGGCCCTTCAGTTCGCGCTGGATATGGTGAGATTGGGTTAATGGGTATGCTTGAATAAGATCCCCGGGGGTTTTATTGGATCAGTTTATTTCCTATAGTGTGGACTTATTTTTACAGAATTTGCACTAAGATATACTTATGTACCGTATTACCTCGAATTAACCCCCCCCTTGAATTAACCCCCCCCTCGAAATACCCCCCCTAAAATTCGGCTGAGGAAAAAATAAACCCCCCCCTCGAAATACCCCCCTAAAATTGAGTGTAAAGAGAACGTACGTGACAAATACGCAGTTAGTGATCTGTACAATGCAGAACACACGTGAAAAATGATGATTAAGTCACGTTAGGGAAGGTTTTATGTGTATATACAGTTATATATGCGTATAAACACATAAACATCTGTGTAATTGTTCGATTTTTCTACGTCTGCGTATGGGGAATTTCCGAAAATTTCCGGCGAAATAATAGACCCCCCCCTCGAATAAACCCCCCCCTCGAATTATCCCCCCCTCAAATTTTGCTGGCGAAATAATAAACCCCCTGGGGGTATTTCGAGGTAATACGGTATTTAGGTTATTTAACACCTTTTAACTTTGCATTGAACTAGGTACCTCCATACTCAATTTATTGATACGTACTGTTACTAGCTAAATAATATTGCTGAGTTTAAGCACATTAAGTATGTTATACACATCGTTATTATAATATCTGTTTATGGCTTTGTGCATGTCAAACACATCAAATATGGACTTGTTTTGTTAGCACTCCATAGGTGGCCGTTTTGTTACCAAAATCCACACTATTGGAAGCCCACACACTAGTTGAGCTTGAGACATGTGTGTCAACTAGTTTGCCGCCCACCATTGTAAACTGGAATAACTCCCCAGGTTCTCTCCCGGTCCACTCGGGACGTTCCAAAAGTAGCCGTAGTGCTAACCGACGGGCAATCTCAAGACTTGGTCATCCAATCAGCGAATGCTCTGCGCGACAGCGAAGTGCTCGTCTACGCGGTGGGCGTGACCAACCTGGTGGACCTGAACGAGTTGTACCAGATCACCGGCACGCCCACCAGGGTGTTCACCGTGCGCAGCTTCGACGTGCTCGACGGCACCCTGGCCAAGGCTATTGTGGCCGAGATGTGCAAGTATGATTTTAGTGAGTGCGGGGGTTGTGCCCGTGTTCAACTGAACCTGCCACTTATCTAGGCACTCATCTGGTGGTTCCGACTACTCATCTGTACCCGCTATTTTTCTGCACCCCCCTAAATTGGTGGGTATAGAGGTGTAGTGGTGGGTATTGTGGTGACTTTGAGGCATTGCAGCATGGGGATTAGTGGCAGTGTGTTTAGATGAAGAGATTAGGGGATTGGCTGAGATTACTCAGTGCAGGCAGCAAACATAAAGGCATGGACTGGCACTATGTATTTCTTTCAGTTTGCTAGCCATGTTGAGTAATCTCTGGTAATCTGCGTCTCCATTCATTTAATCCCACTGCCACTAATCGCCCATTCTGCAATGCTGCCAGCACACCACAACCCACCAACTTATCATTTAAAGCAACCCTAAATTGGTGGAAGTATAGATGAGTAGTGGGTATAGATGAGTAGTGAGTATAGATGAGTAGTGGGTATAGATGAGTAGTGGGTCCAGATTAGTAAATAGATAAGTGGCGCCGCGGGTATAAATGAGTAGCGAGCCCTACCTGTGGGTATTTTGGGGTGCGTCTTTTTGAGGTGGCGTTTGGGGTAATGAGAGATGGGCGATTCATACAAGGAAACGATGTGCTATAAATATTTAGATTTCTAAGTCAGATAACCACCCCGTGGGTTGAAGTTCTAAAATAGACAGATCAGAAGTTCAGATTCAGCCACTTTTATGCAGATGGAATATGGACAATTTCATTATAGGGTGTGCATTCATGGTTATAGTCATAGTCAACCTACAAGCGACAAGTTGCAAAAAGTTGTCACCCCAACTTCACTTTGTCAACCCACTTTGTCACTTGTCCAGACACTCAATCACTTCCAACCACCATCCCACAACCCCCCTTCACCCCCCAACCCGCCCTCCTTCACCCCACAACCCCCACCCAACCCTCAACTCCTTCACCCCCAACCCCCCAGAGCCGGGCACCGCGGACATCGTGTGCGAGGCGGACCAGATCGGCGTGCGCGCCAGCACCAAGCGCCCCTTCGAGGGGCACATCTTCGTCAAGGGGCACTTCCACGACCCCGAGTGTCGCTTGGATGCCGGCGCCTTTTCCAATCCCACGAGAGTCGGCATGCAGGTGCCCTTCGCTAACTGCGACGTGAGGAGGTGGCGATCGGTTGGTGGATTCGATTTTGGATTCGGAAAAAATATTTACCATGAACAATGTCATGCAAATTTTGTAAAATGTAAAGTGTCCTTTTGTTTGCAATTTTCTTTTGCACTTTACTCTGAATTTCACATTTTACATGACATTTGACAATTTACCCTTTTACACTTTGCAATAATTTTTACAGGGGCAAGTGATACGGGAAGTAAAGAGTTGCCGGTGACAAGTAAATTTGAAAGTAAAATACTTGTCACTGGTCACAATCTTTTAGTCACTTCACCTACCACAACTTTCTTTTTGACGTACTCGCAACTTATTAGTTCTCTATTCAGCCTGTTTCCAGGCCTGGGGAACCCTGCAAAATATCAGAAATTTTTTTAAATCACATGTAACGTGTAAAGTGACGTATTTTTCCATTTTGACATTGATTAAACATTTTACATCACATTTGACATTTGACAAAGTGCCGGACAGCCCCCAGGTCAATATCTGACAAAAACCAGCCCACAATCGCTCAGTTAACTCCCCGGGGGATCTACGTGGAGACAACGATAATTTTCATGTTCCATCCGTTGTTCATGACCAAAGTGGACCAGTCCATCAAGGTGCAATGCTTCTACATGGAAGCTGACAAAACTGTTTCCGTGCCGCTGGAAGTCAGGTGAGTAAATTGTTAAATTGTTTTTTTTCAGATGTCGAGATCAAGTTTCAATTGAGAAGTTTTAAATTCTGAAATTTGGTTGAAACTGGGGTAAACTTTCAAAAACCATGAAAAGTGGAAATTTGATTTTCAAGGGTTCACAATTTTAAGGTATTTACTGACTTTAGTAGGTGGGTAAATATTAAGTGACATTTGCAAATTGATTTTTGCAACTGATTTTTCAAATCACATTTTTAAATATCACTATAAAACCTCAAACTTCAATATTTCAAATTTCACCACCACAACCCCCCACCCCTCAACCCCCCCCCACACACAGCATGATCACAACCGAATTCCGCGACCAGATCTACCCCATGCCAACGTGCACGTACAGCATACACGCTGGCAATGAAAACGGGCCCCTGGTTCAGTTCGCTCAGATCGGCATGCAAGTTTGGCATGTTTGGCGGTGCGTGGAATTGGACCCCGAGAAGGATACTTTTGGAATGAGGGTGCACAGTTGCTTTGTGGATGATGGGAGTGGTGATAGGGTTGATCTGATTGACCCCAATGGGTGAGGGGGGTTGCATTTTAGGGGTGGGGTTGGATGTACACCTTTTTATTGGGCCATCTGCCATTGCCCAATTCCGCAAGTGAACAAATAACAAGAAAAGTGGCGAGTGACAAGGAAAGTTATGAGTACTAATTTCAATTTCAGTACTAGTTATGAGTCTTCAGAAATTTATGAAAAAGAAAACATGTCATATTTTGGTTTACTTATCATTTGATTTACAACTTGTAAGTTTGCTTACCACTTTTCTTGTAACTTGTCAAATTGCGAAATTTGCCTATGGCTCTCTTAAAATGAGGCAATTCTGCTAAGGGAGTTATTCAAGTATATTTCATGTTAACGTTGGCCTCCTAGTCATGTAAGCCACTAGTCATGTAGCCCAGTAGTCATGTACACCCCGTTGGGTATGTAGACCAGGTAGTCATGTAATTATGGTCATTAGTCATGTAGCCCCTAATTGGGTAGCGTAAATGGGCGTGGGTCGGTGCCCAAGTAAAACCGGTGCACAAGTACGCCCGGTGCCCAAGTATAAAGACCGTTGCCCAAGTACGCCCGGTGCCCAAGTAAAGTGCCCGTACTTGTGCACTTTACTTGTGCACCGGGCGGCTGTTTACTTGGGCAAAACTTGGGCAACACTTGTGCATTACTTGAACTTGAACTTTAGTGCACAGGCATTTTTTAGTTACATTTGTGTATTTATTTTGTGGCATTTTGTTGTGTATATACTCGGCGGACCATAATTTGATGAATAAAATCTTGTGATTAATTTCGTTATTAATGATTCCATAGCAAAAACAAAATATTATGATGAAAAACTATCAATTTTGATTCATTATTCAGATGTGTTATGGTAAGTTTCCATACTAAGTGTAATGTCCGCCAAGTATACTTAATTCATGACATCCAAATGGCGCTCCACACACAGCGATTTTTAAAGTAAGTTTCGGAGTATGTTGTATGAGAATAGCAATGCTGGGCGGGTATGTGATCTGCACCGCTCCCATCGCTACCATGCACATCGCCCCCCTATCGCTCCCATACTTGTGCACCGGGCAGGGCGCTTGCACCTGCCCGGTGCCCAAGTAAACATCCGCCCGATGCCCAAGTAAAGAGCCGCCCGGTGCCCAAGTACGGAAACTTTACTTGGGCACCGGGCGTACTTGGGCACCGGAAATTATACTTATGCACCGGGCGTACTTGGGCACCGGTTTTACTTGCGCACCGGCTCAGCGCCGCGTAAATGACTAACAGGCTGGGGATTAACGGCGAGGGGTCTTACATAACTAGCGAGTATACATGACTAGTGAGTATACATGACTAACGGGTTACATGACTAGAGGCACATGCTCTCCCATGTCAGGCGCCATTCTCCCATTCAGGTATGACATATCTAAGGTAATTTATCCATCATTTGTACACAACCAAACGTTACTTTGCACACACAAACGTCACATCGACGTCACTCAGTTGCACATTGGACAAACGTCTGGTCGGCACGCCCGACTATGATTCTACGTTGCGCGTGGCCGTGAAAGAGGCGCACGTGTTCAAATACGCCGACAGACCGGTGTTACAATTCCAATGCCAGATCACCGTGTGCATCAAATATGATGGGGATTGTGATGATGTCACGGTAGGGTCAACTTTCCATTTTCCGTTTCCCTTTTCTGAATGTAACAATTTTATCTTTTCGCTTTGCGTTCGCCAACAGCTGAAATTTTTTTACCTTTTATTCTTTATTTTTACTTAATTTATCTTTTTATTTTCGTTATTTTTACCTTCTATTTTTCCATTGGCAGTTGAACAATTTCTACCTTCCCATTTCCGTCTTTTTAGATCCACAATCTGAAGGCAAAATTTGCACCTTGGAATGGTCACAATACAGACACGTCCCAGTAATCCACCCCAAAAACATCCCTGAATATCATTCTACGCCTCAAACCAAACTAAATTCCCACTCCCAGCCGCCAAAATGCGACGACTCAAATCCGCGCGCCAGGCGCTCGTTGGACTACTCGAACAGCAAAGAGCCGAGGTTGTCGGTGGACGACGGCAAGTCCATGGATGTGATTTCGGAGGAGATTATCGTGCTACCCGCCGATGGAAATTATCCCATTGGTAGTCAGAGTGAGTGATTTTTTGTTGCCAACCCAGCTCGAATAAGTCCCCAGGGGATTTTTTTATCGTTTTGGTTTTCATGCTATGTGAGATCGAGATGAAGGGGATATATTTTTGACAAATTTCATGTGAATAGACACTATGACTCACTTAAACGATTTTTTTAAATAAAGGCCTCTGTCTCTATAGTAGGACAAATAGATCAACTATAGGACTTTTAGTCAAGCAGGGGCTGTTTCATGGACAAAACCTATTTGCTTGAATGATTCGCCCTGTTAAACGAGTTTTGAAAAAATACTCCACTCGAATAACCCCCCCCCCCCTTATAGGTGTATGATCATACACCTGAGGTACCTCAGTATATGATCAATTTGTATCACCTAAGTATATGATCAATTTGTATCACCTATAGTATATGATCAATTTGTTGTGTCTAGGTAATTTTGACAAAAATTCCATGTTGTTCTGTTGATCAAGCATATTCGTGAACTTAGCTGAAATACATGCTTCAAAAATTCGCCAAAATAACAATTCCCCTCCCTCGAATAGCCCCCTAAAAACGTCTGACGTCAAAAATAATTCCCCAGGGCCATTATTCAACAAAATACGGTAGACACACAAAAAACGCTGCATATCGCAGTTCTTCCCTCTGCCGCGCGGCCACACTGCGACAACGACAACTCGCCGCGCGGCAGTTCGTCGGTGCTGTACGCCCTGTCGGCCGTGCTCGCGCTCGGCTACGTGCTCCTGTTGGTGACCGCCGTCGCCGTGAGCGCTTGGCTCAGGCGGCAGCGGCGCGCCGCCGCAAACACCAGTGGTTGATGTTTGAGTACTTATGTTTATTTTTGTTGTTTTTGTAGAATAGCGAGGAGAATGGGTAGTTTCTGGACCGGTGCCAAATTGGATCCAATTTGGCGCCAGTGCGCGTGCAATGAACTGAATGAGGGTGACACTCGTACTGGCGGAATTTGTTTGAGTCTGGGATATGTGCGTATTTTGCGATAATTGGGGCGGAACAATGACGTCATCATATGTGCAATTTACAACTAAAAATTCCAGATAATCTCATATCCTAGATAAGTAAAGGAGTACGTTTCCAAGACTTATGTCCCTTAAACTTACCGTGTACAGTTACGAGTGTTGCCTTACCTGTTCCTCCAAGAGCAAATCGCTCTGGTATTCTGTGCTGTGTTGATTAATTCGCCGGTATTTAGTCTTCATTTTTCCCCTTTCACTTCCGGTATTATATATATCTAAGGTTTGGTTGGGATTGGGTCATGGGTGCCTTTGTTTCACCTGTTGTTCACTTAAACATGACTGTTTTTTGTTACCGACCCTTGCTTGCATCTTTCATGGTTGACAATTCATAACTTTCTGTTGTATATCTTCGAATAATTCTCCCTCAAATAACCCAATTCTGTTAGCTGACTAGGCAAAAATAATCCCTTGGACCCCCCTCCCCATTGAAAAAAAACTTTTATGTATGTGTTACTTAAAAGCTTATATTTTGCAGTGATGTTCACCAGCATTGCTTTCATTCCTTGAATTACAAGTATATGGAACTATATTTAACCCCATTCACACAATATATTGATCATACATGTTTTATGTAATAATAGTAAATAACTCCTCTCCACAAATAACTCACCCCTCAAATTACTCCATGGTCCAAAAAGCCTGACAAAAAAATAACTCCCCTGGGGACTTATTTGAGGATATACGGTATATAATAATGCTGCTGCACACTATAGTTTACCAATGAAAGTTTGAAAATTTAGTGAACAAGGTAATCTCATACATCAGCCTTGAATCGAACATTTTTACTTCCCATCCACTGTAAGTGATGAACACCTAATTCCAGTAAACTTAAATGCCATTCAAAGTTTATTAATCAATTTACTAAAAATTCAGTTTACTGGCAGTAAACTAGTGTGTGCAGCACCAATAGGACAATTTCAAAGTTTCTATTTGTTTTATACTGTCAGTGCCTTACACATAAATATGTTGCGAGTTCTTTAAGCAGCGTTTACACGGTTTCGTGTGCCGATAAAAAAACCTAAGTGAAAAAGTTCCAAAATTCTGGAATCAGGTTTCATATCTGCAAGACAAAGCAGTGAAGTGTGCTTACTAGTAGACACACGTTTTCAAACGAATTTCAGTTGTCGGTTCGGTTCTCGTTTTGAAAACAAACCGACAACTGAAATTCGTTGTCAAACTTGAATGAAATGCATGAAATAGCTGCAAATTGGCATGTGTGTACACTCAACTAGTAAGTACACATCATAGCTTTTCGTTGCAGATGTGGGACTTTATTACGAAATTATGGAACTTTTTTACTTCTTTTTTTGTCGGCACGGAATATAGTGTAGAGGTGGCTTTCGGCATATTTTACCCAATGTAATATTTTGTGATACATTGAACGGTGGTGCAGCGTGGACTATAGGGCCTAATTCGCCACTTCCTTTGAATATGTACCGTATTACCTCGAAATACCCCCATGTGGGTTTATTATTTCGCCAGCAAAATTTGAGGGGGGGTTAATTCGAGGGGGGGTTTATTATTTCGTCAGAAATTTTCGTAAGGATCGTAGTAAATAGTAGGCATTTTCGTACCCAAAATAGGTAATAAATGTGTCCAAACAGGATATATTTGGACATAAAAACGTAGATAGGTAGCTACACAAACTACTCTATGTGTAGCTGCAATGCAAATTAACAGTTATATACATCATGTACATTGCGTACATGACGTATTGATAAGGTACATGACGTACATCATTCCGAAGGGGGGGGGTATTTCGAGGGGGGGGGGGTTATTATTTCCCCAGCCCATTTTGAGGGGGGGGGGTTAATTCGAGGGGGGTTAATTCAAGGGGGGATAATTCGAGGTAATACGGTATTTCATGTATTTATGTTTGCAAATGGATAAACACAAACGTGTTGACGCACTTTTTGTGGCCCAATTTACTTGGCTTGAAATCTGCAGCCAGTTCTGCAAGTTGACAAGTGACAGGTAAAATTGTTAGTGGTAAGCCAAGTTACAAGTGAATTTGTGCATAAAGATGCTGTTAACTGTGATACTTGGCTGTGATAACTGGCAAATTTGTCACTTGGCTTATCACTTGTTTGTCACTTGTGCAGGAGAGTTGTTAAAAGTAGTGTACTTCTTCAAAGTATATGTATAATACCTAAACGTTGAGTATTTAGAAAACGTAAAGTAATTTTTTCGTTTACTCATGAGTAAACGACAGTAAAATACTTTTTTCCTGAACATTTTTTGGGAAATTTTGTCACAATTTCCGCTCAAAATCAAAAATTTTAAAGCTTTTTTCTCATTTTTCCCTTCTATACGTTGATCTGTTCGTTGATCGTTATCTGAAATACGGTTTCTGTCGGTAACTGTCTACGGAAATCGGTACTTTCAAGAAGTATATGTAAATGCGAGTATCTGTACTTTTTCAGAGGAAATGTGAACGTATTTACTCATTTCTCGAGTATACGTATTTTTAGAGTAAACACAAATACGTTTTAAAATGTTGCGGAGTTCGCTCCTGCTGGCGGTATGGTGGGGACTTTTTGAGAAAGTCAAATGCTACAAAATATGAGAGTATAGCGAGATTAAAGCTACCCGAGATTTAACCCATCGACTGTAAAGCCAAAGTACCTCGCTAGGTAAGCCAAAGTATAGCGACATTAAAGCCAAAATGGTCATAGAAAAATGTGTCATTATTAAAGCCATTGTGTGTCATTATTAAAGCCAATATGTCGACTCGCAAGCCGCAATACAGGGAAATACTTAACGATACACATGCAAAATTGATGTATAGTATTTCAATACATGTGGCGGTAAGTTCACAGCCATTTTTTAATAATCCGCTTTTGAATGGACACGTGTGGCCAATTTCTGTTTGGCTCGATGCAGTGGATCATGGAGAATTTCGGTGTGAACAAAGAGATGGATAGCAGACGCAAAGAGCATTACCTGCATGAGAGCGTCATACAGAGAAAAAAAACGGTTTGTTCCCATATGAAAAGTGGGTGCGATATATTTATTAGATTTGTGAGTATTTTTTCTCGAGTATTTTGCGGCACGCCCTCATGTATCCTCTGGCACGTAAATAAATATTAGGGTGTAACTAATTAGTGTATGTTTTTTGTGATTTCATAGAAATGCACATTCATGCGTCCCATTCTGCTGTACATCGGCCGATTTTGATGCCTTTCGCTGATGTAGGGTTTTGGGGTCTGGGCTATGACGAATTGTTTTGGTTTGCTCGAATAATCCCCCAGCCCTGAGATAAGGGGGTCTATAAATAGGTGGTCATTTTGTGTGGTCGATCTGCACATTGACTTTGAAGCTTAATAACTTGACCATTTCTGGGCCGATTTCGACTGTTCAACACTTAAAATGATCAGCACAACATGCGGATTCAATTTTTGTGGTCAGATTAGTGAATTCTAAATTCCGTATGCCCGTTTGACCAGGTGTTTGTATGCGAAAATGGCCATAGAAATGGTCAAGTTATTATAGTTCAAAGTCAATCAGCAAGATCGGCCATGCAAAATGACCATGTTTTTATAGACCCCCCTTATCTCGGGACTGGGGGATTATTCGAGCAAACCAAAACAATTTGTCATAGCCCAGACCCCAAAACCCTACATACTCGAAGGGCATCAAAATCGGCCGATGTACAGCAGAATGGGACACAGGAATGTGCATTTCTATCAAATCACAAAAAAAACATACACTAATTAGTTTACTCCCTAATACATAAATGTGAAGCAAATATAATGTACACATGGCTTTAATAATGACACAAAATAGGCACTATGTACGCATGGCTTTAATAATGACACAATGGGGTTAAATAATGATACACTTTTGGTGATGGGTCGATTGATTGACTGGGGCTTTAGAGACGAGGCACTTTGGCTTTAATCTTGATGTACTTCGGCTTACGAGTCGATGGGTTACGAGTCGCTGTGGTTAAATAATGGGTTTGCCTCCAAAAGATCCACCGAAATGGATTTTTTTAACGTATCTTTGTAAATATTTTATTTATATTGATGTATCACATTTTACTTTACATACACTTTTGTATTCAATATAAACAAGCTATCGTCATATTTATACTCTTATAACACAGTTATTGTATATAATGATTTCCTTAACAAATTAAAACCTTAAGTGACCGTTGATGTTTTTGTAAGTAATGCTGTCACTTGTGCAATAAGGAACTTTATCGAGACTATGGTATTTTTAAACAAAATATAAGACTTTGCTTATAAATCTGCATTTACATCACAGAAACAAATATTTTATGTGCATCGATGAACTGAGTGCTAATAAATTTGAAATCTATTGGAGTTGATTCGATAACTTTTTTCTGTTCCCATTTACTTAGTCGTTTACCGTATTTCCATGAATATCTCCCCGCGGAGTTATTTTTATCAGACTTTTGCCTACTCAAGGTGTTGGTTTTTTTCATCAGAATTTGAGCCATTATAATTTAGCCAAAATTTAGTGAAACATTGATCCAAAATGTAAATAGGTACATATTATACCTAACCAAATATATTTTAAAAAAAACAACATTAGGTATCATAATTATTATTATAATTGCATACATGATCTACATCATTCAAGACGGGGGTATTTCGAGGGGGGGGGGGGGTCAATTCTTGGTTTGTCAATTCGAGGGTGGGGGTAATTCAAGGAAATACGGTAAATACAAAATTGTTTAATCTTGGCAAGCTTGCGGACGCATGCTGTAAAACGCCCTGCATGGCTAATAGTTTCCTATGTACGTTTTTATTCTCAATAAGACATATTATGTAATAATAATAATAATAATAATAAACGTTGAATGATTGTCTCTGAAATCAACATTTTTATAGGTAAATTGGTTGACTGCAACGTATGCGCAGAATCCTACCATAATTTAATGAATTAAATCTTGTGATAAATTTCGTAATAAATCATTCCAGTAAAAAAACTAAGTATTATGATGAAAAAACTGTTTACCAGTTATGTGGTAATTTTTGGTTCATTATTCAGATGGGTTATGGTAGGTTTCCATACTAAGTGTGATGTCCGCATATAGTGAATATCGCATTTCTTCTAATAAAAGGGCGCCCTTCTATTTTTTTATCAACTTTTTTACCCGCCCTTCTATTGGAGACCGCCCTTCTATTTTTTCGCCATTTTTTCAGCGAATTTTTTTCACGTTCTGCCAAGGTTCTTCTGTTACGTCAGAGACATTGCATAGAATGATCATTTATAGAGTTAATTCAACATTTGATCTTAAAATAGCAAGAAATGAATGGACAAAAGCCACTAAAGTACAGTGTCTGCTGATGTTTTTAATTTTTCATGCATTTGGCACAATTCCAACACGTTGTGTACCTTCTATTGGAGACAGGGACGTATCCAGGATTTTTGAGCGGGGGGGGCTGCTTGTTTACGGAGCCCGGCGAGGGGGGGGGGGCTGAGCCCCCCCCCCCCCTAAAATTTTAGCTACATAGTGGCGGAATGGCGCCATGGCGCTGGCGCCATTAGTAGGCGCCACGCCATGGCGCCATTGGCGTTGGCGTCAGCGCCATGGAACGCTGTATATGTATGTAAATATACATACAAAACAGCAAAAAGCACAACATTTTTAATGATTTGCGGCCACATGGAGCAAATCTGATGATAACACCTTATATCTGGTGAAGAATGCGCGCTTGCGCGCGAAATTTTTTAAGCTGACGTTGAAAAAGTCGCATTTTCTGGTCACTTTCTGGTCTCGCCCCGGGAGGGGGGGGGGCTGCAGCCCCCCCCGCCCCCCCCCTGGATACGGCCCTGATTGGAGACGCCCTTCTATTGGAGACCCGCCCTTCTATTAGAAGAAATACGGTAACTGAATATAGAAAATGGCATAACTTTGGTCAAAATAGCGATAAATATTTGGTCCTGCACACAGAAATTTGGTCGAAGTTATAAATAAGAAAACATTTGAAAAGGTGTATTGTGCATAGCAGTGAAGATGCGATGATGTTACAAATAAATGATGTGTAATAATCAATGAGTAAATATATCAATTAACTAATCACCTAATTAGCATTATTGTGGTAGTTGACTGAACATCATTTTAAACTATTTTATCTACAATTTACAATGTGGCTCTACGCACCAGTTTACAGCCAAATTTTGGAAACAGCTAAATTTTGGAAACAGATCAATCTATTTTCAACTGATGTACCGTATTTCCTCGAAATACCCCCCCCCTCGAAATACCCCCCCCCCTCGAAATACCCCCCCTCAAAATGGACACTATGAACTTATAAACCCCCCCCTCGAAATACCCCCCCCAAATTTAGTGTATAGAGAGAACGTAAATGACAAAGGCTGCGGTTTGTCATCCGGGCAATGCAGAACACACGTTAAAAACGATGACTCTGTTATGTGAGAACAGTGTTTGTACGTCTACACACTTATAAATGTCTTTAGAGTATTACAAATGGCGATTTTTGTTGCATTTTTCGACGTCTGCGTACGTTTCAGACGACATTTTAGTACTGGGATTTCAAAAAATTTCTGGCGAAATAATAAACCCCCCCCTCGAAATACCCCCCCCCTCGTTTAACCCCCCCTCAAAATTCTCACTCTGAAACAATAAACCCCCCGGGGGTATTTCGAGGAAATACGGTATTTATGTGAGTTTTACAGAATAAATTGTTTTCAATTTCCATCAGCTGTAGTTCACGGACCCCTTGTTTCAGTAAACTCAAATGCATTTGATGTCATTCGCATCAGTTGATTACCTACCGCATTACCTCTAATATAAGGTATACCTTATATTGTTTTCGTCAGTTTTTTTGAGCCAAAAGTTATACCTTATATTAGAGGGTACCTTATATTTATTTCGACGCGTTCAAAATAGCCAAAAGTTATACCTTATATTAGAGGGTACCTTATATTAGAGGGATGCCTTATATTGGAGGTAATACGGTATATTTCTACCATAAGTAGTAGTGGATGTAAAGCGCCAGAAAATGGGCTCCATATGGCGCCCACAGCGCTGTGGCACAACAATTCCATCACTAAATAAATACCAGGCGTAAGGCGACAGTTCCGCATATTGAGAAGTGAGAAGTAAAACGGCAAATGCGAAGTGAAGTGAGAAGTGACTTGAGAAGGAAGTTGGCAAAAGCGAAGGGAAATTACGTTTTATTATTATTATTTCACTTTGTTTTTACCAATTTACTTGCCATTTCACTTCGCTTTTGCCAATTTCCTTCTCAATTCACTTCTCACTTCTCATTTCACTTCGCATTTGCCGTTTTACTTCTCACTTCTCAATTTGCGGAAGTGGCACCAGGTGTAAACTAGCGCGGGTGGGGCCAATATGTATGGCATATGTGATGTGATGTAAGTAATGAGTGCGACAAAACCTTAATATTCCTCCACTCAGCAGATTTGCAAAAAAAGTATTTACCTCTGCATAAACGGATATTCTGAGTATTTATGTGTAATTATTTACGTTTACATTACGTGTTACACAAAAATACCACCATTTGCCAACAACGCATTACATTCTGTGATGCAAATGCAAGCTTTTGTCGCAGTGATGAAAAGTTTACGTCCACAAATCAAGTCAAAAAGTATAGAAACGGAATAGAAACTAAATAAGAATGCAGACCGTATTGTTTCGAGCTGTCTTAAAAACTAATTTAAGTATTTACATAGGTATGCAAATTAAAATTCAAAATTTTCAAGAATTATTCACGAAAAAAGAAAAATTGTACACTCAGTCAGCGGACTGCACACCTTATTCATTGATAAAATTTGTGCCATAAATTTCGTGCAAAATTTCACGGTGAGATCAATGTCCTGTGATAAAATATTAAAGACATCAAAATGTTTTTGTTCATTATTCATATGGGTTACGGTAGAACACGTGCAAAGTGTGTTGGCGGTCCACACCTCGATTAGGTAAACATTCTCAAGCCAATACGATCCACACCCCCAATCCACCCCCCCTCCCCCCAACTACAGGAACACCTCCTCAGCGGTGTGGTGCGACTGGGTGCCCGTGGTGGGCGTGCCCTTAGCCAAGGGGTTGCCCCCCGGCACCAATGGTTGTCCAGCGGACGCGTTGAACCCCTTGCCCGCGCCGCCGGCGGCAGCGATTTCCGACTGCTTTTGACGGAAGCGCGCCGCCGCGGGGGTGTCCTTCCAGGGGGTGATCGTGTGGCGAAGTTTCTGGGGGGGGGGGTGTTTTTGTATTTTCTGATGAGAGGTTGGTGTTGGTTAGTTTTTTTCTGTTGTGTTTTTTTGCGCGATTTAAGGTCTTCAATTGCATGATTGTGAACTGATAATGACGGGCGACAGCAGTTTTTGTGGAAGTTCCATTTAAGAGACGTACTTCAATCTACTTCATTTCAGAACACAAAAATTATGGTGAGTGGCTTCACCGTGCTTGACTGGCATCATCACACTTCCGAAACTGTGAAGAGTTCTTCTAGGAACAATGTTTTCACTCGCTTCTCAACCTTGACATTGTTCAAGAAAAGGCTGTTGTTGAAAAATACAAAAGTCAGTGGACATGTGTGCAGTGCATTGGACATCTGCACTCAGCGGACATCCGTGCACATGTGCTGCCACCGCATGACACAGCTACTCTGCGTATCTGCCATTCCCTGTAACGCATGTTACAATTGTGCGCAGAAGCACTAGCTGTGAGCCAGCAATTGTGTGCGGAGGCAAATGCGCAGTAGAGCTGGCCATGACGCATGCGCTTTCGCCTCGGATGTCCACCGGGTGCGCGCAGATGTCCACTGAGCACAGATGTCCACCGGGTCTTTTTCGCCCCATTAACCTCACCTCCTTAAAAGTATTGCCCGGCGCTATAATCAACTGATAGGCGGCCATAAGTGGAATGGTGACCGCAGAACTGAAAGCCAGGGCATTGCCCAAACTGAGAAACCACTCGGGTGTGTGGTAGTCCAGGTCTTGTTTGTCGCTGATTACGAGCGGCTTGTTGTAGTAGATGCCGAAAAAGAAGTTGAACTGAGAGTTGGGGGAGTTATGTAGTTGTTGGGTGGGTGCCAATTGTTCAAGTGGATAAGTGACGAGGAAGGTGGTTCGTAAGTTGTCAGTAAAGTTACGAGAGGTAAGTGACTTTAAGCAACGGGACGAAAATTGTATGCATGTCACTTTTCGAGTTGTCACTTGACCTTACCTACTACCTCCCACTTTTCTTGTCACTTGTTCACTTGCGGAATTATACCGGGGTCGATATCGACGTCGAGTAGGTAAAGGAGCAATTGAAAGCCGTTTAGATTTTTAAATGTTGCTTTCTTAAAAGAGTTGGTGAATTTTCTCAAAAAAATTCATATATACTTTTTTTAAATATTGAACTTCAATTTCGGATTTCCGATGTTTTCAGTGAGGGCTCTACAACTCCAAATGTTGATAATAAAGTGTCAAAGAATTTTCGATCTTATCAGAAAAATTCCAAAAAAATATTTTTCTACACTAAAAAAACCGCGACTGCAAATCGACCAGCAGAAATATGGGCGCGAGGCAGGTCCAGGCCAGAATCCAGTAATATCCCGGTCGGAATCCCAGCATTTCGTTGATGTCGTCGGAGAAACGGCGGTAGCCTGATGTTGATGGAAATGAAATTAGGTAAAGGGCGAAATTTAAAAAATTAAAATGTTGAAAACTAAAATTGATTTTTCACAGCCAAAAAATGGGAAGTGTGTTCCACAAATTTGAAAGTGCATGAAGTGTTTTTGAATGGTGAGACTAGGTCAGGCCAGTGGATGGCACTTCACCATACACAGCAAAAAATGGGTTCGCGAAGTGTGTGGAAGCGCGCTCTGTGAAGACACTTCCACTCACTTCTACACACTTCACGAAGTTTTTGGTGAAGTGTCGTCCACTCACTTCACCCAGCTTCACGAAGCACGCAATTGTGTGAAGCGCTCTTCCCAACGTTGAGACATGGAAGACACTTCACAAACATTGTGTCTGTGATGTGAAGTGCCTTCACGGCAAATTTCATGTAGCGCCGGGAAGCGCCACCAGCTTCGTGCAGCGTCGGGAAGTGTCGGCGTGAAGACACTTAAAGACGCTTCACGACGCATCACACACCCATTTTTTTGCTGTGATAAATTTTGTCATTCTTTCGGAAATGTGTGAAATCGCGCGGAAGCATCTGGAAGCGTGTGGAAGCGCACCCGCTTCACGCGTATCCAGCCCATTTGCCGACACATCACACTTCACACATCCATATTTTTGCTGTGGAAAAAGTTCTTGTTTGTGGCGGCCAGCCAAAAACTCGCCGTAAATGTGAGCGATGACCATTGTTTCGCACAGCACCGCCAGCACTAGGCCATATTTCGCACAATAGTAACCTATCCATTCTTCTATGATGTAGCCGCCCTGTGAAGGAGGGGGGGGGGGGTGAACTGATTTTACTGCATGTTATACAAAGAGTGTTACCGTTTTTTGATGAATAAAGTGACATGAATAATGTAGCCCAAGTTTGCGAAAGAGAAATTTAATGCGATGAGAGGAATTATTTTTATTATTTTACATTTTGATTCAAGTTGGTTTTAGTAGGCTTCACTATAAAGTGTGAGTTCAGTAGACTATATTCGAATATTCATTCGGTTCTTTTTGTATTTAGTAAGCTGACAGGGCTTGTCAAAGTTGTTAAATTAGTGCGCTAAAATTGCGCTCAAACCTACACGTGCCCCAATCCCAAACCCCCAAAACTACCTGCGTGCACATGCCGATGCCGATGACGAAGTACAGCGAGAACAACATGGCCAGGAAGATTTCCCTGTTCCGCCGCAGTATGGGGAACTCGTCGCTCAGCGCCGTCACGATCGCTTCCGACCCGCCGAACTGCGGTGAAACGCGCCAAAAGTGAGTATCGTGTTTCCTTCGAATTTCCACTTTAATTAACCCCCGTCGAAATACCCCCACCCCCCGTCTTGAATGAACTACGCCATGTATACAATGTATACTCGGCGGACCGCATGCTATGCATTTTTCTGAAGGAAACACTCCATCATGACGTCATCGTTTATAAGATAAAAGTTGTTCCAGCAAAAAAAACGTTTCAGGAAAGAACATTCGACACTTGTACATGACTCCGCCTTTTTCTTTTTGAAATGTTTTTCTTTTTTTGTGAAGCTGAATAAATAAATAAGTATCCTGCTCGCGCATTATCGACCAAGACATAAATAATTTTGGGCGCATACTTTGCGGTCCGCCGAGTATACATGATGTATTATTTATTTGGGCCAAATCTCATCGCAGCTATAAATAAATACAAAGAGTAGTTTATAGCTTTCTACATTTGTATGTTCTAATTAATAATACATTCCGTTTGGTGATGTTTATTACCAGCTTTGGTTATCTAAAAGCTCATTCTTTCCTTCGATATTTACGAAAATTTCTGGCGAGAAAATATTCCCCGAATACCCCCTCAAAAGTTCCACTCTGAAACCCCCCCCCCGAGGGTTTACGGTATTTGATTGAATAATTCCCCCTCTGAATAATTCCAGGTTCAAAAAGATCAAACAATCAAACCGACGCTGCTGTCGAGGCCCAACGTGAGCAGCATGAGGAAGAAGAGCACGGACCAGATGGGGCCGCCGGGCATGGTCGACAGCGCCTCGGGGTACACCACGAACACCAGCCCCGTGCCTGCGCCAGGGGGTTGGTGTTGGAATGGCGCCGTGGCGCTTTTTAGGTCATTACTACTAACGGGAATACAGCGTTTCGTCTAATACTGGAGCTCTGGGGCCTGTTCCGCAAAATGAGAAGTGAAATGGCAAAGGCGAAGTAAAAGCGCAAAGGTGAAGTGAAACGGCAAATGAATTGGCAACAGCCAAGTGAAAAATAAAAATAAAGAGTGATTTATCTTCGCTTTCGCCATTTCACTTGCCAATTCACTTGCCATTTCACTTTGCCTTTGCGCTTTTACTTCGCCTTTGCCATTTCACTTCTCACTTATCATTTTACGGAACTGGCATCTGGGGCCAGATTTAAATCTCCCTACAGATTTGTAGGGTAGGGCCCGATAGATTTTTTAAAGTTCAGCCGCATCGACGCACATGCACCGAGAGCAAGGCGGTTTGTAAAATATACGAAACCATCCCTTAAGGTCGCCGATATTGCAATATGACGTAGGTATATCACTTCGATTTTGGCACGGAAATCATGATTTCGTCATTTCTTGGCCGTCGGCCAATTCGTTTTTTATTTTATTTTGTCGGGCGGGTTACTCGCATAAGTCGCGCTTTTGTGTAGTCAGGTGGTCACTTTTTTAGTGTTCACTGTCTGCAACCGGAACCATGAGGGCAGCGACAAGAAAGATATGCATGCAGGAGCGTACAAAAGCGCGACTTATGCGAGTAACCCGCCCGACAAAATAAAATTAAAAGCGAATTGGCAGACGGCCAAGAAATGACGAAATAGTGATTTCCGGGCCAAAATCAAAGCGATATACGTCATATTGCAATATCGGCGACCGTAAGGGATGGTTTCGTATATTTTGCAAACCGCCTTGCTCTTGCTCCGTGCATGTGCGTGCGTCGATGCGGCTGAACTTTAAAAAATCTATCGGGCGTACGCCCTACCCTACAAATCTGTAGGGAGAATTAAATCTGTCCCCTGGTCTATTTATTGTATAGAAGAACGCCCTTCTGAAATTTTTGTCAACTTTTTTTACCTGCCGTTCTATTAGAGGCTGCCGTTCTATTTTTTTCGTGAATGTAAAAGAGCCAAAACATGTCCTTCTATTGGGGGAGATCTTATATGCGTGATATGCCAACCCGACAAAACGCGTACCCGGCTGGGCGACATCCTTTATATCCAGCCCGGCCCTGCAGGCCATGTAGCCCAGCACGGAGAAAATGACGAAGCCCGACACGAACGAGGTGAGCCCGTTGATGGCCGACGTGAACATGGCGTCCCTGCGGTGCGAATTGGGCAGGAGGTTTTGAGCGGGTAGTTTTTTTGTGGGTACTAATCGAAGGATGGCAAATGAAATTACTTTTGGAGAGAAAAAATATCGAAATTTGAAATCAAAGAAATTTAAACTACGTTTTATTCATACATTTTTTTCAAAAAAAAGGATAAATTAGAAAACACTTTTCTAAAGATTAAGGAACTTTCCTAGGAAAATAAAACAAGAAAATTTACGTGTTTTTATGGACCAAAAAATTCGAAAATTCGATAACGCTTCGAATTTCTGAAATCGCAGATAACATTTTGAACTTCACACAAAAATTTACAGGATGCGGGACTGCCCGCCGGTCCCGCACATATACTCGGCGTACATGATACTCTGCCCTCGCACTGATTTATGTCTCGTGTTGGAAGCGTGCCAATGATTATTAAATCATGCGATTTCCGTAAAAAGATGTAAAAAATTCATTGATGTGAATATGTTAATGAATAACATTAAAACAACAATCAATTTTAATATTTTTTTTGAAACTCGCACGCGTTAACCATCGTTGGCACACATCCAGCGGGAACCACGCGTGCAAGGTGTAAAGTAACCGGAGTATACTACCCTCAAAGTTCCACCCCAAAACCCAGTCCCTCACTCACATATAAATATTATTATGGAAGGGATTATAGCTGGCGAACGCCAACAACACTCCAAATCCGGGTCCCAACGAGAAGAAGACCTGTGGGCAGTCCCAGACCCTGGTAAATGCCCTGTAAAATGTCAAATGTCATGCAAAGTGGCAAAAGTCATGTAAATTTCCCGGTAACATAACAAACACACGTTTGCCATTTTATCGGGTATTTTCCATGATTTTAGACACTTTGCATGACACTTGACACTTTACAGGGCATTTTACAGTGTGTGGGACTGGCACCTGCGTGGCTGCCTCCAGCCACACGTCTCCCTGCCACAATTTGCTCATGTCCGGCTTCAGGTAGAACTTGATGCCGTCGATGGCGCCGGGCAGCGTGATGCCGCGCAGAAACAGGAAGAACAGCACGATGTAGGGGAACACCGCAGTGAACCAGACCACTTTGCCTGTGTGTGTTTTTTTTTTGGGGGGGGGGGATTTTTTTACTATTTTTTCTAGTCAAGTCACTTTACAACTTGCTACACAAGTGTTCATGCTGGAGACGTGCCAGCGATATTAAACACATGCGATTTTCAAAAACGGTTGAAAACATTCTTTGATGTTGTGATGTTTTTACGTTGACGTATTCACAGCGATGATCACATGCTTTGCGATTATCGTTGGCACATTTCCAACGTGAGACATAAATAAGTGCGAGTAGTGATGTAAAAGCACCCTGGCGCTGGCGCGTGTTAAGGATGGCGTTGACTAGGTTTATTGAACTGTTCCATCGTGGAGTATTTCACGGTACTAGATCACTGGAATTTAAATCCGGTCCATATCATTCAGTCCCAAGTTATTCGGTCCAACAGATTTCAAGAAAACGGGAAATGACCAATTTCAACATGAAACGAGAACAAAAAACCTACCGGACATCTTGACTCCCTTCCAGAGACTGAAATAGCATATGATGTATACTAAAAACAGGGCTACCACCCCCTCCCAATTGATTTCGCCCATATTTTCTAGGTGATATGCGACATTGCGATTGGGTGCCTTCTTTTCGTGGAATCCTAGAAACTGCTTGCTGCGTGGGGGATTTGGGTTTTTAAATGATGTAATCATTTGTGTTTGTGGTTGAAAGTTGAGAAAGTCTGTTGATGGCACATTTAAAGTTTCGAACAACAAATTACTACTGGGATTTAATAAAATTTCTGGCGAAATAGTAAGCCCCCCTCATTTAACTTCCCCCCCAAAATTCTCACTCTGCAACAATCACCCCCAGGGGTATTTTGAGGAAATACAGTAATCATATGAATTGAAACCAACTGGAAGTACTCATCTGCAGATGATATAGTTTCATTGCATGCATTATTGTACATTAAATTGCGCAGCTCTTTGTTCATGCAGCTGTCGAAAGAGAGCTGAAAAATTTTGGGTATTGGTGAAGTGATTTGAGTGCTGAGTTGAATTTGCAATGTCATTTAAGGTGTGATGTAATGTGAGATTAGACAATTGATACTTAACAAAATAAGGCAAGAATGGATTAGATACAGCTAATTGTGGAGCAAGTGCTGCAGATGAATTCAGGAAGCATGAATGTTCCGCTTTTTTAAGTGATTTTCTGGACCATTCATTCTGATTTTTGGGCACTATAAAATTAATGGTTTGGTAAACACTTGCTTTAGAGCCATAGCTTTACCATTTCTTATTGCAATTCATTTATTTGATCCCAAAATTGTCAATTTTACATTACATTGACTTCCACACTACACTATAAATTCAACTTGGTAGTTACATTTAGATCTTGACAATACATATGTACATATATCACACTCAAAATCGACAAACATTGAGCCTGGCTGCTTCAATTGTCCAAATCGACAAATCCTGACAGCAAGGGGAATTCCAGCTATTATTGCAGGATGCCCAGGGCAGTTTGGTGGTGAAGGAGTGGTACAAAAAGCGCAGCGCCCAAGATATGATAACATTGTAGAAAAAATCCACATAGAAGGCTATCATTACCACGCAGTAGCCAATGCCTGGACAGTTAAATAGTGAGGACATTATTTTACTGGTCAGTGTACGGATTGTCATGGGACAAAATGACATGGGACGATTTGAGACGGCGATTTTGTCTAAAGGGACACTTTGTCTGAAGGGCCCCACACGGCACATGATGACAAATATTATATGGCGCATTGTCAATATGTGATATGAAAATGCACAAATGTGTCTGGATCTCACCCGTTGCAAACACTGATTGATAAAAGTAGACATGCAGATTATGTACATATGTGTAAAAAATTCGAACCATAATGATCGTTATTGCATTTGTAACAATATATTTGTTACGAGAGTCAGTTATATAATTTCTCTGCGCCATTTTCGGTCCAGTGACGATGATTTCGTCATGACAAAATGTTCTGTGTCAAGATGTCTTGTGACGAATCCTCACAATGCCGATTAAACTGCAGTGAAAATAATTTTTTTTAAATCCGCAACAACCTTTAAACAGGGGGCAGACTTTGCCCCAGCAGCTGATGGCGCCCTGTCTGTAGTATTGGCCCAGTGCCAACTCCATGTAGAACAACGGCACGCCCGCTATCAGATACATCAATGTGTATGGAATGAGAAATACGCCTGCGCGGTGTCAGTTTGATGAAGGTAAAGGTGAGAGTTTGTTCTGGGCGGACCGCAAATAACATAAAATCCTATATGAACGGTAAAATGGGACTTTATTAATCAAAATACAGTCACGCTCTTCCAGGAGCGGCAGTTTGGTCAGTATAACTATCGTATATCATCGAATAAGGCTCCAGGGAAGTTAACTTTCGTAAGACATTTTCGACTGAGGAGTTATTCGAGGGGGAATATTAAGTAAGATGCATGAATAATGTTCAATTACCTAAATCAGTTCTATAAATGTCAGAATGCAAATTCAATAATTCAAACATTCAAATCAATGCTAATGAGCATCAGCTGCGAAAAGAAACACGTTTTTGAAGAACACACATCAAAAGTTTTGATAGATGTGATATCTTCTCCAATATGGATTATTCAAGGGAGGAGTTATTTGAGAGGGGAGTAACTTTTTCCTCACTCAGCTAATAGGGTGAGCTATCCGAAGGGACTTTTTGAGGGGGGATTTATCCGAGGATTTACAGTAAATCACCAAAAACACCCACCTCCCCCATTCTGATAGCACAGATGCGGGAACCTCCAAATATTCGACAAATCCACTGCGAATCCGATCACGGACAGCAAAAAGTCGACCTTCTTGCCCCAAGTTTCCCTATCTTCGGTGACCGCCTCGGTAATCGACGTGACGCTGAGAGTCTGTTTGAGGGGTTGATCGGCGCCGACCAGACCGGTCTGGGCACCGGAACCGGCACCGGGCACCGATAGCCCACCGGCGGACGTGTCTCGGACTACGGTGGCCGCGTAAGGGGGCCGGCCGCTATTGCCGCCGCGCTCGCCCAGCGGTTCCGCGTCTGCGTTAGGGTAGGGTTGGTAATTGAATATGTTTTTGGGTTTGGATATCGGTATCGGGTCCGGTAAAGTTCGGGTCGAGTGTCGGTATTTAATATGGTTCGGGTACTGAGGTCGGGTATCAGGTCGGGTATCATTGTGCAATTATAAATAGTTTTGCTCTGACAGTAAAATACTTTTTCCCAGGAAAAGTATAAATGAGTATTTTTACTCACAGAAAATGTAAAAGTAAATAATTTTCACAGAAAATGTAAAAGTAAGTATGTTTCTCTGACAGTAATGTATGTAAAAGTCAGTTTTTTTCCATTTTTACTCTGGAATACACCAGAGATGTGTTTTTTAACTTATCAGTATTTGTTAGGAAAATGTACTATTTGTTTGTCACTTTCTCGCTGTCAAAATGTCACATACTACATCCCCCTAAAGTAAGTTTTCTGTACTCGCATACTTTCAAACAGTACACATACAGGTGAGTCAAGGTAATTTTTCACGGCAAACGTAACCGTATTTATTTACTCACTACTCAGAAACGTTTTAACAATCACGCGATTAGTGATTTTTCATCGCGACTCACACATATTCAACTCGTGGGGTAGTAGCTCGCCCATGGCGCCGTCTTGCATGCTACGCCGCGCCGCTCAGCTGAGCGCCAGGGGGCACTCACAGAGACTGTAAAAGATCCTGTAGAGTGTCAAAGAACCTGTAAAATGCTATGCATAGGCGGCGCAAGGTCCAAAATTGCGCTTGTGACATTCACATTAGCCTAAATTTCACCTTGTGACACCTTCTTGTCGGGGCCATTATGTGAAGTTTTCAGTCACCCAAAATTTTGAAATAGCCTGTAAACATAAGTAAAATTGGCTAAAAATAGGTATATAACCATGCATATAGAAGAAAATAGTGATTATAAAGGTGAAAATTGGCAAAATAGAGCAGATTTTAGCGATTTTCAGCTTATTTTAAGCGTTCACTCTCATTTGTACAATACACGCCTGTGAATGTCACAATGTGACAGTGAAATTTCTGCTTGTGACACCAAAAATCCTGCTTGTGACATTCACAAGCGTACAAGCACTTACGCTGCCTATGATGCTATGTGTCATGTAAAAGACCATGTAAAGTATCAAATGTCATGTAAAAGAACCTGTAAAGTGTCATGTGTATCCAAATCTGATTTGATCGTATCTAAATCTTATGGTTTTGTATACAAGTCTTATGTCAAAAAGTAATATTTGAATACAAAAACATAAATACGATTTGGATACACATGACACTCTACAGGGTCTCTTACATGACATTTGACTCTTTACAGGGTCTGTTACATGACACATGACAATTTGACAGGGTTTTTTACATGTCACATGGCATTTTACAGGGTCTTTGACACTTTACAGGGTCTTTTACAGGGTCTGGGGGTGGCACCAGGTGCAGCCGCTGTCGCTTCATTGAATCGCCGCGTCGCGTCCGAACTTTGACGTCGCTAGTGTGCAAGTTATCGTGCAGTCGAGCATTTGAGTGGGTGGGAGGAGTTTGAGTTGATACGTGGCCGCGGGTTTTTGGTTAGATTTAGAAGCTGGCACTGGGCCAATAAGTCCGTCGTGTACACTGCGTTGTGTTTTGACGCGCGTTTATCGTATGATGGGTAGTGTCAACTGCAATTCATTATTACCGTATTTGCTTGAATAATCCCCCTGGGGGATTATTATTTCGTCAGACTTTTTTGAGGGGGGAACTATTCGAGGGGGGGAATTATTCAAGGGGGGGAATTATTGTTTCGTCAGAATGTATGAGCATCTTTCTATCAAGTCATTTCACAAAATGTGCATTTTTAACACAAAAACGTGCCATTTTTGTTAAAATTTGGCACAACTAATTGATGAAATATTTTTAAGGGGGGATTATTCGAGGGGGGGAATTATTATTTCCTCACTCGTCTTACAGGGGGGGATTATTCGAGGGGGGAATTATTCAAGGGGGGGAACTATTCAAGCAAATACGGTATTTTGTAACAGAAAAGCCAGAGAGAATGATTTCCTTGATGTTCAATGTGCTTGCTTGCGCTTGCACTACGTGTGGTGCATGCAGTTGGTAAAAGGTAAATACCTAGGTATAAGTTTTACTTTTGCACAAAATGGGGGCAGTCCCAAGCCCTGTAAAGTGTCAAATGCAAAGTCAAATGTAAAGTAAAGTGTCAAATGTAAAGTCAAATGCAAAGTCAAATGCAAAGTGGAATGTCAAATGTAAAGTGAAGTGTCAAATGTAAAGTAAAGTGTCAATTGTGTATCCAAAAATAACTTTTTCATATCCAAATATTATGTTTTTGTATCCAAATCTTATTTTTCGACATAAGATTTGGATACAAAAACATAAGATTTGGATATGAAAAATAGGATTTGGATACACAATTGACACCTTACTTTACATTTGACTTTACATTTGACACTTTACTTTACACTTTACAGGGCTTGGGATTGCCACATGATTACATGGGTATTTTAGGTCAACATACCTACATACCTGTATATGGCTGTATACTTTTACTGTAAGCTAGTTTAAATACCCTTCTAATTTTTTCACCTTCCCATAAAAATACCACTGTTCAGAAAACGTATTTTTCACATCCGAAAACGCAACCCGGTACCTACCGCATATCCTTGAATAAGACCCCCCTCAAAAAACTCCCCTTGAATAACTCCCCCCTGTTGGCGAGGTGAGGAAAAATAACTCCCCCCCTCGAATAACTCCCTCCCTTGAATGACTCCCTCCTCAAAAACTTCTGACGAAAATGTAACCCTCATGGGCAGGGTTGGCAAAATCTCAGAAAAAAATAAAATAAAAATAAAATGGAAAATTGAAGAATAAAATAAAATAAAATAAAATGGAAAATATCAAAATAAAAATAAAAATTGTATAAAAATTTGAATTTTTGTAAAATTATATACAAATTCATATTTTTGTAAAAATTGTACAAAAATTCATATTTTTTTGTAAAATTTTTATTGTGTTGCTTGGGGTTCAACCTGTTTATTTGCGGAACTGGGGCAGTAGTCCCAAGCCCTATAAAGTGTCAAATGTCATATGAAATGTCATGCAAAGTGTCAATTGTCATGACAAATGGTAAGTAAGGTGTCAATTGTCATGATGAACATAAATTGAAGTGGCAACTGTCAAGCAAATTGTATCCAAATCTTATGTTTTGTATCCAAATCTTGTTGTTGTTTTTGTATCAAATCTTATGTGAACATTTGGATACAAAAACATAAGATTTGGTTACCAAAACATAAGATTTGGATACCAAAATCATAAGATTTGGATACCAAAAACATAAGATTTGGATACCAAAAACATAAGATTTGGATACCGAAACATAAGATCTGGATCCACAATTTATACTTTGCATGACATTTGTCATGACAATTGACACTTTGCTTGACATTTGGGATGTCAATTGACCCTACTTTACATTTGTCATGACTATTGACACCTTGCGTGACATTTTACAATGTGCCCAGCACACTCTAGTAGTCCTTCCAAAGACAATGCAAACCATTCATATCAGTAACCGTAACTTTACACTTGCAACTAGCTAACAACACCTACTGCATGCAACTTCTGCAAAGTAATGGAAAAATTTGACACACGTTTTTCATGTTTAGGTCTAATTATAACATTTTTCTGGCCTTGCATGCTAGATTCTGATTTTTTGTAAAATTTTAGAAAAATTTTTGTAAAATGGTTCCATTTTATTATTTTATCAACATTTTGGAATAAAATAAAATGAAACAAGAATAAAATCAAAATAAATTACATTTTTATACAATTTGTATACAAATGATTTTTAAAACCAACCCTGCTCATGGGGTGTTATTCAAGGATTCAGGGTAAATATCTCTTCCAAAATACCTGTAAATAAATCCTCGACCAACTGTAACTCGCGCCCACTACAATAAATATACCAAAGGAGGGAAATGCACGGCCCTGGTACATATCTGAGCACAACTTCCTGCAGCAACTAAATATACGGTACACGCGCTTGAGTATACGGTGTGCGCCCGGCAAGTTATTATAAGGAACAATAAATAGTGCGCTGCTACTATATACGCCCGCTGAAGCGTTTACGCTGGTTACTACCATTATTAGCGATTTTGGTTGGGAGGACATAAGTTGCGGTTTGAGATTACTCGGTACCGTATGGTTTGGTACCGTATTGTACGGTACCATTTAATTCGGTTCCATATGATTAGGTTCAGTCAAATTCCGTGCCACATTATTCGGTTCGATTGTGGTAAACACTTTTTTTTGACTTCTATCTCCATCCAAAAAAGCTGAAAAAATGTATTTTTTTTATAAACCAGGCAAGAAATGATAGAAAAACAGTTGAAATATTTTTTGGCAATGGTTTCAGTAGAAAACAAGCACTATCAACCACCATGGCAATCAACAACCACAAACTGTGCTGAAACATATCCTTTTGTTTGACTGAATCAGACTGTGAAACCAAAACAAATGGAACACTGCAGAAAATGGGCTCATGAAGCATGTGCAATCAGGGTGCTTTCACCAGCATCACAAAAAATCTGAGTGAAGTGCCTTCCACACACTTCACCAAGCTTCACCATGTACTTCAGGTGCTTCCAAAATTGTGGAGACACTTCAGAGTGCTGTGCTGGCACTTTCAGACACTTCACTAAAATATAAGTTTTTGTGCCACTGCCAAATAGGGAGCATGTAATGTCTTCACACAGATTTCCGTGATGTGTGTTGAAGCTGCTTGATGTAGCGTGCTTGGTGAAGCGTCTGGAAGTGTTGGCGTGAAGATAATTCACCGCGCTTCCACATCCACACACCCATAAACAGCAAAAATAGGTTCGTGACGTGTGTGTAAGCGGGCTGGATGTGCATGAAGCAGCCTCTGTGAAGACACTTCCACACACTTCACCATACATCATGAACTTTTTGGTGAAGTGTCTTCCACACATTTCACCTATCATCACGAAGTCCAAACTTTCGTGAAACGCGCTCCCCAATGCTGACAAAAGTGAAAATACTTCACAAAACATGTGTGAATCACATTTGCGATGTGAAGTGTCTTCACAACAAATTTCCGGGAAGTCGCCCGGAAGCTCTTCACAGCGTCGGGAAGTGTCGTCGTGAAAACACTTCACGACACTTCACGACGCACCATACACTAACTTTTTGCTGTGATACTTGCTGTGGACCCGAATAATGTGGACCTAAATCACAAGGGCCAAATTGGATAGATGTAGGTATATTGAACGGTTCTGGAAACAATTTGGGGGGCGCAATAGAGATTACTATCATCTGCACTTTATCTGTCGGGTCAGATTCGCTGGATATTTCTTCAATTTACAAAAAAATGAACAATGGTACCTGGAGTGCATATAAATAAACGCGTGCCAAAACTGCGGATAACACGAAAATTGGGCGGTCTAAATTTGGCATCTAAAATATCACACACCAAATGAGTGCCCTGCACTAACTAAGCTCACGTGCAGTAAGTATGTTACCTGGAACCAATTCCGTACGTAAAGAGTAAAGTAAAGTAAAGTGATAGGTAAAGCTATTTGTGGTGTTCAAGTGACAAGTCAGGTGAGGGTGACATGTGAATGTAGAAATGCAAATACTTGTCACTTGACACTTTTTCCCAACTCGTCCACTTCCAGAGGCCGATTCCGCAAGTAGAAAAGTGACAAGAAAATTGGTAAAAGTGGACTTAAAGTATGTATTTTATTAAAATGAAAATACTTGTCACCAATAATTTAACCTGTCACTTGCCTTACCCACTTGACTTGTCACTTTCCCAATCACTTATCAACTCCCTGAATTGGCTCAACGGAATTGTTCCCCGATCACAGTCGTCCAAGAAAGTGGGGGGGGGGGGGGGTGCTTAGTTGACGGGCGCCGCGGCCGCGGGCCTATCGACCGAAACCGGGCAATTATCACGAACAATTACCCCCGTTTTGTGGACAGGTCGGACAGAGCCGCGCCGGCCGCTATGGCGCATAGTTGTTAAAACGTATTTACGTTTACTCAAAAAGTACGTATACTCGAGTTCGAGTACTGAGTAAATACGTTTACGTATACTTCGAAAAAAAGTACCTGTACTCGCTTTTACGTATACTTTTTGGAAGTACTCGAGTACAGAAAACGTATTTTACATGTCTATGTTGTTTAGTCTATGGTATAGGCTTTTTCAACGCATAGAGGGGAAAAAAGGGAGAAAAAAGCGAAAAATGGGGGAAAAAATTCAAAAAATAGCGTAAAAAGTCAAATAATAGGTAGTTAATTTGAAGGTTAAAATAATCAAAAATGTAAATACGAAATTTGCGCAAAATTCCTAAAAAATAATCATTTTTACGTTTTCTGTGGGAAAAAAGGTATTTTATTGATGTTTACTCATGAGTAAAATAAAAAAAATTACTTTACTTTTTCTGTACTCAGGGGGTGAGTAAAAATCAATACTTTACGTTTACGTCTACTTTGAAAAAAAGTTCATTACTTTTAACAACTCTGCTTTGGCGGCTAGTGTCGCCGCGGCGCCATTTGAGCCAACTTCTCGCCGCGCGGCAGACTGCAGTTGAGCCGCGGCTGCGATTTGCAGTGCCGCCCCCCCCCCCCCTCACTCAAGGTGGGATATGGAGACGGCTGGTGGACGGATGGGGTTTGGCGGGTAAGGGGGAGGGGGTTAATTGGGTTTTGTGTGAGTGTTCTTGTGAGGATTAAGGACAATCTTGTTAGCAGTTTTTCTGTTTGGAACTGGAAATGAATTTGCGCATCCAAATTCATGTTTAGGTACATAGGTAGGTATGTTGTATACCTGTTTTCACATATTATTTATTGTATTTCATATTATATTATTTATACACATAATATATCTTGTATTACATTTACATTTATTACATTACATTTATTACAGTTATTTCTTGTATTAATGTGTGTTTATATGTGTAATATCTTTATATTTGTGGGTATATAAATATTTTAGTATTTTGTCCCACATATGGTACGGAATATTCTGATTGTCTAGAGATCAGAGTGAGCATAGTTATTTAGGTATTTTACTTGGGTAATAAACACTGAAGTGTTTTTCTTTATGTGACAAAATCTGCCCGCTGCAGTCTACCTACTTAATATTTAGCTTGAAGTGGCGAAATAAAAACAATAGAGGTAAGTTCAACTTTCATTTGATGAAACACTCGTTTTTCCAACTAAAAATGCTTCCAACCGGCACCTGTCGCATCCCATCACATTCTGTGAACGGCCGAATTTCCATCCTTCAATATCATCACATCGCACTAAAAAAAGCCATCGCGTCACACAAAACCCCGCAATCAAAAATCACCCTACAACATCACTATTCCAAATTCTCAATCACCCCCCCCCCAATCATGACCCCCAAACTTCCCCGCCAATGAGCGGCGCTGCCAGCGATCTACCTGCCGCGCTGAGCTGAGCGGCTATCCAGCGCGGTTCACTCGCAGGTCTGTTCGTGCCGCCGAAATGGGCCGCGCGGCTAATTGCGGCCGCGCGGCCACTACAAAGTACGGGCTGCACGGACTATTTACATCTACCTAAGAGGGGACGTCGCGCCGCCCCGCGTCGTCCAGCGGTGGTAAGGGGTTCGTTTTGGTGCGGTCGGTTGGCGCTGGAAGACGAGGGGCAGTTATGGAGCCTGTGAAATGCAATGTAAAGTGTCAAAAGTCATGTAAAATGTCAAAAGTCATGTGAAATGCCCTGCAAAATGTCAAATGTCATGTAAAGTGCCGAAAGTCATGTGAAATGCACTGCAAAATGCCAAATGTTATGCAAAGTGTCAAGAATCCTGTAAAATGCCCGTAAAATGTCAAATGTCATGCAAAGTGCCAAAAGTCAGGTGAAATGGTCTGCAAAATGCCAAATGTCATGTAAAGTGATAAAAGTCATGCGAAATGCCCTGAAAAATGCAAAATGTCATGCAAAGTGTCAAAAGTCATGTAAAATTCCCTGCAAAATGCTAAATGTCATGCAAAGTGTCAAGAATCATAAAATGTCATGAAAAATGTCAAATGTCATGCAAACTGTCAAAAGTCGTGTAAAATGCCCTGTTCAATGTAAAATGTCATACCAAGTACCAAAAGTCATGTGAAAGTGCCTGCAAAATGCCAAATGTCATGCAAAGTGCCAAAGTCCTGTGAAATGTCCTGCAAAATGTGAAATATCATGCAAAGAGCCAAGAATCATATAAAATGCCATAGAAAATGTCAAATGTCATGCAAAGTGTCAAGAATCATATAAAATGACATAGAAAATGTCAAATGTCATGCAAAGTGTCAAAAGTCATGTAAAATGCAATGAAGAATGTGAAATGCCATACCAAGTACTAAAAGGCATGTGAAATGCCCTGCAAAATGTCAAATGTCATGCAAAGTGCCAAAAGTCATGTAAAATGCAATGAAAAATGTGAAATGTCATACCAAGTACTAAAAGGCATGTGAAATGCCCTGCAAAATGTCAAATGTCATGCAAAGTGCCAAAAGTCATGTAAAATGCTGTGGAAAATAGCAAATGTACGTGTGCCATTTTACAGAGCATTGTACATGACTTTTGACACTCCATGACAATTTACATTCTATAGTTTTTACAGGGTCAGTGCACAGATTGGATTAGAACTATATGGCAAATAAAGTGTGTATGACACCTTACATTCTAATAGAATTTTGGGTCATGGATGGCGAGTTATGACAGGTTATGTGGCAGGTGTAATGTGGGCAAAATTCGGGAAGTGGGTAAATGACGAATTGCCGCGTTTCTCCCGGGCTGAAAAATGTGCCGCGCCGGCATCAACTACAACCGTCAACTCAATTCGACGAGATCATCGCTTTGCCAACTCAAATCATCCGAACTAAAGCGTTTTCGCTGCCGCCTCTGGGCGCGCCAGACCGCTTGACATATTTCACTCGCAGTTGCTCTTGATCGGCCATTACGCAGGGCGGCCGCAGCCGCAGGTATCACAGCTCAAGGCTAAGTTCGGCCGCGCGGCAAGGTTGCATTGTGCCGCCCGGCCCCGCTGATGGATCGCGTCGGCGCGCCGCTCCAGCTTGATAACCGCAGCTCAAAGTGGGGAGCGGCGCAAGGGCGCCGCGGGTTCTGGCCAGGTTTCAAGTGACACGGAAAGTGGTAAGTGGTGGGGAAGTTGAGTGTAAAGTGAACTTAAATGCAAGTGAAAAGTGACAGGTGTTTTCGTTTCCAAATGAATTGATTATTTTCAGCGATAAGTTTGCTCGAAACTTACAACTGGAAGTTTGACTAACCACCTACAACTTTCCTCAGCACTTATCACTTTCCTTGTCACTTGACAAGTTGCGAAATCGGCCGCAGGTCTGCACCGATTCGAAAGTATTGCCAGTCAACGACACGGCGCTGTTAACGTTGAGCTGCACATGTAAAATGAATGTATAGGTATGGATGGATTTATGCGCACACTTGCTTTTTGTTTCGAAATAATTGTGAAGGAAATCCGAGGGCCAGGGGCGATACTTGCGTATTAATTGGGATAAAAAGATATTAAAAGGATTAACAGATATCTGTGAAGCGATCTTATATCTCATAACATCAGTGGCATCGAGGTAAATAATCTAAAACATATTTCCAGAAAATGACATTGACAAATGACATCACGGACAGAACAGAAAAAGCATTACCTGGTGGTGCATAAAGGTAGATTTGCAGCATAACGACAAATGGAAGGTGAAACGACAAAAAACGTCAAGGGAAAATCCGTTTTTTTCATTCCTTAAAGTTTTTTTATCAAAAATTAATGTTCAATACTGGATGTTTCGATGATCACTGCACGCAAATTGCGAAGACCGATGACAAATTAATCAGCGCGTCAACGTGAAATTGATTTGTAAGCGGACCATCTTTCATCCAACGTTTTGTAATTTAAATTCGAATTTATCATCTCGCACATGATCAATTTTAGCTCGATTACAGTTACACGTAAAATGCACTGTAAGGAAAACATAGGTACCTAGGTAAATAGTCTCAGTTAGTGATGGAATGGCGCCGTGGCGCTGGTGCACTTTAATGGTGCCAAAAGACGCCAGTGTCATGGCGCCATTGGCGCTTGGCGCAACCTGGCACCCGCTGCCATTGTTTCGAATGGCGCCATTGCGCCATTGGTGCTTAGCGCCATTTTTCTTGGTGCCAAGAATGGCGCCAAGATACTGCAGGAAAAATTGGTGTTTGTTGTGTGCAGTCGTTATGAACTGTTGAAAATGTGACCGTGAGTAGGTCCTTTTTAATAGATTTTATAAAGTCGGTACTTTTAGAAAATGTAAAAGCGAGTACTGTATTACATCGAATTATCCCCCCCTTGAATTAACCCCCCCTCGAATTAACCCCCCCTCAAAATGGGCTGGGGAAATAATAAACCCCCCCTCGAAATACCCCCCCCCCTTCGGAATTATCTACGTCATGTACATAATAAATACGTCATGTATGCAATGTACATGATGTATATTACTGTTAATTTGCATTGCAGCTACACATAGACTAGTTTGTGTAGCTATCTACGTTTTTATGTCCGAATATATCCTGTTTGGACACATTTATTACCTTTTTTTTGGTATGTAAATGCCTACTATTTACTACGATTGTTACGAAAATTTCTGACGAAATAATAAAACCCCCCCCTCGAATAACCCCCCCCCCTCGAATTAACCCCCCCTCAAATTTTGCTGGCGAAATAATAAACCACCATGGGGGTATTTCGAGGTAATACGGTATGTGTTCCATAGTGACAATTTTTTAGGAAAATGTGGAAGTGAGCACTTTTTCTATTTTTACATAGGTAGGCAAGGCATAACACACTATTATTACATACCTATTTTTTAAATAATATTTTCGTCAGACTTTTTTTAGGGGGTGGGGCTATTCGACGGAGGGATGAATGATTGTTCAACCATTTTGTTCAAATTATACCCAACAAATTTATCATTTGCCTAAACGGGGGAAGCATTCGAGGGGAATTATTTGTTCCCCACTAGTCTAACAGGGGGAATTATTCAAGGGGGAATGATTCAAGAGGGGGAATTACTCAAGTAAATACAGAAAGAGTGCAAAATTGCACTTGCCTCAGGCGGGAATCGAACCCGCCGCACCGCACGGAGCATGCATGAGTGATGAGTGGTTCACTTTTCCTATTTTTCTGTGATTGCAGTCGATTTTACGTCATCTATCACAGCGTGTGTGAGTGTGTAATTTTGTGTAAACCCGAGTATTTGCAGTCGCATAGTATTTTTGGTATTCACTAAAACTTTACAACATTTTCAACTCATTTCTTTACGGCTACAAATTTTCGCGCATACATATTTAATAATCAACATTTTTATTATTACATATCCAAAATGTTGGATAAACACGTCTTGTTATTCTGCAGCATTGCGTATCCAATTCCCAGTCTACTAACCGTAATTACTCCAAATGCTCCATTGAATTACCCCCCCCTCGAAATACCCCCAGGTCTAAACGAGCTGAGGAAAAATACCCCCCCCCCGGATGTCCCCGTTTGGTGACATTTACCTATTACCAGTTTCAGCGATGTATAAGCCCATTCTTAACCACGATCTTTATAAAAATTTCTGATGAAATAATATCCCCCTCAAAAGAATATCGAGGAAACACGGTCTGTGTGTTACATTATCAAATCATATAAAAAGCGTGTGGTTAGATCAGTGAAAGGAGTTATTTTGCACATACATATATACAGCAGAGTTGCGAAAGTGTATTTACACTTACCCGAAATACCCGGGTAAATGGGTATTTATATTTACCCATACACTTACACTTTCATCAAATACCCGTACACTTTTTTTACACTTTCCTGGGCAAAATACCCGGATACAGAAAGTGTATTTTTTTCTTTCAGATGGCCCTGTTTGAAGCATTTGAGGAAGCATAAAACTGGGTCATGTACAAAAAATAACTGCACAGTGCACACATGCAGTTATGCATTGAATGTAGAAAATATGGCAAATGTACAAACGTGCACCAGCTCCAACCTTTGATCAGTACTCATTGTATTCTACAGTTTCATGATACTTTGTAAAAAGGACGAGATCAATTTTACCTGCTGGACACTGGCTTTTGCACTGACATTATTGCTGTATGTCCATTCTTGTATTTTAACAGTGTGTATCACATAGCTTAATCAGTAAAATATCAACACTGAAAACGTGCCATTATTACGCAACTTCATACCACTAAATTTGTTACAGTCTGAAATTTTTCATACGGCTGTTCATACAGCAGTAAAATGTGAACTAATGCATGAAAATGATAAATAAATTGATCTAAAGGTGAAAACAGTGGTGTTTTCTGATGCTCAACAGTGAGAGCTCTTTCTGAAAAAATTTTTACACTTACACTTTTCTTACACTTTCCTAGGTATTTTAAAAATACCTTACACTTACAGTATCCATACTCAAAATTTGGAAAGTGTATTTACGCTTACACTTACACTTTCCAAAAATACCGGTATTTTAACAACTCTGATATACAGTTATAGTTGCACAACAAATTTTAGCCTTTGTAAATACCGTATTTCCTCAAAATACCCCCCACCCCCTCGAACCCCCCTCAAAATGTCGACTCTGAAAAAATAAACCCCCGTGGGGGTAATTCGAGGAAACACGGTAAATAAATACTTTTACGCTGTATTTTTCGCATCTTCCACATCGATAAATTAAAAGTCAATTTACTTCCATGTGCACAGATGCAAAATATATTTGCATGTTACTCCGCAATATATCCCGAGGCCGTTTTTTAACACTCCTATTTATTACGCTAAAACTATTCGCTATACATTTTCTTTCACGGGGATTCGGCAAAGAAACAGTCATTATTCCATTTAGCGGACGCACAGAAAAATTATTAGTGACAATATATGGGTTTCCATCCGAAATTTTATCGCTTTGTCGCGCTGATAAACCCCCTGAATTGCTAATCATTTTGAACAGTGAGCCAACAGGTGCCGATTCAGCAAGTGGTCAAGTGACAAGAAAAGTGACTAGTGAAAAGTAGTGATGGAAATTGGAAAAGCGCCAGCCAAGCGCCATTGGCGCTATTCGGATATTTACAGGGCGCCATGCGCCAAAGAAAAGAAAGCGCCAAGCGCCAATGCGTTGCACATTCGCACTTAAATGGCGCCATTCCATCAATTGTGAAATGTCAACAAATAGTTGTAAACGAAAAGTCGAGTCATTAGGGAACTTACCTATAGCTACCGTATATCCTCGAATAAGACCCCCCTCGAATAACTCCTCCCCCTTGAATAACTCCCCCTCAAAAACACTGACGAAAAATAACACGTTTTTGTTGCTGTTGAACTGTTAAATACATGGATTACACGAGTTGACAGAATGCATTCATACGATGAATTCAGTCCAAGTTTCTGAGGAAAAAATAACTCCCTCCATTGAATAACCCCCCCCCCCCCCCCCTTGAAAAAGTCCCCCCTCAAAAACTCTGACGAAAAAATAACTCCCCCGGGGTCCCTGAGGATATACGGTATATACTATTGATTGACTTACGATGGCAAATCCTCTGAAAAAGGTGTTTAAATTTCAAGTTTTTTTTTCCTCAAATGACCTTCTTAATTTTTTAAATTTTCGATTTTTTTGAACTAGTTTTCGAATTTTCGACTTTTTGGAATCGAATTTTCTAGTTTTTGTTTGCCATCGTTATGACAGACATCCAAATTATTAGCCAACTTTTCACTTTATTTGCAACTTATCTGTTCACTTTTCTTGACATAAATATACTTGCTGAATTGGCCCCAGATTTCTCTGTGAGACAGGCGATCAGACAAACATGGGCAAAGGATGCAGAGAATTCGGGAGTCGCAGTAGTTTTTCTAATCGGACAAAAACCTACTCAATCAATAATTTCTACATTTACCAATTTTATTGATGATTTTTACGCGCTCGGAGAATGGCTAGCCTTTGGGGACATTTTATACACAAACATCCGGGAACATTTCTACAGTTTGCCCCTGAAGACATTCTTGATGTTGCATTTCAAACAGAAATACTGTCCCAGGGCTAATTGTCTGGTGAAGATGGATTCCGATACTGTGGCTGTTTTGGAAAATCTCACGAGAATTTGCAGAGATAGAGGTGAATACCGTATTTCCTCGAAATACCCCCCCCCCTGCATTTTTCAACGTCTGCGTACGTTACAAACAACAAATTAGTACTGGGAGTTCAAAAAATTTCTGGGTAAATAATAGCCCCCCCTCGAAATACCCCCTCGTTTACCCCCCCCCCCCTCAAAATTCTCACTCTGAAACAATCACCCCCCGGGGGTATTTCGAGGAAATACGGTATATATTGTATTTTTCATTTTTTTCTCAAATTCAATTTTTAACGTTTTTTCAATTATCGGTGCTGGTTTCTTGATTTATCAGTGAGAGTGACTAGTGATATAAAAGCGCCATGGCGCTGGCTCCTGGCGCTAGCGCCAAAGCAAAAAGCGCCATGGCGCTTTTTGCACTTGGCGCTATTTTGCTGTGGCGCCATTGGCGCTTAGCGCCATGCCGATGAAAAGCGCCATGGCGCTTCTGGCGCTTGGCGCTATTTTTGACTGGCGCCAGGAACAAAATGCCTGGCGCTGGCGCTTGGCGCTAGCGCCATAACAAGAAGTGCCATGGCGCTTCTGGCGCTTGGCGCCAAAGTTCTGGCGTTTTTCACATCCCGCTTTCACTACCCGTGACCAGGGTTGGTTTTATAAAAATTCATTTTAGTAAAATTGTATAAAAATTGTATAAAAATTTTATTTTATTTTTATTTTATTCTTGTTTCATTTTATTTTATTTTATTTTATTCCCAAAAGTCATTAATAAAATAAAATGACACATTTTACAAAAATTTTACAAAAATTTTACAAAAAATCAGAATCATGCATGCAAGGCCAGAAAAATGTTATAATTAGACCTATACATGAAAAACCTGTGAAAAATTTTTCCCTTACTTTTCAAAAGTTGCATGCAGTATGTATGTCATGCAAAGTGTGAATTGTGTATCCAAATTTTGTGTTTTTGTATCAATAGTATGTTTTGTATCCAAATCTTATGTTTTTGTATCCAAATGTTCACATAAGATTTGGATTCAACAACAACATAATTTGGATACAAAACATAAAATTTAGAAATAAAACATACGATTTGGACACAATTTGCTTGACAATTGATACTTAAATTTTTACATGTCATGACAATTTACACTTTACTTCACATTTGTCATGACAATTGACACTTTGCATGACATTTTACATGACATTTGACACTTTACAATGCTTGGGACTGCCCCCAGATCCGTGAATAAACAGGTACAAACTCAAGCAATGAGATAAAATTTTACAAAAAAGATGAATTTTGATCCAATTTTACAAAAATACGAATTTTTATACAATTTTACAACAATTTTACAAAAATTCGAATTTTTATACAATTTTTATTTTTATTCTGAAATTTTCCATTTTATTTTATTTTATTCTTGAATATTCCATTTTATTTTTATTTTATTTTTATTTTTTTCTGAGATTTTGCCAACCCTGCCCGTGACACTTGACGCCAGCATAGTTTCGGTTCTAAAAAATAAATAAATGAAAGCCACAAAAAAGCGACAACAATGTGCAACTTAAAAACTTAACGTTCCCTCTCAGCGATAGTCTCTGGTAGCATCTACGGACGATGTTGGTCCGACGCCCCAGTGCAGCGAAACAGTTCCAATTTCAAGAAATTTGTCCCGGATTATGTGTATCCCAACAGCACTTATCCGAGGTTGTGTGAAATTTGTTGAATTGAATTCAAATTTCAAATTGTGAAATTTGTTGTGGTATTCTGCGTTGCATCGGTTTTTGATTTAAATATGTACAGTTTCCTAAATAGTATGTTATGTTATCTATGTTTTACATCTACGTTATTTTCAGCACATCAAATCGAATACCGTATTTCCTCGAATTACCGCCCGGGGGTTTATTTTTTCAGAGTGAAAATTTTGAGAGAAAAACGTGAAAAATGCAACAATAACCACCATTTATAAGTTTTTACAGCCTTATATAAGGATGTAGATGGTATAAACGATGTTCTAACGTAACACAGTGAGTGTTTTGAACGTCTGTTATGCATTTCAAGGACCACAAATTCATAGTGCCCATTTTGAGGGGTATTTCGAGGGGGGGGGTATTTGGGGGAAATACGGTAGATGTTTTCTTCACTAATGTATTCAACACACGGTCACTTGAACAACCACAATACCAAACCAAGTGCCAAAAAATCAAAACTCCTCAATACTCAACAAGTTGCAACACCCCCTACATCACCCCCTAAGTAAACCCCCTTTACCCCCCCCCCAATCACCAGGTACTGCAGCGGGCCGGCCTACATGCTGACGGGCGACAGCGTGTCCAAGCTGATCGAGCACACCCCCGCGCGCGAATGGCGCAATGAATGGTTCAGAACCACACCGGAGGATGTCACTTTCACTGGAATTGTGGCACAGGTGGGGGGGGGATTTCCGGTGTGTTTTGGTGATAGGTTCTGCTTGTGGACAAGTGACAGGGAAAGTGACAAGTCAAGTGAAATGGAAACATTATTTTGTGTGAGACAAATTTTCGGTTTATAATTCAGATGTCAATTGCCACTATGCTTGTCACATTGTCGCCATGAAAACAGCCTTATTGTCCACCCGGTGGGAAAAAAATTCCCCCTTGCGTAAAACTCCCCAGTGAGCGGTTGAAATTTTGTGTCAACGATAAAAAAAACTGAGTTGTGAAAAATTCTGGTTGTAAAATTCTTAAAAAACTGATTCCGTTGGGGGGGGGCTATCTGAAGTAGTTTCGCATTCACCCGCAACGGAACAATTTGCGTGCGTATCATAAATACTGGCATTTACATCCGCGAACAGGCGGCGGGCGTGCACCGTCACAACCTGGCCAAGGCGTTCCGCGTGAGCGCGTCCGGCGTGCTGCCCGAGCTGCTCAACGACGACCCGTGCGCTATAAGGGACCGAGCCGTCATGCACGGCTTCAAAGATGCTCAGAGGTGGGGTGTTTTGAGGGGGAATTTTACTGTTTTGATTTGTGATTTTACAACAGAGTGATTTTGACATCTTTGGGTGGAAAACAGTTGCAGTGAGTCGACATAGTGATTTTGACATTTTAAGCAACCGTCAGAAACGATTTTGCAGCATTCGGAGCGGATGGAGGTTGATACAGCGGCAGATGCGCAAAAATATAAAGTGTGATAAGCCCCGAGTGTGATTGTGAATATTGTACGTTTTTGTATTTACCTGCTTTTGATTTTGATTTTGATTTTTTGGCACTTGGTTTGGTAAATGGGCATTAATATGATGTAAATACTCTGCTGCTATTTGTGCCATGTTGATATGAAATCATGTTCAGTGCTGTCGATTTGAGAACAAAAAACGTTTCGTCAAAAAAAATCAAATGACTGTCGGTAAATAGAACAGATACGGAACGAAACTAAAACACTGAACATGTAAAAAAAGTCAATTCGTGCTGGCCCTGGCACATTTACATTGTCAAAAGTACTGTATAAAGCCAGTTAAATGTTTAACAGATAACCACGGTTCAAGCAAAGCGCTGAAACCCCATGGTCAACATTTAATGCCCCTGTGTTCCTTACTCCAGAAACTTAAACTATCGTTGCTCACTCATTGTAATGTACCCAAATAGGTTACCTAAGTATACCGCAATTTAAGTTCACTCAAAGCACAGTATGCAGACAATAAAGGGGCATGCGCGCATGAGAAATTGCCCTTTTCCGGACTGGAGCGATTATCCCGTGAAAGCGATCGGTTTCAATGGGGCAGGCCAACTTACGTCACCAGATGACATAATTAGACTTACCGTAAAGTGACGATTGAGGGCCCAAATCCAATTAGAAGGTAGGGTGCGTAAGGTGCACTGCATGAGGCGCGGGTAGGAGAGTGTGCGCAACACGCGCACACTTTCATGCGCTCATTCTGGTGTCTTTACGTTCCAATTGAAACTGGCCCCAAGGGTAGAGTTTTATAATGTCAGTGCAGGGGTCGGTTCCGTAAGTAGCAAAGTATTTAACTCTTAACTTTTTCTTTGCTCTTGAGTTTACTATTTACTTCACTAACTTTACCTTACTATTGTTTACTAACCGTTTATCAGTTTTCTATATTTTGAACTTCACTCCTTTAATTTATACTTTACTAGTTACTTAACTCATTACTTTTAAGTTACTAGTTACACAACGCATTAAGTTACACGGAACATTACTTTTCGCTTTACTCTTTACTTTGATACTGCGGAACTGGCCCCAGATTTCAAGTTAGCACATTCTGTTCACAGACAACGATGGGTGAGTTCTCAAAATAGAAACACTTTCTGTATTTTGAGTTTTTCACAAATGAATATCTGTGTTTTGAGTTTTTCTCACAAAAAAAAACTTGAGTTTCTATGTTTTATTTCTGTGTTTTTTGAAAAAACTTGAGTTTTTTGGTAAAAACTCAAGTTTTTTGATAAAAACTCAATATGTGTGTTTTTGCCATCGTTGTTCACAGATCAGCAATAGACAGCAGAATAATTGTTGGAAACACATATAATGTTCAGCCAATGTACCTTTTACGCGAACACGTTTCATTGTGATAGATATGTTGCATTAGTTGCAAATTGCAAAAAATACAAATTTCAATTTAGAATTGAAAGTGAAAATTGTAAAAGTTAGACAAAATGCCAATTCTTAACAAGACGTTGGATACTTTTTGGAACACGGAAATCAATCAACAAAATTTAATTTATAAAAAAATCTTTGTCTGACTGTATAAATCGGCACTTTTACAAGTCTCCGCAGTCCGACCGAATAAAGTGCCGAAATTCGGTCACTAAATCGCTGAATCTTGGCCAGGGTCCAGAAAATCTTTCTACCTTTTTAATCTTTGGTCTGCCGGGCTGCAATTTCTACCATTTGGGTATATCAAAATCGGCTGTGACATGGGCAGTATGGCTGAAATGAACTTCATGCAACGCTCGCGGCAGGTAAGCCTGATTCTGAATACGCATAGTAGTTTTCGACGAAAAATTTGGAAACTCATAAATCGACTTTGAATGCATCTGAGCTTACTGGAAAGGGTTATTTTTACTGCCCATCAACTGTAGTTGACGGCAAAATTATTCAGGAAAACTGAAATGCTGATTTATGAGTTTTCAAGGGTTTCAGTTGAGAACTAGTGTGTACAGTCATTGCGAATTTATAGGTGATATAAAAATATTTTATTCGAAGATAACGTGTCGACAGGTGTCTAACTTCCCGTATATAATTCTGAATTAAAAATACGAAATCTCCCTAAAAATAAAAATAAATTCACACATGCACCAACCCACAAAAAGAGCTTTCGAGTGTACTTTTCTGTCTTCCTATTTGCTGCGTCTGCACTTGGTGAAACGCACAGATTTAGCTTTTGATTTGAAAACAAATCAAGTAAATTTTTCAGTAGGTAAAGGGTCGTTTACACGGTTTCGTGTGCCGACAAAAAAGTTGAGCGAGAAAGTTCCATAATTCCGGAATAAAGTTCCGTATCTGCGGGAAAAGCCAGTGAAGTATACTCACTAGTTAAGTTTACACACATGCCAATTTGCATATAATTTGAGCCTGTCGTTCAAAACTTATTCGCATTTGAAGATGAATTTCAGTTGTCGGTTCGGTTTCAAAACCAAAACCGAACCGACAACTAAAATTCATTTTCAATTGCCTATAATTCGTGAACGACATGCTCAAATTATCTGCAAATTGGCATGTGCGTACACATAACTAGTGAGCACAATTCACCGTTTTTTCTTGCATATATGAAACTTAATTCCAGAATTATGGAACTTTTCCACCAAACTTTTTTGTCGGCACACGAAAGCGTGTAAACGCTGCTTAGATGTTTTCCAAAACTTTGTTCTTCCAGTAGTAATTTGTGAAAAAGCAACGACAGTATATTCACAAAGAAATCGCAAATATTATATGTAAATAGCATTGACCATCAAATTTCCACGAACCAACATCAACAACAAAAAACATTCCTCCAGAACGGCTACGGCAGTCTGCTGCGCACGAACCGCTACAGTCTGATCGAGGATGCACGCACGGTATGTTAAAAAAAACATTTTCTTTACCACGATCCTTCATGAAAATTACTGGCGAAATAATACCCACCTCGAATTGAGCCCCCTCAGAATTTGCTGGCGAATTAATAACCCCCTGGAGGAATTTCAAGGAAATATTTATGGTGGTTCATTCAGATTTACTTGTCACTTGACCTACAACTAAACTAGGTAAACACTTACCACTTTTCCTGTCACTTTTCCAATCGCAAATTTTACCCATGCCCCAAATTCAGCACCATAACCCCCCTACCCCTCAATCAACCCCCCCCCCCCAAACCACCCCTAGGCCCACCTAGAACAGCAGCGTTCCCGGCGGCACTCGGCCACCGTGCACAGGGCCCGTCTGCTCTCCGACCGCACCAACGAATCGACCACACCTGGAGGGGATGATCTGCTGCAGGCGCTAGATGACAATGGGGTCGAGGCTTTTTGGGCCCTGTTTCACGCCGGTAGGGGGGGTTGATTTAGAGGGGGGGCTGTTTTGGTTTGTGATTTGTAGGGGGGTGCAGTGCAGCGGACAGGGGGTGCCCCTGAATCTCGCCAAGAGATTTATTGTGGTGTGAAAACACATCCAGATAATCTAAATTTTGAACAGTCTACCCCATTTGCTAAAGCCACACTTTATAGCAATCTAGCTAACCTCGAACAAATGTCTCCCAAATACACCTATAACAATATGCAAGCGTTGAAATGAAGGAACAAAATGACTTCAATTAAAATGTATTATTTGTAAATATTTGCCAGCCTATTGGCAACGTTCTCAAAAGAATCCTCCCGTCTCTCGAATTCTCAGCAGCAAAAACACGCACACGCAAAGGTTTTCACGGCTATCCGTTCTATAAGCATCCAAAATTCTAAAGCTACTAAACACCTGATTGTGACCGATTAACACTGGACAAAAAACAACTTGGCGAAACAGACTGGGCCGAAACGGACGACGGCTCTGGGGCGGGCGGCGGCGCGGCGCAGCCATTCGCTTTGCTGCTGCGCTGCCATTCCGATCCGGCGAAACTTGCCGTCGCCACGGTGCTGCACGTTTTTGAGGTGGGGCAATGTGTTTTTTAATTCCAATATACAGCAAAAAATGGATGTGATGTGCAGTGAAGCGCCGTGAAGTGTCTTTACGGAGACCTGGGGAGATGGTATTATGCCGAGATTAACTGCGCCCCCAGATGTTCACATTGTTGGATCTCGAACCCTGCAACGTAAAATGCTATCTTGGGCCATTCCCAGACCACGTAAAATGTCAAATGTCATGCAAAGTGTCAAAACTTATGTAAATGTCAACTAGAAAAAAAGAAAGTTTGACATTTTACATTTTACCAGTATTATAGGTTTACCGTTTAACCAAATAAATTATTAATATACCTACGTAAATACATAGTAAATACATACAATAGTATGAGCGGTCGGGTCGGAAATCATTAATACTCTCCTTTTTAGTGCTCGGCGCCAAAGTCTTGGCGCTTTTTTATCACTAGTCCTTATCTCTATAATACCCAGACGCACAAAGTGGAAGTGCGGCACATCGAAACCCGCCATGAAAAACCCGCCGCCGGCTCGTTGAACGAGTGCGGCGTCGGCGACAGGTACACCGTGCTGTTGCGCTGCGCGTCGACGAAAAACTCGCTGCTGCACGCGGCCAAGCCGATATTGGGCTTGAGGACCGTGGGCCACGTGCAGTTGGTCAAGGACAGCGCCGTGCCCGGTGGCAGCCCCGCACCCTGTAAAGTGTGTAGAAAAGTGTCCAATGGAATACAAAACTGTCAAATGTCATGCAAAATGTCAACGTTCAGTAATAAAAACTTTCTTTTTATTTTAATTGACATTTGGCACTTTACTTTACACTTTACGGGGTGCGGGATTTCCCCCAGGGCACATCGACAAGCACATTGAGGAAGAAACTGAAACGGAAGTCATCGAAGGTATTTAGTCTCCGTGGAATGGGGTTTAATGGGATCCCGGGGGATAGACACGCACTTTGTAAAATTCATTTCCGTAGCCCTGGTAAATATCAGAATCCGAATTTCCGAATGTCCAAGTTTTGACAAAAGTAAAAAACACGCCGCCCGAAAACGAAAACCCCAGTCCGTATTTGAGCCGCACGAAAATGGGAATTTAGAAAATGAAAGAAATCCTACACATAAATGTACCGAGTTGAAAAACAACGCTGTTGTGTTGTTTTTCAACTCGGTGCATTTTCAAAAAAAAACGTTGTGACAACGCGCAGAACTGTGGATCCCCGAGTCGGCGTACGACCTGGACAAGTGCGGCCACGTGGTCACCAAGTACGAGCCCACCGACGACCCCAGGCACCCGGTGAGTTATTGGGTGTGGAAAAGTGGATTTTATTCACTTGTTTATGGTTATTTGGAGTGTTAAATTTGTCAGTGTATGTCATGTGTCGAGTGTATGTCATGTGTCGAGTGTATGTCATGTGAAATGTCAAGTGTCAAAAGTCATGTAAAATGTAAAATGTCATGTAAAGTGTCAAAAGTCATGTAAAATGCCCTATAAAATGTCAAATCTCATTCAAAGCGTCAAAAGAATGTAAAATGCCCAGTATTTATAACGTCAAACGACTGGTAAAATGTTTTTTATTATTTTTACAGTTTACAGTGTAAATAAATTTTACAATTTGCGATTCTACTAAATAAATACAACTTTGTGTGCAGGGTTATGGAGATGCAGAATATATAGCACGACGCGCGGCGATCAACAAAGTCGCCATGAGCTACAAATAGTGAGATACCTAATTTTTAATTAGACGTGTAAAAATATTTGCAAACACGAGTGATTTATTGCAAAACAATTTTGGACCAGTTAGATATGAATTTTTGTGCCAAAAATTCCAAAATTCTTGGATGGATTTTACTCAATTACATTCTTTACAACATATATTTAGCTGCATTTTCTTGCAGCGGACAAACTTTGCCGGAGGTGGAGTACACTGCAAAAGAACAAGAAACCTGGAGAGCGGTCTATTTGAAGCTCAAGGAATTGTACCCTACTGCGGCCTGCCATCAATTTCAGGTTTCTTTATCGGTATTTTATGCTGTAAAAATGTACTAAAGTCTGCAGACGTATCGCCTTACAAACATTTGCGTCAGTCTTTCCAGTGGAGAGTGCATGACGGCATTAGGTATTGTGAGTTGTGACGCAATATTTTAACGATTGGAATAGATCGGGTCACGTATGAAAACTTGGCCCTTATCCCAGTTACAAGTTGTGTATTATACAAATGAGAGTGAAAACTGAAAGTTAGCTAAAAATCGTTAAAATTTGCTTCGCTTTGCCAATTTCCACCTTCATAATCGCTATTTTTGTTTATATACATGGTTATATAGCTATTGCGAGCCTATTTTATTCATATTAATAGCGGATTTCGAAATTTTGGCCGGCTGCCAAGTTCTCTTCTGTTGGAACAGAGCCAACGAATGAAAAATAAAATAAAAACAAAAACGGTAGTTTGAACGGTAAAACGGTAGTTTGAACGGTCAAATTCTTTACGAGCAACGTTGAAAATGTAGATAACTAGGGCGTGGCACGCGCGGACGCAGCGAAACGTCCATTTTTCGTTTAATATGATTTTCTTTTTCAATTTCTAGCGTCCACGTGGGACACAAGTTTCGTCGTTCGCTCTATTCACGAGCGAATTCTAACTCTCCGATTTTGTAGGGTGAAATGTCCGCCGACTTTAGGTAAAATGTTTTTCGAGACCTACCGTATTACCTCGAAATACCCCATGGGGGTTTATTATTTCGCCAGCAAAATTTGAGGGGGGTTAATTCGAGGGGGGGTTTATTCGAGGGTTTTTTTTATTATTTCGTCAGAAATTTTCGTAAGGATCGTAGTAAATAGTAGGCATTTGCGTACCCAAAATAGGTAATAAATGTGTCCAAACAGGATATATTTGGACATAAAGACGTAGATAGTAACACAAACTACTCTATGTGTAGCTGCAATGCAAATTAACAGTAATATACATCATGTACATTGCGTACATGACGTATTTATTATGTACATGTCGTACATCATTCCGAAGGGGGGCGGGTATTTCGAGGGGGGGGGTTTATTATTTCTCCAGCCCATTTTGAGGGGGGGTTAATTCGAGGGGGGGGGGGGTTAATTCAAGGGGGGGATAATTCGAGGTAATACGGTAGTTTGAGGCATCCTACAAATCCGGTGCATGTGAAAAGTGACACTTTTGCAGACATTTTCTAAAAATACAGCGCTCTGCACAATCTGCAAATCTACCATATGCTATCTGAATAATGAACAAAAATAAATATTTCTTAAATATAAACACGATGATAAAAATTTGAAAAATTAAGACCCAAATTTATCAGTTTTTGTGACCGGCATTTATCACAAAGTAAATTTTTTGTAACATTCTGTGTTAAGCATGCAGTGTGCTCACTATACCGTATTTCCTCGAAATACCCCCCCCCCCCCTCGTTTAACCCCCCCCCCCCCTCTCGAGACCACTATGAAACAATCACCCCTCCCCTCGAAATACACCCCCCCCCCCAAATTGAGTGTAAAGGGAACGTACATGACAAAAACTGTAGTTTGTGTTCTGTGTAATGCAGAACACAAGCTAAAACAATGTCAGAGTCACGTGAGAACAATGTTTATACCATCTACATACTAATATTAGTCTACAGAACCTTATATACCTATGTCAATTATAGTTGCTTCTTCTACCTCAGCGTACATTACAAACAGCGAATTTGTACTAGGATGTTCTGGCGAAATAACCCTCCCCCCCCCCTCGTTTAACCCCCCCCCCCCCCCCCCCTCTCGGGACCACTATGAAACAATCACCCCCGGGGGGTATTTCGAGGAAATACGGTATACACGAATCTAGGGCGATTTTCATTCGGACCTTCGTTCCCAATCGCAGTATCCCACTTTTTTATCGCCAAAATTGTCTGTACAAAATGTCAAACGGACTGAAAAAAAACAATGCAAGTGTGCTGGCGAAATAGCGGCCGCTAACCCTCCAGTCTCAATTCCTTCTTTTTTATACTTTTTATGGAAATCAATTATGGCACCTTGAAGGTAGTTGCCTTTATACCCTTTCACCCCTGTGTTCCCCGTTACTCCCTTCCCTTCATGATTACCCCCTTCCCTTCCCTTCACTTTTTAAGTGTAACTGTAAAATAAAAAGATTGTAAAGTGACTCACAGGCGAACCTGGCTCGACTAGAAGAAATTGGGCTGTACACACCGGATAGGATTCCACAGCTGAAAGAGGTCAACAAATTTCTACAAAGTCTGTGCAATGGGACCCATTTTCGACTTAACTTTTCGAATTGTAGAATGAAAAATTTTTTGAAACTATTTGCATTATTGCAATTTGCAATTGGTCAAGTGACAATAAAATAGGTAAGTGGCAATAAAACTTTTGTGATAACTATGTGATGTGACTATGCCAAAAGTGATCAGCAAATGGAAGGTAATATGTTACAGTACCAGTACTTGTCACTTTACTTAGCTCAACTTTGCATACCATCTGTCACTTGTCCACGTGCAGATTTAACCCTGATGCCAGATTCAATTACCTAAAGCGCCATCCCACAATGGACACACACAAACTAGTTGACATCAAAATTCGTGTCAACTCAATTTTTGTGGATTTTTTCTATGTGATAGAGCACAGCCAATTTTATATCGTGTCACTTACCTAATTTGCATTGTTTCTGTAAAGTGTGTTGCCTTAAAAAGTATCTTTATGCTATTTAGTTGACATTCAGTCAACATAAAGTTCCAATGTCAACTAGTGTGTGGGCCCAACGCCGCAACCCCCCCCCCCCAACCCCCCTCAGCGTGCACGGGTTTCACCCTCCGGCCATGCGGCGGCCTTCTCTCCGCCCGTGACTTTCTGGCCTCTCTCTCACTGCGCACGTTCCAAGCGACCCAGTACGTCCGGCACGAGGGCAAGCCGCACCACTCGCCCGAGCCCGACGCCATCCACGAGCTGCTGGGGCACGTGCCCATGTTGGCTGATTGCCAATTCGCCCAGTTCTCGCAGGTGTTTTGGGGGGTTTTGGGCGGTTTTGGGGGAAGTTTCGGGGAGGTTTCGGGGGAAGTTTCGGAGAGGTTTTGGGGGAAGTTTCGGAGAGGTTTTGGGGGAGGTTTTGGAGGTGTTGGAAGGGATTGGCAGAATACACAATAGTTACACATTTGTGTCAACTCGGATTTCGGGTTCACGTGTCGCAGAGCGATCTCCAAATGGATTTGCCGTAATATTACTTTTTCAACAGCGCCGCAAGTGCAGTTGGAGATCGCTCCACGACACGTAAAGCCGACATTTGAGTTGACAGAGCCCAGTTGACACACATGTGTCAGTCAACTAGTGTGCGGGCTGTCATAAGGTTGGAGGTGGTTCCATGTGTCCAATCCATGAGTAGAAAGCGCAGTAAAATAAGGCGGCTTTTCGCTTTTGAAACAGATATACTCGGCGGACATCATACTTAGTATGGAAAACTACCATAACCCATCTGAATAATGAACCAAAAGTTATACAGTTTTCACATCATTATATTTGATTTTTACTATGGAATAATTAATAACGAAATTAATCACAAGATTTTATTCATAAAATTATGGTAGGTTTTCATATAGGTGTGCTGTCCGCCGAGTATACCCATATGGTATACCCGAGTATACCCCTATACCCATATTATTTGATTCGAATATCTCTTCTCCGTAGTGTGACAAAAATATCTAGCACATTCGAATATAGGTAGGCGGCCTTCGCAGTCCCGAAATATTCCGTCAAGTATATCCACCCTCGAAAAAGTACCCCAATGGGGACTTATTCAAACATACACATAATTCAAGCACGCACGCAGGAAATCGGACTGCTTTCGCTCGGCGCCAGTGACGAGGACATCGAAAAGCTCGCCACGGTGAGAAAATGCAGGCACAGTTGTCGACAACGGAAATTCGGAAAACTCATAAATCTGTTTTGAACACATTTGGGTTTACCGGAATGATTGTTTATCGCCGTCAACAGCAGTTCACGGACTCTTTATTATGGTCAACTCGAAATGTGTTTAAACCAGATTTATCAGCCTTGAAATTTCCGATTGTCAAGTAGTGTGTGTTTGGGTGTAGCTATGGCCAATGCGGCGCACCGGTGCCAAACCCGCGACTAGTGACAAGAAAAGTGGCAACTGACAAGTAATGTTGAAAGTGGCGTGTCAAGGTCAAGCAAATGCATCTACAAATTAACTTGTTTCCACTCAAAACTCTGCTTACCACTTTTCCCATCACTTAATACCAGTTGCCAATTCCGCGAGTGGAGAAGTAAAAAACATTGTAGAAGTGAGAGTAAAAAGTTAAAATTGACGTAAAATGGGAAGTAACAAGTGAAATCAGAAGCCAAAAGTAAACTAATCCTTTATTCTCATTTTACTTCACATTTCACTTGTCACTTCTCACTCCACTTCACCCTTCTAAAATGATTCCTCACTTCACTGCATAATTACCCCCCAGGTGTACTGGTTCATGATCGAGTTCGGTCTGTGCCGCGAGGCGAACGGGTCGCTGCGCGCGTGCGGCGCCGGCCTCCTGTCCGCCTACGGCGAGCTGCAGCACGCGCTGTCCGACGTGCCGCGCCACCAGCAGTTCGATGCGCAGGTCGTTGCCAAGCAGGTAAGTTGTTGTTGTTGTTGTTGTTTTTTTTTTGGGGGGGGGGGAGTTTCGGGGGGCAGCGCCCCATTGGAGAAATCTGCAAGAGTCTACATGTGCAGCGGGTTTACATGTCTAGGGACCCTACGGTTTCAAACGGTGCTTTTACATCGGTGAATTTGGGGCACAGCTGATTAAGTGTCACGATTTATCAAAATAGTGGACAATAACCAGCAAATAACACAGTCAGATCACTACAGCCAGAAAAGCAGCCCGAGAAAAAGCAACCCCCACCCCCAAAAAACACACACACACAGACCTACAGCGACGACGATTATCAGCCAGTTTACTTCGTGGCTGAATCAATCAACTCTGCGATGCACCAGCTGCGCGCCTACGCCACCGCCATACGCCGCCCTTTCAGGTGAGCCGTTGACCACTTGGCAAGTTGCCAAGTTAAGGTGTAATATCTTATGTAAAATGTAGTGTAAAATTGTAAAAAGTGACGTAAAATGGTAAATTTAATTTGATTTTTTTTACTGGACATTTGCCATTTCACACGAGCTCATTGAACATTTGTCAGGGTCTGACAGCTTACAATTTTTCCCATCACTAGTAACTTTTTCTATAATTGAACGCTTATGAAATGGATTTCAGCGGTCGTGATAAGAGAGGTGATAAGCGATAAGTAAATGTAAATACCTAATCCAACAAAGACTTTCCATTTATAAACTTCATTACCACTTATCAGTTTACTAGTGACTTAAGTTACCACTAGTGATGGAAAAGCCCCATGGCGCTGCTGGTGTTAGCGCAAAAGTACAAAGCGCCATGGCGCTATTTTGCTGTGGCGCCATTGACGCTTGGCGCCAATGAAAAACGCTATGGCACTTGACGCTATTTTTGCGTGGCACCAGGAACAAAACGGCTGCATCTGGCTGATGTTCGCAAAAGCGACATGGCGCTTGGCGCCAAATTCCTGGCGCTTTCCCATCACTAATTACCACATAGCTCCACTTACCACTTACCCTGTCACTTACCACTTTCCTACAACACCCGTCCCAGGTGCATCTACGAGCCGCACACGCGCACCGTCAGAAAGGTGTACCGGGGCGCCGCGGGTGCGGTGGGCGGAGCCAATGAAGTGTGCGACATGCTCGACGGAGTGGTGCACGCTGTCAATGGCATTAAAATGGCTATTGTGTAGAAGGTAGTGATGGCATGGTGGTGTGGCGCTGGCGCCATTTGAGGGTACTGTGTGATGGCGCCTGGCGCCATTTTTTCCTGGCGCTTTTCGATTATTATCAAGTAAAAATATAGGAAGTTACTAGTGGGAATAAACAGTGGTTTAAAACTAGTGGTTTGGTGATAAATTTCCAATATTTTGTTGTGTGTATAATAAACGACACCCATGGTAGACCGAATATTCGGTGATTACATATTTCTCAGGTATGCTCACAATAAAATGTCATGTTCACATTAAAATGTGTGCTTTTTTGGTGAGTGTAAACGTAAACCTTTTTGTATGGATAAGATGGAAAGGTGGAATATCACAAAATGACACGGAATTTGATATACTAGATACGTATATTTTTATCATCGATAATAGCTGATTTGGTGATTGAAAGTGATTGTGCTCATAAACATTACATTACATTACATATTTATCATTTTGGATATAGGTAGGTAGGTAAATTTACATTTTGGACATATACGGAACAGATTTTTTTGGTAAAAATGTAATGTAATCTAGGTATTATACTCTGTGTCTGATAACTGAGACATTCCGAATTTCATAGATAAATGCATGTATTTAGTACGCGAATAAGTTCGAATAACCGGTCATACTTAACCCAAACAGTGTAAAACAACACAATGCTCTACTCAACCAAGCAATGAAAATACTGTCAAACCTACTGGATAATACTGAAAATGTAAATAGCAACCTTGCGCTGAAATCCAACATCAGAAATTACCTATCAAGATACCTAGATCGCTTTCACTATCATTTATCCACAAATAAATTCATCTAAATATGGTGACATACTGTGTACTGCAAACCAACCCCCCAACACTATCCAACACGATTTCTCACACCAACAACCCCCCTCAGAAAACCTACCCACCCACCCCCGAACCCCCTCCAAACAGTCACCCCCATTTCAATCACCCCCTTTGCCCTAAAAGTGCATTTTCCGCCGCTGCCGCACTCGAAGGCGACCGCTAGCAGCGCCACAGTGGAGCCGAGCGCGACCACGATGAAGGCGCCCAGCATGGGCAGCATTGATAGGTCTCTGGGAGGGCAGATTAAGGTTGGGTGTAGGGTGGAGGTAGGGGGAGATTGAGGTTGAATGTAGGGCGCTGGTAGGGGAAGATTGAGGTTGAATATAGGGCGCTGGTAGGGGGAGATTGAGGTTGAATGTAGGTCCCTGGGATGGGCAGATTGAGGTTGGATGTGGGGTGGAGGTAGGGAGCCCGAAGGGAAGTTTGGCGGGTTTGTAAGTGTGTAAAGTGCTCTATTCAAGTGTTCACTTGAATTGTCCGAGGGCAGATACTGAGCTTTAAAAAACGTAAATACCACCTGGGCATATCAAGTTCCATCACCCAGCCGAAATTCATCAGTTTCAATATCAGAACTTTACGAAGCCAAAGAGCACCAATGGCTGCCCGCACACTAGTTGACACATACACATGTGTGTCAACTGGTCTGTGTCAACTCAGATTTCGGTTTCAGGTGTCACAGGGCGATCTTCCACTACACTAATATACACTTTTCAACACGCCGCATGTGCACTTGGAGATCGCCCTACGACACGTTAGGCCAAAATCTGAGTTGACACAGATCAGTTGACAAACATGTGTCAACTAGTGTGCGTGCCGCCAATCCCATACTTTTGTCCATAATTCGACGAGCCGCCCTTGCCACCAGTTGACGCGCTGCAAGTGTCGTAGCGACGCACGATGTTGTCCAGGACGGTGAAAATGGAGAAACGACCCAGCGCGTGGTCGATCACCGGCACCTGAAATTGAGATGGATACCACTGATCCGACATATAAAATGTGATCTACGGGTTGTTCTGATCATTTTAAATGTTGAATGGTCAAAATCGCCCCAGAAATGGGCAAGTTATTGAACATCAGTCACCTGGTGCCGGTTCCGCAAGTGGACAAGTTAAGAGTTAAAAGTTAAGAGTTGAGTAAAAAGACAAATGGCGAGTTAAGAGTAAAGTTAAAGTTTAAGAGAAAAGTTAAATGTTAAGAGAAAAGTTAAAATTTAAGAGAAAAGTTAAAAGTTGAGTTAAAGGTTAAAAGTTGAGTTAAGAGTTAAAAGTTGAGTTAAGAGTTGAGTTAAGAGTTGAGAGTTAAGAGACAAGTGGAAAATGATGGTAAAAAAATATAAAAAAATAAAAATATGAAATTGGTATCGATACGGCTGTTCGCTGGCATGGTGCCAATGTTGTATGCACGTCATTTGAAAATAACGTATCCAAAAAAATTATCGCTAAAAAAAGAAAAAATCGCCGAACGTTGTTTCGAAATGGCCGTGCGGGGACAAAATATGATTGAAGATCAGCGTATCGCGCTTCTGCAACGAATGACCCATTTGTCTTTTAAATCAACTTTTAACTCGTCTTTTAACCTTTAACTCAACTCTTAACATTCAACTCAACTTTTGACTCAACTTTTAACCTTTAACTCAACTCTTAACTTTTAACTCAACTTTTGACTCAACTTTTAACCTTTAACTCAACTCTTAACTTTTAACTCAACTTTTGACTCAACTTTTAACCTTTAACTCAACTCTTAACTTTTAACTCTTAACTTGTCTACTTGCGGAACTGGCCCCTGGCCAGATTTGCCATGTAAAATGTGTGTGCTTGCTTAAGGCCCCCATATCTTGGGACTGGGGGATTATTTGGAGGAAAATTTTTGTTAGGCTGTAGCTCCATCCCCAAACCCCAACATACTCGAACAGCATCAAAAGTGGGCAAGGCGCAAAAGAAGGGGAAGAAACAAAAGTGTGGTGGACAAAAAGCCTCCTGTTTCCTGGGGTGAAAAGTCCCAACTATTCTGCACGGTAGTGTATACCATATCAATTATGAATAAAAACTCAAATGTCTTGGAATTTTATTTTCCCAACACATTCCCTTCTGTATGACATAATTTGGCACAAAATTCATTGCGCGACATTATTCATCAGATAATGGTAAATGGTAACGTTCTGTGTGAAAGATCCGGTCCGCTCAAAAGAAAACGATGAAAAAAACGAAAAAATACGCTTTTATTCAGATTCGATATGGTAGATTTTATGGTGGTCGATGGAATATATTGCCGATCGTACCGGTTTGGAAAGTATTAAGTTTACCATAATTTTATGAATAAAGTGTCACGGTAATTTATACAGAAAACCGATGGTAGGATTGAAGTAACGTTATGTGATCAGAAAAAATGTCAAATTGGTTTCTTTATTAGGATGAGATATGGTAGATATCATTGTAAACTCTGCGGTCAATAGACCAGAATCGAAAAAATTTAAAAGTTTTTTTCTCGAAAACGTTAACAACCCCGGTTACGTAGCGGTTTCCGAACAGATAAAAGCGAAATTCAAAGACGCCATTTACAACACACATTCACGGAACCTTTTCACACGATCTATGCAAGCATTGCATAGAAATATGGACATGAAACATGGAAATTATGAAAGGCTTTTGTCGATATTACTGATAATATCTAGCGTGTAAAAAGTTCCACTTAAATCTAAATTTATCTACTCATTTACATTTTGATTTTGATTTAAAAAACTGATTGTGAGCAGGAAAATGAAGTACAATTTATTTCAAAAACTGCTGCTTCAGTTAATTTTCAGCGCAGCTATAGTGTATGGACGTCACTTTATTTCATCGGGATTCCAACCGAATGTCAACGTCCACGTAAAAATGTTAGTTTAATTGAACTTTCATCATTTATTTCGATCATTTAATCGTAAAAACGTTATTTGATGATTTGATTTGTCATGTCAGAGCACTTTTTTACAGTTTATTGTTCACGTACAACGCACTTTGTCGAAGACAAGAAAACGGAAAATTCGAAAGTTCCACCAAGTAATTTGTCGTTTGAAATGAAATACTTTTTCTTGAACAATATTTGAACATAAAAACGTGTGAATAACTGATTTTATATGCATATGTAAATGCCAGAATGCACTAGCCGTACATTTGATTTGTTTTCAACTCATCCCGTCATTAAACTTTTAAAGATGAAAAAGATTATTAAATATACCGTATTTCCTCGAAATACCCCCAGGCGGTTTATTTTTTCAGAGTGGAAATTTTGAGGGGGGTATTCCGAGGGGAGGGGCTTATTCGAGGGGGGGGGGGTATTTTTCCTCAGCTTGAAAACACCTGGGGGTATTTCGAGGGGGGTTAATTCAAGGGGGATGGTGTTTCGAGGAAATACGGTACTCGGCGGACATGATACTCTGCCCTCGTACTCATTTGTCATTTGTCATGATAAAGCATGCGATTTTTGTATAAAAGATGAAAAAATCATCGTTGTGAAGAAGTTAACGTATAGCGTTATAACAGAGATGACTTCTTTAAACTTTTTATGAAAATCGCATGCATAACAAATCATTGGCACGCTTCCAGCGGGAACCACGCGTGCAGGGTGCGAAGTGACTGGAGTATATAATGTAACATCCGGTAGTCTGGCGATTCAACACATTACAGCCAAAAACAGGCTTCAAAATCTACCATATCTTTAATCGGCAGTTTACGGTATCCACACCCCCCCCCAACTCGCAGACATCCCCCCAGCAGACACTATCACAACCATCACCATTACATTCACAACCACCTACCATACTACCACGCACCACCGCAGAACCTGGTCCCAGTGCGCGTCCAGGGGTCAGATCCAATTGGAACGTAGGGTAAAGGTAAGGCGCCCGAGATGTGGGTAAGCACGGGCAATTGCGCACGGATTTACAATCGCAAAAACATCATTTTAGACTAAAATACTGAAAAAAATTCGAAAACACTTTAAGAATTTCCGAACTTTCCAGAGAAATTTTTTTTCAAGTATTTTTTTTGGGATGAAATAAAAATTCGGAAAGTCCAAAAAATTCGATACCGTTTTCGAATTTTCGTTTGCCATCGTTAGATCAGATGTGTTTACTCGTGTTTCGGGCGCCTTACGTGCGCCCTACCTTCTAATTGGATTCGGCCCCAGGTAGAGTCAAGTGTCTACCGTGCACCAACTGAATATGACTTCGTGTTCAGAGAAAGGGGCTATGAAAATGACATTTGGCATAACCCTTGGTATGGATTGGGGGGTGATGAAGGGCGCAATAGGGCAAATGGCAGCGGGATAGTAGTTGAATTAGCGTTTGTTTGTTTTTATTTGTTGTGCTATCATTGACAGATTGGTCATTGCAAAGGGTGGTGTGAAATTTCCGATTCAGGAAAATTACAGTGTAAAGTCTCAAATACCCTGAAAGTTGAAAAAAAAATTTTTAAGGACAGGGTTGGTTTTATAAAAATTATTTGTATACAAATTGTCTTTTATTTTAATTTTATTCTTGTTTCATTTTTTTAAATTTTATCCCCAAATGTTGTAAATAAAATAAAATGACACATTTTACAAAAATGTTACAGAAATTTTACAAAATTTTTACAAAAAATTTGAATCATGCATGCAAGGCCACAAAAATGTTATCATTAGACCTATACATGAAAAACCTGTGACAAATTTTTCCACTACTTAACAAGAGTTGCATGCAGTAGGTATTGTTAGCTAGCTGCAAGTGTAAACTTACAATTTTTGATGAAAATGGATTGCATTTTCAGTAGGATTACTGGAGTGTGCTGGGGACATTTGTAAAATGTGATGCAAAGTGACAATTGTTATGAAAAATTGTAAAGTGTCAATTGTCATGCAAAATGTCAAGTGTCATGTCAAATGTCAAGCAAAGTGGCAATTGTCATGACAAATGCCATGCAAATGTTAATTGTATATCCAAATCCGATGTCTTTTTATACAAATCTTATGTTTTCTGTATCAAAATGTTCACATAAGATTTGGATTCCAAAACAACAAGATTTGGATACAAAATATATTTGGATACAAAACATAATATTTGTATACAATTTGTTTGACAGTTGACACTTTAATTTATATCTGTCATGACAATTGACACTTCATTTTACATTTATCATGACAATTGACACTTTGCATCACATTTTACATGAAATTGAACACTTTACAAAGCTTTGGACTGCCCCCAGTTCTGCTAATGAACAGGTAAAAACTCAAGCAACAAGATGAATATTTTACATAAAAAAATAATTTTTATACAATTTTACAAAAATTCGAATTTTTATACCATTTTACAAAAGAATTTACAAAAATTCGAATTCTTATACAATTTTTATTTGAATTTTAAAATTTTCCATTTTATTTTTTTTATTCTTAAATTTTCCATTTTATTTTTATTTTTTATTTTTTTTGAGTTTTTGCCAACCCTGTTGACGGATCCCCCAACCCCCTTTGCGCCGTCGCGAATCACTCACCGCCTAACAATGAATATTCATATACCAAAAATCCCCGAAAAGTTCCCGCTTTAATTAACCTAGACTCCTGTCAGCTACGTGGGTGATAATGAGACCTCTACTCGAATAAGACCCCCTATGAGCTATGTTTTAAAGCTTGCCCCGTTTTAAATAATTATTTATGGAAATGAATAAAATAGTGTAAGATGAGGTGGACAAAAGCCAGAGCCATTAGTTATGCCCATTCTTATAGTAGGTAATTTGGCTCAACTACATACCTTCACCTTTACAATGAGTTTAAACTAGATTCTGGTGAAAATCTTGAGAAAAAAACTTTCCTCAGCTAGAAAAAATCGACAAAAAACTATCCACGCAGAACATCGGAGGCACCGGAAACTACAGATGATTTTTACGTGGAACCATCAACTGAAGAGTTTGTTCCTATCTCAAATACGTTTTCTGTACTCGAGTACTTTCAAAAAGTATACCTAGAAGTGACTACCGTATGTCTCCGAGTATAATTCCCCCGATCATAGTGCCCGGGGCATTATACATTGCAAAAAGTTCCATGCATAGTGCCCGGGCACTATGCAATACACAAAAAATATTTGGCAAACAAAGGGGATCAAGTTCCTCACACGAAGAACTGAATTTCTATCGCTGGCGCCTCTTGCATAAAGATGAAATAATCTAATGCTGCGACTACAGCTCGGGCGTAAAATTGACTGGGTGTAAAATTGATTTTTGGGCATAAAATAAATTACAGGTGAATGGATAATGATATGGCGTTGTAATTTCAGTCAAAGAAAGCGCACAAACAGATGTTGCTTGTGTCCAAAGCTCATCAGTTTATTTTAATTGTACTAGAAGTGATGAATTTTGGTGCAAATTTTTTTAATTTTACACCCTAATTTTACACAACTTACAGCACATAATTGGAAAAATTGTGCTAAAATTCATAACTCCCAGTACGATTAAAATAAACTCATGAGCTTCGGACACAAGAAACATCTGCATCTAAGCTTTCTTTGACTGAAATAACAATGTCATATCTTTATCCATTCATCTGTAATTAATTTTATGCCCAAAATCAATTTTACGCCTGGTCAATTTTATGCCCGAGCTGTAATCACAGGATAAAATTGGAGCGTTGCAGCGCGCGTCTGGCGGGGTGTCATGCATCTGGCGGCGGCTTTTGTTTTCTGTTATTGAAAATCGTTTTTGGCGGAATCAAGGATGAATAAGGTGAATATCAAGCCTTCAAATTTGTATAGTGCCTCGGGAATTATACTCGGAGACATACAGGTGCTTTTTTGAGAGGAAACGTAAACATATTTACTGGGCACTTGAGTATACGTACTCATTGAGTAAATGTAAATACCTACATTTTTACAACTATGTATGGTCAAATATCGTACAGTGTCAAGTCAAATGAAATAAATGATTTTTTTTCTGAAGTTGACATTTTGCATGACATTTGACATGTAGGCGGAGCCACTTTTAGCACATGTAGTCGGCGCCGCTGCACACTGAAAAAGTGTCCTGCGTATTTTCTCGGCCCAACGAAATTGTTCAATTTCAAATCGCAGGACCTTTTATATTGGGCCGGAGATTACAGAAACTGAGACGGAATATTCACCTGAAGTCGACCATGGAAGGCAGACATTTTCACCAGACACTCACCGTGAACCTGAACCACAACCGACACAGACACCAGGTATTCAAATGGCAATTTATTTATCCGGTACTAGGGTTCAAGGAATACGGTCCCGGTAGATGGTTCGAGGAAATTCCGGGAGTGAGGTGGTCCCGGTCCCGGCCCGAAAAACTGAACCCGTTTGAACCCTATCTGGTACTGACTGTTCTGAAAATGCCACTGAACACCCCTGGTTACATACCACGCAGAATATCCCACTGTTGACGTTGACTACACTGGGGGACCTGATTACTACACCACTGGACCTGACTACCTGCGTTACTATGACACTGAGGGACCTGACTACACTGGGGAACCTGCATACTCTGAGGGACCTGGGGAACCTCTATACCCTGAGGGACCTGACAACACTGGGGAACCTCTATACCCTGAGGTACCTGACAACACTGGGGAACCTCCATATCCTGAGGGACCTGACAACACTGGGGAACCTCCATATCCTGACTACTCTGGGGGACCTGACAACCCACAGACAGAACATCCCATTGACTACAGCATGGGGCCCGACTACAGCACGGGACCCGACAACCCAGAACCAGGGGCCAGTTCCGCTAATTGAGAAGTAAGAAAGAAAATGGTGAATGACAAGTGAATTGAGAAGTGAATTGGCAAAAGCGAAGTGAAATTATTTTTATTTTTATTTTCTTCACCTCGTTTTTGCCAATTTACTTGCCATTTCAGTTTGCTGTTGCCAATTTTCTTCTCAATTCACTTCTCATTTCACTTCACATTTGCCATTTTACTTCTCACTTCTCAATTTGCGGAACTGTCACCAGAACATTCTGAATACCCAATTGACTACTCCCTGGACAGTGAAGGACAGGAGGGACACACATTTTTGCCAGTCATTCCACCACTTGGCGAACAAACAGATAGTGATACAGATGTGAGCCATGAGACGGCACCACCACAGGATCCAGAAAGAAGTACTGAGAACCCTCTAGGGGGTGGCTACCCAGAACCCTCAGATTACAACACTGAATACCCCATGGGGACTGACTACCCAGAAGGTACTGATTACCCCACTGACTACCCAATGGGGACTGACTACCCAGAAGGTACTGATTACCCCACTGACTACCCAATGGGGACTGACTACCCAGGAGGTACTGATTACCGTGAGTACCCACTTGGTGATAATGAAGATGAATATGGTCTTGATAATTTAGAACCATATGCTTCTGAGGGTGACGATATTCTATCTTGATTTGACATAAATGTTGCAAATGCTTCTGTGCTTCTAAAAGTACCGATCTACAAAACAATCGATTTTGAGATAATCGCAATTGAAAGTTTGGAGTATGCATACATGGATATTGGGTATGGGAACTTTAAGTATGGGTATTTTAGGCATATTGTTGGGTATCCACATGCATGGGTATAATCATTGTTTTTACACATCACACTAGCTATATATCAAATTTGGTGAATGGTATTTTTTGTAGTAAAGTACATTTTAAAGGAACAAATTGGTAATAGCATGTAGATCAGTACCTTTAAAAGCACAAAATCAGATAGATGTGGATCAGTACTTTTATATAAATTTTGGCCATCATAATAAAGTATTTCGCATACCTTACAGTGAAATCTACCATAACCCGTTTCAATAGACTATCAAATCTGATGGTATCGTCACCAGCGCAGCAATATAGTTAGATACCATACCAAGTAAAAAACGCATAAAATCGAACAAACCGAAGTGTAAGTGTTTTAGGTAGAGATGAAATAAATTCAAAAGCTGTCTGGAAATGTCACACGCTGCACACACAAGCATCTACAAACAAAATCCCTGTCTCAACCTTTATGAACAGACGGACTATTTTTGAGTTCGGGTGCCAGGGTCTCATCAGTGCTCAGCACTAAGGTGCCAGAAATTGTTTTTACGGAAAACGGAAAAGTAAAAATTTTTCATCTGGCGGAAAACGGAAAGCGGAAAGGTAAAAACTTTTCAGCTGCCGGTAAACGGTAAGGTCAATTTTTTGCATCTGCCGGAAAACGAAAATGAAAAAGGTAGAAAAATTTCACGCGGAAAGATGGAAAACGGTAAAACCGAAAATACGGAAAGGTGCAGATTTTCAGCTGCTGGAAAACGGAAAGGTAACAATGTTTCGGCTGCCGGAAAACGGACATGCAAATATTTTTCAGCTGCCGGAAAGAGGAAACCGAAAACGTAAACGATTTTACTGCGGAAAGACTGAAAAAAACGGAAGGTTGACACCCTACTTAGCACCCTATCCATACATATGAACCTGATAACACAAAAATAAACCTACTTCTGCACAAAGTGGGTTTAAACACTGATAAACGTACCAAAGGCGAGTGTCTTCGAAAGGCAAACGAACGCCAAGTTCCGGGTAAATCGCGAACGGCGAACATTTGGAGATCACATCTGTTGCGACGTACGGCTAGAGCCCTGAAAAAATAAATTTTGGATATTTACAAAATTACCTAATTGTTCCAAACGGTAACTGTACTTCCTGCATAATCACAGTATTATTGGTAAATTCATGGGAAATTACAGACAGTAGAGAGACGATAAAAATCTGTAAAACTTTGACAAAGTGCAAAGCGCTCAATTTTATTAAAATAAAATTTTTCCCCCCGATGTTTGGTTTCAGTCAGAATATATCAGGTCAATCCAAGGCGCCAAAAAATACTCACCTAAAATTCGTGGTCAAGTATACATAATCACCTGTAGCAAGCAACTTTTCAACTTGTTCCGGCTTTTTTTCAAACACGACCAATTCCGAATGAGTCTGTACAATGTTCTCGAGTCTAAATGGGCCTAATTCCGCTAGTGGACAAGTGACAGGAAAAGTGCTAAGTGACAAGTGAAAATATTTATAAGACTTAGTAAATAAGGTGAAAAAGTCAAGGGCGACAAGTCAAAGTCACAAATAAAGAGGTAAATGAAATGACGCGTGAGAAAATAAGTTTACCTGTCACTTAAAATACCACCGACAAAATAAATATACTTGTCACTCTACTAAACACCTACAAAACAACTGTACACGCCACATAGCACTTATCCGGCCACTTATCAACTAGCGGAACTGGCACCTTGCCATGGTGGGCGTGGGCTCGCCGTCCAGCCGGATGTCGTCCAAGTAGAACATGTCGGGCAGGATGAGACGCAGAGTGGTCGCGTCTAGAGCCGCCATTACATCCTCTGGGGTGTCGTACATGCCGCGTTTCTGTGTTTGCGTTGGGAAGTGCTTATAAATAACTGAAGTTAAGCTAGTGAAGTCGATTGACAGACAGGTGAAGATACCAGTCATGTTCACATCACAGTTGTTAAAATGTAAACTGGTGGAAAATATAAACGGGAAAATCACTTGATTGTATTTTACAAATCCCACATGCAAGCTGTTAGGCTTTCATCTTGTGTGAGGGTGCCCCTGAGTATTTACTATATATAACCTAGGGGACACCCCCCTCAAGCCACCCTTGATGCAGAAAAAATTTTTTTCATGTTTTTTTCTGGCAAATATAAATGGAACTTCCATACAAATTTTTGTTCCTGATGAAACAAAAATTATTGATAAATTTTTTTCTGGACATTTGAGACCAAAAAGTTTTTTTGACATTGGTAGATTGTAATCATGTGCAACTTTTCTACCCAATCAGAACCCCCAGAAGCCCCACACAATGGTGGCGTTGTTGATCAAACATGAAATTTTTTTTGTTGAGAAAAACGTAGGTTTGAAAAAGTGAACAATCCACTATCCCAAGCTATTCATGGAGCACATGGGGGCCAGAATTGGCTTGTTTGGTTTCAGGGGCAACATATGGCTGCTCCTGGGCTCCATTTTTGCATTCAAGTATTTTTTAAAGCCAATGATAAAAATGGCCCTGCGTAGAGGGGGCACTCGCTTGACAGCGTGTCTGGCGCCTGCAGTGTCTTGACACAAATGACAAAATACTTGTGCCCATCCAATGTGGACACTAATTATTTGATAAAAAACCTATAGGGGCCAATGGGCAATGTGCCCTGTATCTAGTGTGACTGGGATAAACAAATGAAGAGATCATGCCCAGAAAATTGAAAATCACAGTTTTTCAATCACAACTACAATTTTGATAATCACAAAGTTTAAAATCATTGTTGTCATGTTTTTGTGGTCCATGCCTGCTTGCTGGGGGCAAGTTTTGTGGGTGGGTGTGGACCAGGGGCCAAATTATACTCCCAACTTACCAGCAGTCAAAATATGGCTGTGGGAAATCTACAAGTAACTTTTATTTTATTTGAAAAAGACCCAACACAAGTGCATTCATTGCTTGTGTTGGCAGCACACAAAAAAATCGGCTGTGCACTTTACTGCAGCTGTATTTTGTGTGTTTTTTGAAAATTCCCATTTATATTTGCCGGGAAAAAAATTGGAAAAAAACATTCATCAATCTGTAGCAGCAGAACAGGGGGGTGCCAGGGGGTGCCACTTGGCATTTATGTAGGCAAATGTTGTGGGCAGCCCCCTATCAAATGGCAGCCATATTGGGCTGCACGTTTTCCTGTGAGATAGTTATGAAAAATGAGGTACCTGATTTCCCATTTATATTTGCCACCAGTTTACGTACATTTACTCGAAAAACACGCGTACGCGAGTACGCGGTAAAGACATTTACATATACTTTTTCAAAAAGTAATGTACTTACTTTTACGCGTACATTTTAAAAGTACACGCGTACAGAGAAAATGTATTTTTGTTGCAAAAATCACAATTTTCTGTTGCTAAATAAGACAGTTTTGATAAAATAAGACAGTTTTGAAGAAATCATATCATTTTTCTAAAGAATACTAAATAATCACTAAAAATAACAGATGTTGTGTTTTTCAGTGTAAAACTCACTCTCATGTAAAAATTAGTGTGAAAATATGTTTTCCAGGGGAAACGTACTCGCTTTTACATTGTCCTTGCGAAAAAAGTATTTTACTCACATTTACGCACGACTACGAGTAAAAACAAAGTATTTTACATGTTCTATACTTTGTGGTGATAAAAAATCAAATACTTACATTTACATATAATTTTGAAAAAAAGTTCAGTAATTCTAACAATTCTGGTTCACATCGGCTTGTCACTTGACTTGTCAGTTACAATTTACTTGTCATAATTTATGACAGTAACCAAGTGAAGTGTGCTGTCAAGTGACAAGCTCGTGTTAACTTGGCAGTGAAAAACTGGATCTTATATTTTTATAGGGATACATCATAAACGTACTTTCAATACATTTGGAACTTATCGACCACACTATACCGACAACTTTAAAAAACACAATTTGGAACTATACACTTTATACCGCAGGGGGCAGTTCCGCATCCTGTAAAGTGTAACGTCAAGTGTCACCTAAAATGTCAATAAAACCAAAAACGAAAATAGTTTACCGTACTACCTCGAATTACCCCCCCCCTTGAATTAACCCCCCCTCAAAATGGGCTGGGGAAATAATAACCCCCCCCTCGAAATACCCCCCCTTCGGAATGATGTACGTCATGTACATAATAAATACGTCATGTACGCAATGTACATGATGTATATTACAGTTAATTTGCATTGCAGCTACACATAGAGTAGTTTGTGTAGCTATCTACGTTTTTATGTCCAAATATATCCTGTTTGGACACATTTATTAGCTACTTTGGGTACGCAAATGCCTACTATTTACTACGATCCTTACGAAAATTTCTGACGAAATAATAAAACCCCCCCTCGAATAACCCCCCTCGAATTAACCCCTCTCAAATTTTGTCGGCGAAATAATAAACCCCCATGGGGGTATTTCGAGGTAATACGGTATTACTAAACTTATGACACTTTCGAGACAACTGCCGAATTTGTATGAGATTTTACATGACATTTGACTCTTTACAAATACAGGGTGCGTGACTGGCACCAGAGCAATGATCAATTCACCGGCGGGCGCATGAGATGCCTCACTAGCAAACTTTTATACAATCCATGAAACACCAGCGTGAACAAGCCGAACAGCACGAACAGGAAGCAGACGGACAGCGAATTGGAATGGGTTATACGTTCTTGCGTTTGCTCCAGAAGAATGCAAGTGTGTTGCCTGAGTGGGAGGAGTTGACGCGGTGTCAACTGATTTCAGCTGTCAACTGAATTTTTTATGCTTGTCAAAACGAAGTAAAAAGACAAAAGGTAAAAACCAACCACAATAACCTCCCCGATCTAATATACCCACTATCCACACCCTTCCCACTTTCACCGCCCCCTTCAGTACTCCCACCCAAATCCTGTGTCCCATCTCCAGTGAGCATGGTTCTAGCCAGCCAGGATGTCAGAAACACCGTTGCCAGCACTATGATCGTGGTCAGCCAGAACTCATTGCTGAACACCGCCTTGATTAATCCCACCGCTGCCCAAACGTCGATTTGCGGGCCACCTGGGTATTTATCGGGGCATTTTTATGCGGAAATTGAAATGAACTCACTTTCATGAGAAAACCGGAATTCGTGTTATCTCATGGAAACACGAGCGCACTTAGCACTCATTGTGCCGTACCCACATACCTATTTATAAAGCCCGACAATAAGCATTCGTTAGGTATTAAGGCGGTTACAGGACCGCTCAGCTGACCCGAATAGCCCTACCAAAGAGGCGGAGCCCTGCGAGCAGCGCGCCACCAGCGGATAACCAATCAACGAACGCGCTGGGGGCGGAGCCAAGGCCCAGGGACTGCCGCAGTTGGCACCGGGCCAAAAGCTGTCCGGGCGCTACCGAGGGGACAGCAAATTGCACGAAATTGGGAGAGTGGGGGAGATTTAACCACGTGTGTACTTCTGCACGGACACCAGCAATAGGACACGTTACATATATCGAAAGCGTTTTACCCGCCCCGTCGCCATGCTTCTATAATGCACAAGCGACAGTTTTTGCAACTTTCCCCACAATTTAACCTAATTTAAATGTCTACAATAATCCACTGACGCCGCAGAAAATTGTAAAATAACTCAGAATGTTGTTTCTTCGTTGAACTACAACATATTTACAACACGTACAACTACAACAACAAACAAGCATACAACAATAAAAATAAATTATAATTCGCAATGAATTAAGAAAACTTTTCGCAATAAATTAAAATTGGCAAATCCTAATTTTTGGCTCTAAAGCTAATCTATCAATCCTCACCCACCAATTAAAAAGACGTGTTCATCTTTCTGCACCGGAAACGCAAAGGAAAAACGGGATACGCGACTGGCACTTTGACTGACCAGCGCTCCAACCATATCCACCGTACCTGCAAATGGTGAAAGGTGGTCGCCAAAATTAACATGGTGCCAATTTCATAGTAAAAAAGTGGTAAGAAGTGTTCAGCGGTAAGTGGTGTGTTATTTGACAAGTAAAGTTATCAGTGAAAATACTTACGACGACGACGAGCAGACGACGTTAAACTACCACTTATAAGGCAATTTATTCACCACACAAGTGCGATTTATGATCTGTACGAACCCCAAAACCGCGCTAACTTAGACCTTAGAGACATGTGGGGCCAATTCCGATTTGGCGATATGGCGTATAATCCAGTATTTTCATACACTTTAATATCACATCTTTGCTTGCAATTTGCGTGATCGTAGAGAATCGAAACTTATCATGAAATTCCCACGCAGCGCCAATGATGACAAAAAAGCGGCAGCGCCAACTGCACTCAACGCCAACCACCATGGCGCCAGCGCCAGGACACGTCACACCCTCAACCCCGCCCCCCCCCCCCCCGCTCACCCCCATGGAGCAAATCATGAACGTGTTCGCCCCAGGTGGTGTTGTGCGCCAGGCCCAGCCAGACGGGCACGGGCGCCAGCGCGTAGGTCACGTTCATCATGCGCAACAGCAAGCCCAGCAGCTCCGCCTCGATGCCCGGCCTGTGGGGGGGTGTAGGTTGCGGTCTGTAAAATGTCATGTCATGTAAAAGACCCTGTAAAATGTCACGTGTCATGTAACAGACCCTGTAAGATGCCATGTAAAATGCCATGTAAAAGACCGTGTAAAATGCCATGTAAAATGTCATGTGTCATGTAAAAGAGCCTGTAAAATGTCACGTGTCCTGTAACATGTGCCTATGACACACTCGCTGTAGCAAGTTCGGCTCTTTTGTATCCAAATCTTAAGTTGAAGGGTAATATTTGGACACTACAGAATAAGATTTGGATGCTCACAGGGTCTTTTACACGTTTTACAGGCTCCTTTACATGCCATTTTACAGGGTTTGTGACTGCCCCAGGGCACAGTTCAAAACTTTTTGTGTATTTGAATATCACGCCCAAACCCAAACCCAACCATCTGCACTTGGTAGGGCGCAGGGAGCCGGCCGCAGACACGCACGCATAGAAGGCGGCCGGGTCGTCCGCGGACACGGCTATTCGCAAACCCCATTGACCTGGGGTTGGGAAAAAAACTACCGTATTCCCTCAAAATACCCCCCCCCTTGAATTAACACCCCTCGAAATACCCCCAGGTGTTTTCGAGCTGGGGAAAAAATACCCCCCCCCCCCCCGACATACCCCCCGTCTGGAAGAAGGTGCATCATGTATACCATATACATGATGTATAAATTGGGACCAATTTGCATCGCTGGTACACATGGACTAGTTCGTGTAGCGATACACGTTGATACGTCCAAGTATAACCGCATCCGCTGCACTTATTACCAGTTTGGGGTATGAACTAGAGCATTCTTTGCTACTATCAATCTCGAAAATATCTGGCGAAAAAATAACCCCCCCCCTCGAATAAGCCCCCCCTCGAAATACCACCCCTCAAAATTTCAACTCTGTAAAAATTAACCCCCTGGGGGTATTTTGAGGAAATACGGTAGCTGGGTAGTAGTGATGGGAAATGGAACGCGCCGGGTTTTTTTACCTGTCGGGCGCGCGGCGCGGAAAGGCGTCTTTTCGAGGAAAGGTATTTCGAGGAGGGTCAATTCAAACAGGGGGATAATTCGAGGAAATATGGTACACCCTAAGAGCACCAGGGGCCAGATCAAATCAGAACGTAATGGGCATTTGTAATGCGCATGCGTGACGTAACACGATCGCGCGCCAATTCACTATTCGACTTCATACGCTCACACCTAGTTGCTTAGTTGACAATAAGATCGGGCGTCAACTGCACAGATGTACCGGTTTGCATTAAGATTTTAGATCATGATTCCTGGGACAATGGGCTTTTAACAATGATGCCTTTTCGAAATTGCCGCACGGGCGCAAACTTCACAGAGTTACGCAACGAAAATCTGAATTGACACTGAAATCGGAAGCCAGTTGAGGCTAGGGTGTCAAAAAATTTTTTTTACGGAAAACGGAAAACGGAAAGGTAAAATTTTTTCACTTTACGGAAAACGGAAAGGTAAAAAAAAAATTTCTGCCGGAAAACGGAAAACGGAAAGGTAAAAAAATTTCACTCAGCGGAAAACGGAAAACGGAAAGGTAAAAAAAAATTGTCAGCCGGAAAACGGAAAACGGAAAAATGAAATGCCGGAAAACGGAAAACGGAAAGCAAAATTTTCACGGAAAAGGAAAAAAATAAAGTGAAATTAGCACGGCAATAGACAAATTTGCAGAAGGAAAACCTGCATGCAGGTTTGCCTGTTTGGCTTTGATTGTGGTAGCTGTACATTCTGCAACTATGGATCATGCCTGTAACTTCACTTGTAGTTCAAGCTTAAGTGAACCAACAAAAAATCATCAAAAAGTAGCCATAGTGGCCATATGAAAGGAAACACTACGACAATTTCACAGTCTAGAAGCAGTGGGAATCACTGATGACCCCTATGCAATTGATGACAACATTGCAGAGGAGATGATAATAAATAGCATAAAATTCAACAACAACAACAAACGATTCAACAATAGCGTTGGCGATGATAATAAACAACATTTACATTGATAACTTCATCATGAGTGTCACAAATGAAGTTGAAGCTTTAGAACTATATTACAAAGTCAAAGCTTTATTTAACCAATGTTCTATGAACATGAGGGAATGGCTGTCAAACTCCAGATCAGTCATGAATGAAATAGAGGAAAATGACAGGAGTTCAAAGGTGAATAAAATTGTCGCAGTAATGGGCATGAAATAAAATCACCAAACGGACATGCTGGCAATATCAACACCAAAATTGCAAATTGACAGCATCACAACACCAACCAGATGAAACTTGAATAAATTATTGGTGTCAGCATATGACCCAATTGGGTTCACAGCACCTGTTTCACTGACCCTGAAATCCCAGTTGTCAATGCTGCTCCAAGAGACAAAAACAACACAATGGGATGAGCCAATTGAAGATAAATACAGATTGAAAAAACAATGGAAAAATGTCAGAAAACTGAAAATCGAGCCAGAAAATGGAAAAATGGCCTGGTAAAATGGAAACGGAAAGGTAAAAATTTTTCAGCTGGAAAACGGAAAAATGGGCCGGAAAAACGGAAACGGAAAGGTAAAAAATTTTCAGCTGCCGGAAAATGGAAAACGGAAAGGTAAAAAATTTTCGGCTGCCGGAAAACGGAAAACAGAAAGGTAAAAATTTTTCAGCTGCCGGAAAACGGAAAACGGAAAGGTAAAAAATTTTCCTGCGGAAAGGCGGAAACGGAAAACGGAAACGGAAATTTGACACCCTAGTTGAGGCCAGTGTGTAACTCATGTCGGGCGCCGTACATTCAAATTGGATCTGGCCCCAGGTGAGTGGACCACATTACCAGTATAAGCGGCGATGGCCAAATCATAGTTGCCCTGGTTGCAGTAGCGCAGCATGCGTGAATTCATCCCGTTGAACATGTTGCGAGTTGACGAAAATATGTAATGTGACAAATTCTCAGGAATTTATTGTTGTTGTTTATTCGGTTGACTTTCAGCTGACCGTGTATCGAATTGAGATTTAATTTGTATTATTTATCTTTTAAACTCAATTTTACTGATTTTTATCAAGTAAATCAAGTAAATATTTATGACGGAGTGAGTATGGTTTGTGTAGAGTAAATACAATTCAGCACCTGCGCGCACAAAATTACAGGTAAACCAAGGATAAACCTTAATGCACTAAAAACACATGGGACAACATCGCTAAAACACAAGTACGAATAAAAAGCAGATAAAACCAAAGCGGTACAAAGTGATCATCCTTTTGTAGGTTGCAACAATGGCCCCACACACACTAGTTGACATCGACACCAAATGTCAATTGGTTCCGATCCCAATTCAAAGCTTGCATTTGAAAGTCGTTTGTTGGATCGTCAGCAAGCTTCGAATTGGGATCGAAACCAGTTGACATTTGGTGTCGATGTCAACTAGTGTGTGGGCCCAATATATTCTATCGAATAATAACCATTTTCAATGTCAAATTTCGATATCGAAAACCCATTGGAAAATTGTTTTAAAAAAATTTCGACATAAAAACGGTTAATCGATATTTTAAACAGAATCAACCTAAAAATCGACAGTCAAACCCGATTGCAGCAAACTTCAAACACCAATCCACCACAATAAAAAAAAATAAAATACACACTTAAAAACAACCTTCATAATTAAATCAAACCTCAACACGGAGAACTGAGTTGACAAAATGTCACAAATAGCCATTTTAGTGCACACCATTTGAAGTGCCATTAGCAACTGGCACGGACGCGGGTCGGATTACAGGTAAAGTGTCTCCGTGCGTTTGCAATCGCTCCAGGGTGCGTCTGCGAAGAAACGGCACCTTTTTATTTGTTTAGGTTTTGGTGTGCTGAAAAATGGGCTACCGTATTACCTCGAATTATCCCCCCTTGAATAAACCACCCTCAAAATGAGCTGGGGAAATAATACCCCCCCGTATGATGTACCTCATGTATGCAATGTACACGATGTATTTATTACTGCTAATTTGCATTGCAGCTACAAATAGACTAGTTTGTGTAGCTATCTACGTTTTATCTCCAAATATATACCGTTTGGACCCATTTATTACCTGTTTTGGGTACACAAATGCCTACTATTTACTACGACTCTTACGAAAATTTCTGACGAAATAATAAACCCCCGCTCGAATTAACCCCCCCCTCAAATTTTGCTGGCGAAATAATAAATCCCCATGGGGGTATTTCGACGTAATATTTACGGTATTTTGAAATGCCATAGATTTTCTGAACCAAACACACCATCAACATGATGTGTTCGTTTAAAAAAATCAAAATTGTTCCAAAAAAGTAAAATAAATAATTTCATACATGAAACATGCGCTGCATTAAAACGCTGCGAAACACTCGACTAGGCCTTTGAAAAATTATTTTACTTTTTTGTGAAAGTGAGTGCAAAGTATTTAGGGTTCAAACGGGATCCCGATCCCGATCCCGGATCCCGTGAAATTCCGGGATTTACCAGTCCCGATCCCGATCCCGAAACCCCAATCCCGATCCCGATCCCGAAACCCCAATCCCGATCCCGATCCCGAAATCTCAAAAATACCAATCCCGATCCCGATCCCGAAAATTTTCAAATCCCGATCCCGAGAAAATCCCAAGTCCGGGATCCCGATCCCGGAAAAATTAGCGGAAATTATAAAAAGTGAAATAATAACGTTTTTGCATGCAAAAAAGTGGATGAAAACCCCCAGTGTCAATTTTATGCCATTTTTCTGGCATCCAACAGTGTTTTGAGACCTTTATGAACAACTGTGAATGCCATAAAAATGGCCAAAATCTCTATCCCTAAAACCCAATCCCGATCCCGGAAAAATGCCAATCCCAATCCCGATCCCGTGACCCCAATCCCGGCCAATCCCGATCCCTATCCCGAAACCCCAATCCCGATCCCGATCCCGAAATTTCAAAAAGTGAATCCCGATCCCGATCCCGAAAAGTCAATCCCGTTTGAACCCTAAAAGTATTCGCGTTGGTGAGTTGGCGAATAGTTATAAGGCTAATGAGGTAAGACATAAGTATGTGCGGGTGTAAACTGTCAGCGGATTATACACGCATATCACTCCGTGTGCAACACGCAGTGACTGAATGAAATTTTTCCTGAACTTTTTCCATCACTGGCCATATTTGGTCCAAAAACAGCTTGAACCCCCCCCCCCCCCAAAAAAAAAAAATCCCCATCCAGAAACCCCATTCTCTCCCAGACATAATTACCGCTCCCGCACACCTATAGTCCGCGAGCGTCTGTTCATACAAACTGTGAACGTGATCGTCCCTCTGCTTGTCGCCCATGACCGCGTCCTAGGAGCACTCCCAGAGCATGTAAAATGCAATGTAAAATGTCAAAGGGCATGTAAAGTGACAAAAGTCATGTAAAATGACCTGGAAAATGGCCACAAAAGTGCGTTTGCTATTGTCCAGGGCATTTTACTTGACATTTGACACTTTGCTTGACATTTGACGTTTCACGGGGCACTTTACAGGGTCTCGAAGTGGCACCAGCTTGCTAGCAGCCTCCTCGCCGATCGCTTTTGTCAACTTGACAAAGTCGCTACGTTGTCGCTTGAACGGCAGGGCCAAACGCGACTTGACGCACTTTTCGAAGCCGTCCATTTCTCGGGGGTCGGTGTGTTTTAGACGGAGAATTTCGTAGACCCGGCGCGCTTGTTTCTGCGTTTGAAAACTTCTTTGAAGTGCGATAAAAATAGGAAAATGGAGTGACGCAGGTAAAATATATAATTTATCGTGATATTAACAGCAGATTTTTTGAATGAGTATTTATTATACTACGCCAACCGATTCATTACCGAGACGTTTCCACGTTCACGTTTCCACGGTTTTCCACGTACCCAAAAATATCTTCAGGGCTCGCAGACGGTAAAAGACAACAGTTTTTAAAATGTGTTTTTATCGGACAATAACTTAGCGTGCAAACTTGCAGGTGGAGCGCACTTGCAGAGTAGTCATAATAACATACATACAGGCCGCTACTACTTGCAGAACGGGCTTACTTGCACAGAGGTACAGGCTTTTTCTACCCTTTTTCTCTCACCTTAGGTATTTTCAGCTTGACCCTGGCCTCGTGAGCCATTTCCTTGCCCCAGCCGGCTTGGAGTTTGTCCGCGCCGAAACTGGCCAATTTGCGGCACGAGTGCGCGTCGAGCAAATCGCGTAGGTTGATGAAATTGTCGCTGGGGTCTTCGACTGCGGAAAACGGTAGATAAACGATAGATTTGCATAGATCAAGCGGTTATTGGGGCCAAACTGTGAGACACTGAGCAGCTATCAACCGAAATTTTCGAAACTGATGGATGTAATTTGAACGCATTTGTATTTACCATGATGAATAATTTTTGATCTCTGTCAACAGAAGTTGACGGGCCCCTCATTACGGTCAACTAAAATGTGTTTAAAACAAATTTATCAGCCTTGAAAATTTCGGTCGTAAATACGTGCGGGACCAATATCCAGGTATATCGGTGCGGGTGGCCACAAAAACTTTTAGAATCCCATAAATACAATGCAAAAATGCAAAAGTGCAAAAGGCATGAGAATGCACCCATTTACAGAAATGAATAACAGCCTAGATAACCCAGAGCGAAAAAAAACATGCCACAAAATATCGGAAACGAAAAAAAGTTTTATAAACCCCACCAACCCGTAATATCCAGTACCATTTTCTCCGGTATAAAGTGATTATAAATCGCGGCCAACAGTTTAGCACCCAGTCCTTTTTGTCTGTAGGGCGGAAAAACGAGTATTTGAGCGATTCTGGGCCGAATGTGCTCGGGATATGCGTAAAAATCGTATACGCTCGCGTAGCCGGCCAGCCGGTGCTCGTTCGACGAGGGCTGTTTCATGTAGCTGCGGGTTGGGTTGGAGCTGTGCACTTTCGAAATGGTGGAATTATGGTGGTCTGAGATGGACTTATGCACTTTCGACGAGATAGTCCTGTATTACATGTGGAATTGTGTACTTTATAAATATGTGAAATTCGTGAATTTTCCGAAAATCAGCACTCCTAACGTTTTCTCTAATTTCTCTTCTAAAATGAGCCTAACTACACGGGAACGTCACATACAAGCTTAACTCAATTTGTCTTGGTTTGGCGCTTATGCACTTTTGGAATGGAACTATTCAATTGACCTACTGTAAAAATTCAACGATCCTTACAGTAGGAAATGGCTCCACTTCTCATCTTCATCATCCGTGTACTGTGCTGCGTCGATGTACCAAAAAGCGAGACTCTGCGCACGCGCGACCAGCTTTTTGGCATTCTGCCAATCTTTGCCCGTGCACCGAAGCCAATAAATCGCGAATGTCGCCGGCGCGCTGGACCCTAAAACGGTCACAGCGCAAACGCGGTACGCGAAAGGGGGCTCTAAAACATCCGATTCCGATGTGATACCGTATTTCTTCTAATAGAAGGGCGGGTCTCCAATAGAAGGGCGTCTCCAATAGAAGGTACACTTTTTGACTTGATTCCGGCCACGAAATAAATAGAAGGGCGGTCTCCAATAGAAGGTGCACAGGATGCTGGAATTGTGCCAAATGAATCAAAACATATCAGCGGACGCTGTGATTTAGTGACTTTGGTCCATTTATTAGTTTTCTATTTTAACATCAAATGTTGAATGAACTCTCTGTATCGTCATTCTATGAATTGTCTGTGACGTAACATTTTTAAAAACTTTGGCATAACTTAAAAAAGATTGGCTGAAACCAGGGACGTAGCCAGGATTTTTGAGCGGGGGGGGCGGATTGTATACGGAGCCCCCCCCTAAAATTTTACCCCTGTGGTAGGGGAATGGCGCCATGGCGCTGGCGCCATTCGTAGGCGCCACGCCATGGCGCCACTGGCGTTGGCATTGGCGCCAAAACAGCAGTATACGTCTGTATTTTACAGGCATATACAGCGACATGGACAGAAATTGAGTCCATTTTCACTGGCTTTTAGGCCGCAGAGACTGGTCAGCCAAAAAGATATGTTGTGAAGGGAGAATGCGCGCTCGCGCACAAAAAATGTTCAAACTGTCGACAAAATCGTCGTCTGAAAGTGCCATTTCTGGCACATTTTTTTGTCCGGCCCGGGGAGGGGGGGGGGCGGACGCCCCCCGCCCCCCCCTGGCTACGTCCTTGGCTGAAACGTTGACGAACAAAATAGATGGGCAGTCTCCAATAGAATAAATACGGTAGTTTTTGAAAAAGGTTCGCAATTTTTTTGAAAAAGGGTGCAAAAATAAAAATAAATTCACCCGAAAACGTCGCCTCAAACTGATGCAGCAGTTCCCCAAACGGCTTATTATCCTCCTGTTTTTGCAGCACCTCTAAAAACGGCCCCTTACAATCGCCTTTGAACGTTGTATTTCTCTGGTGCTCGGGCCACATGTCTCGCATGTTGTCCAACACCAGGTCCGGCTTCATGTCGGAGAAAACCAGGGGGCAATGTTTCAAGTGGACAGGCGACAGGAAAAGTTGTAGGCAGTAGGTAAAGTTAAAGTGCTGAGCCAAGTGACAATCAAGTAAAACCATACGTGAAAGTTGTTTTATTGAGCACAATTTTTCGTCGCTTATAGGTCGACTTGTCACTTGACCACTTAGCACTAACTTATCTGACCACTTAGCACTCTTATTATCACCCATCCACTTGAAAAATTGGCACCTGGTCGACGGTGTCGGTGCAGTCGAGCTTCACGAAGGCGTGCAGGTCGCAGGCCGAGTAGTACAGGTTGATGCACAGGTCAGAATAGCCGAAAATCGTCTCGCTGCAATAAAAGTTGACGTCTCGTTTCAAATAAATATATGCCAGAAAACATAATTACGAAAACGAGCTTTTGGGATGTTTTATTTTCGTGTGAAATCGCGCGCTTGCATGTAAAATTTGCTATACTTGAATGGTGAATTAATACTAATATTGTTGGTCTTTGTTGAAAAATCTGATTTGGTGATCTGAGGTTTTGGGTACATTTTGAAAAGACCGCCTAAGAACTGTAGATATAATACTTAATAAAAATATTCACGTAGTATCATGCGCCCCCTTTGACGTAATAACGGCAGCGGAATAATACACACAAAAAGCAGCGAAAAAAGTTTCCCTTTTAGCAACGCACCCTCACAGCTAAGGTAGACAAGATAAAATAAATATAATCCTATTTACAACAAAGTGAAGAAATGCATCTAAACTCCATCCGAAAGTCAATAAACCAACTTTTCGCCAAAATGTTGGTGAACAAAATCGGGGGCGTGGCCTTCACTATCGCGCATTTCGCTCTCGGCGCCAACTGAAAAAATGGGAAAACGAATAAAGCAAAATGAAAAGGGTATTAAAAGCGGAATTCCAAATTAGTCCCAAGTAGGGTTCAAACGGGATCCCGATCCCGGATCCCGTGAAATTCCGGGATTTACCAGTCCCGATCCCGATCAACCCCAATCCCGATCCCGAAATCCAAAAATACCAATCCCGATCCCGAAAATTTTCAAATCCCGATCCCGAGAAACTCCCAAGTCCGCGATCCCGATTCCGGAAAAATTAGTGGAAATTATAAAACGTGAAATAATGATCCCGTGGATGCAAACCCACGTGGATGCAAACCCCCAGTGTCAATTTTATGCCACTTTTCTGGCATCCAACAGTGTTTTGAGACCTTTATGAACAACTGTGAATGCCAGAAAAATGGCCAAAATCTCTATCCCTAGAACCCAATCCCGATCCCGGAAAAATGCCAATCCCAATCCCGATCCCGTGACCCCAATCCCGATCCCGAAATCTCAAAAAACCAATCCCGATCCCGAAACCCCAATCCCGATCCCGAAATCTCAAAAAGTTAATCCCGATCCCGAAAAGTCAATCCCGTTTGAACCCTAGTCCCAAGTTGGTATCAGGCCAAATTTACAAAAAAAAAATCACAAAACAAAAAAAACCTGTCGGGTGACTTCTCAACCTCTCAATAAATATAGAATTGGCAAGATTTTGAAGTGTAAATAAATAGACCATTAAAACCCGCTCTTAAACCCAAGTTTACAAATCAAAACCCCCCAAAATCCAATAAAATACCAAAATGTATCCTCACAACATCCATTCCCTCGGCCACGAATTTGCTCCGATCGTCGCACAGCAGTGAGCTGCAGCCATTTTGAGCCGATGTAGATGCCATGCCTGTAGACTTTTGAGGGAGTCAACCTTTAAGTGAGTTTAAATTCCGACGGTTTCGATGTGAAGACAATGTGAAAGGTGGGAAAATCGATGAAATTTCAAATATAGAAGACCTATTTGGGATAAAAAATTTTTCATGTTGGGTGAACGCAAACGCACGCGCCAATAGTCAGATAGCCAATAACAGCCAATATTCATTCGCAATCAGGGACGTACGCAGGATTTTTGAGCGGGGGGGGGCGGATTGTTTACGGAGCCCGGCGAACGGGGGGGGCGGCGCCCCCCCCCTAAAATTTGACCCTATTGTAAAGGAATGGAGCCATGGCGCTGGCGCCATTTGTAGGCGCCAGCGCCATGGCAGTATTGGCGTTGGCGCTGGCGCCAACGTATACTCTACAGGTACCGATTTAGACCTATATATAGGATTAAGACCATGTTGGATACTTTTATGATGCTTTTTAAGCTCCTGAAAATACACATTAAACAATGGGGTGGGGATTTGCGCGCTTGCGCGCAAAAATTTTTGAAAGTGCCTACAAAATCGCTTGAGAAAAGTGCCATTCCTGGCAAATTTTTATGTCTGGCCCGGGAACGGGGGGGGCGGCCGCCCCCCCCCCCGCCCCCCCCTGCGTACGTCCTTGTTCGCAATATTGATAGAGGGCAAACTTTTACAGATGCACTTTTGACACCGCCGACGTGAATTGACATTGTCATTTGCTGTCAAATTGTCATTTGTCAACAGTGGTGCGAATGTCGTACACGGCACATACATTTTATCCCAAACGGGGGTCATATATCGCAGATTTCATCCATTTTCTTAACTTTAACATTTTTCGCTTAAAAGTTAATGTACGGCAGCACAGAACAAAGACAAAAATTGTGAATGCGTAGATGAAGGTAACCATCATTTTGTATATGTGGGAGGTCACTGACCCATAGTTTCACTACAGCACACTCGGTTGGCAAACGTCCAACTTTTATTTATTTTCATTTCTTTTAATCACCGAAATTCTGTACAGTGACAAGAAAAATTAATAGATCACATCGAACACAGTACACGTCAATAGAACCAGTGTGAAATTAACGAGTAGTAATATCAGACTAGCTAAACAAAGCATTTCGTCCATACATAAATCACTCAAAACAGTTTTGGATTATAAAAAAGCTGACTTTCGAAAATTTTATATTTACAGGGTGAGACATTTTTGTGGGCACATTTTCTTCTGATTTTAATCCAGCCTGCAATATCATTTAAATTTACTGTACGCTAAACTTAGCACATATTTGTAAAAGGTAGTAATTGTTTTCGACTAGGGTTGGCCGATGTTTTTTTTTAAACGTTTTTTTTTAAAAAAAACGTTTTTTTAAAAAAAAAAACATGACGTCCGAAATGTTTTTTTTTAAAAAAAAACATCGGCCGAAATTTTTAGTACTAAGCACTAGGTATTTTGCAAAATTTTTGCGCGCAAGCGCGCAATTTCACACACAAATTGACATTGGTGGTTGTTTTCATTGGTTTTGTTGCATTTTTAGTATCAAAACATCCATTTCTATGTGCTACCATGGGTGAATAAGCCGACATATGTTGCTGTAATATATAATATTGAGGTAATGTGCTTCCATGTACCTCCACAGTGTGTAACTTCACTCCCAAAGTAACAACCTCCTTTTATAACCTTGTTTGATCACCATTCCGTGCCAAACTTTACCTGAAGTCACGAACATTCGACTATAAGGCGATATACGAAAGATATGTCGACGAAAAATGGATATTTTTGACACAAATCACCACTTATAATGCTATCCCATGGCTCCACAGCCATTATATGGTCATATTTAACATCACAGAGTATTGCCAGTGTCTGATATACCTATATATGTTGACACTAGGTCATATCTGGGAGCTTTTAAAAAAAAACGTTTTTTTTAAAAAAAAACGTTTTTTTTTAAAAAAAAACGTTTTTTTTAAAAAAAAAAACATTGAGTTAAAAAAAAACGTTTTTTTTCCAACCCTATTTTCGACAGAAAAAAATAGCTATAAAAAGATGTGTGAACTAATCATGTGAGAAAAGCAGTAAAATGGCACATTAAACATGCAAATCGCAGCCATGCATACTTTTTTATGACATTTCCCATACATTGATACTACTGGGCAGCTATTTTTTCTGCTGCCATTACATTAAGCCATAAAATTTCTACCACTAAATATAATCCTATGTACAGCGTGAAATTTGTATAAAAACGGTCGACCTTTAAAAAACTAGCATTTGACTACAAACCGACCAGTTTTCAAATCCACATAAATACCAAGATTACAAAACATTTTCCATTACTTAGAATCAACAAAAGTATGTGTCAATTGTCTGCGATCCACTCTGGGGGACTGCACGGGGTGCCAAGCGGTTCGCTCGCGGGCCTCGTAAAAACGCACGCACTGCCACCTGAAGGGAGTGTAGCAGAGTTGTTAAAAGTACCGAACTTTTTTCAAAGTATACGTAAACGTAAAGTATTTATTTTTTACTCACCCCCCGAGTATACAGAAAACGTAAAGTAATTTTTTTTTACTTTTACTCATGAGTAAACGTACTTTTCCCCTCAGAAAACGTAAACGTGAGTACTTTTGAGAAATGTTGCCAAAATTTTCGCTCAAAATCACACATTTTCGCAACTCTTTGCCGATATTACGCTATTTTTGACTATATATTTGTTTCTATACCCATTTTCGACCAGTTTCCCATATTTTTAGCATATTTTCTCCATTTTTCCCTTTTGTGCCTTGAAAAATCCATATAAAAGATGATCTGAAATACGTTTTCTGTACTCGAGTACTTTCAAAAAGTATACGTAAAAGCGAGTACTGCAACTTTTTTCGGAGGAAACGTAAACGTATTTACTCTGTACTCAAGTATACGTATTTATAGAGTAAGGTAAATACGTTTTAACAACTATGGGGTGTAGTAGGTTACCCCCTCCAAACTAGGGGTTCAAGATTTTGGCAACTATCGGACCTGCCCAGGGACGTATCCAGGATTTTTGAGCGGGGGGGGCTGCTTGTTTACGGAGGCCGGCGAGGGGGGGGGCTCAGCCCCCCCCCCTAAAATTTTAGCTAGATAGTGACGGAATGGCGCTATGGCGCTGGCGCCATTAGTAGGCGCCACGCCATGGCGCTATTGGCGTTGGCGTCAGCGCCATGGAACGCTGTATATGTATGTAAATATACATACAAAACAGCAAAAAGCACAACATTGAGTGTATTTACAACGATTCGCGGCCACATGGAGCAAATCTGATGATAATACCTTAATGTCTGGTGAAGAATGCGCGCTTGCGCGCAAAAATTTTCACGCTGACGTTGAAAAAGTAGAATTTTCCGGTCACTTTCTGGTCTCGCCCCGGGAGGGGGGGGGGGGCTGCAGCCCCCCCCGCCCCCCCCCTGGATACGGCCCTGGACCTGCCCCAATCGGCCAGCTATCCATATCACGAGACAAGGGATTTTTGACAAATTTTGGTCAATTTTCATACGACATCACTAATTTTCGTAACCTTTTGCACATTTTTACCTTCAAATCACTAGTTCCTTATTACCTATATTTTTGCCTTTTTCTACCAAATGTCCAAATCTACAAAACCCCCTGAATATACGGGTTTGAAATTGCAATTTATATCAAAAGTGTTCGATATAGGATACGATATATGGACGCCTCGGTATTGGTAAAAAACTCTTTACGTTGCTCGTGGATGTGAAAAAGTTCGACAGTAGAGAAAAGTTGCCTAAATAATTTTTGACAACTTACCACTTTTCTCGCCACTTTCCCACACTCAAAATCGTCACCATATCAACCCACCCCCAAACCAACCACCTATCCAAATTGGGCCACCTACTATTGACCATCTCAGCACCCATTTCGCCCAGTGGACATTCGATCGCGTTCAACACGTCATAATCGTGCCTCGTGGGGGCACTTTGTCCATTTACGTACTTTATAAAGTGCGGCGATGCGGGCGGGGTGGTAAAGTCGTCCGTTGAGTGCTGGGATTAATTATAAAAAGATATTAGGGGGGGGGGGGGGTTAATGGTGGAAAATGGAAACGAGAGAATATCAAAAAATTAGGATTTTGCGAAAAAAATGTTTTAGAGAAAACGATCGGAAAAAACCTATCGAATTGGCTTGTGGGAAATGGCATGCTATTGTAAAATGCAAATATTATGAAAAAAAAGTTTGTTTTCTCATTATATTTACATGCGCAAGCAACAAAGCCTTGGTATATTTATACACGCAATATCAGTGTTACATTGTACAGTGACTGGGAACTTGCAAACATACATGCCGTAATTCTTTCACATTTATCTTGACATGGGAACGCTGCCTTTGGTCATTGTATTTATTTGCATTCATGCATTAATCCAATTAAAGCAAGGACGGTGGAGGGGCGGGGTCTTAAGATTTTCCCCCCTTTTCTGCCTTCTACACCTAACAAGGACTATATATTGAACCCCCGCAACCCCTCCCCCAAATTTCTTTCAATTATCTACGGATTCAACGGATTTTATGATGTATACAACCCCCCAGAGGGTCAAAATCTAGCCTAACAATGGGACTCATCCCAGGAGGGGGGGGGGGTTGCAGACACCCCCCAAAACCCCTAAAAACACCGTTGCCAGTACGGCATTAATAAGAAAAGCAAACTCGGCCGCAAGCGACGGGGCTGGCATCCTCAAACACGTCTTCCATATCCACGGGAATTTCGCTAGTCGACTGGTCCCCCAGCTGCATTTGATCCATTAAACCGGCCAGGAAACTGTCCGTGTGAGTCTATGGGGGTTAAAGCAGGCAAATAGCGGGAGTTATGGGTTTATTGACTGCACACTGCACTGGAAAATCTACCGTACCCTATGGGAATAAAGAACCAGGTTTTTATAAACATTTTTCTCGACACATTACATACACTACCTTTTCAGGAGCGATTTTGGTACAAATTTCACCTGACTTCAGGGGTCTCAAATGGGGGGGGGTTACCCCCCTCCCAAACCGCCCAGCTATCTATCCCGGAGGCCGCTCAGCTATCTATCTATCCCGGAGGCAAAATTTTGGACTACTACACCCTAAACCCCCCCAAATCGCCCAGCTATCTGAAGCAATTTTTGCAAAACTATACCCCAATTTTCGCTCATAATCGCTATATTTCATACCTTTTAATAGATTTTCACTTCCAAAATCATGGTTCTGGTTCCTATTTGCCTATTTTCAGCTATATTTAGAACTATATCCTCTTGTATACCGATTTTGAGCCATTTTACACCTACTTTTAGCGATTTTTTCCCCTTTTCTTCCTTCTATGCCCCGAAAGCCTATATATCGAACCACCACAACCCCCCACCCAGAAAATTTTTCAGCTATCTATCCCTCCAGAGGAGCGATTTGCTATCTATCCAACCACTCGGAGGGTCAAACTTCAAGATACCCCTGCATGACTTTATTCATAAAAATATGGTAACGCCCTCCGGTAAAGTGTGCAATCCGATCACTATACGAGCAATTAAAAAGGCATATAAACTAGGTCGGTTAAACTAACAATTTTGAATAACAAAAATTAGCATGAAGCAAAACGTGCGAAAAAAATACTCACTTGATCAGCATCGGCATCACCTTCAACTTCCTCAGTACTGTCGTCCAAATTAAGTTTTTGCTTCACATTATCTAACGTCACTTCTGGCAAACTTTCTGTCACTTTCGCAACTTCAGACGAGACTTGGCATCGTGCCAAATGCTGCTCTAAAAGATCCAGGCCAGCTTCATTTGAAAAATCCGCGTAACAGTCTTCATTGCGCGGAAATGTGGCCACCAAAAATGGCCAATATTCTCTGAAATTTGCGGAACGCTGCTGCGCGAGGGAACGCCCCACTCGTTCCATGCCCTTGTTCATGTCGCTGCGTCTCACATCCTGAGTATACATGCAGATGGTATTGAAAATGTGACGAGATGACACATAACGAAAATTGGGTTGTGGCGATTAGTGATGTTAAAGGCACCGGGAAAAATGGCACCGCACCGCACCGGCACCTTTGCCAACGCATGAAAAGGGCACCTGGCACCCTGGGGCACCGGCCAGAAAATGGCACCGCACCGCACCGGCACCGGTGCCTTTTGGAAAAAATGGCACCGGCACCGAAGGGCACCGGCGGGTTGCCGGTGCTAGCACCGAAAGGCACCGCACCGGGCTGGAATTTCTGAAGTAAATATCGGGCAGTTTCTCAGTGGTCTCACCTTTGGAAGTGCATATTTCCATGAATTTTCAACCGATTTTGATGGTTGAGCACTTAAAAATGATCAGAATGATGTGGCTATCACTTTTATGAAGCAATTACAATGATTCCAGTTGAAAGATAAAATATTTTATTCACTGCAATGTCCATAGCCACTATTGTCTACTGATCGGAGTAGGGTTGGAAAAAAAACGTTTTTTTTTAACTCGATGTTTTTTTTTAAAAAAAAAACGTTTTTTTTTAAAAAAAAACGTTTTTTTTTAATAAAAAACGTTTTTTTTTAAAAGCTCCCAGATATGACCTTGTGTCAACATATATAGGTATATCAGACAGTGGCAATACTCTGTGATGTTATATATGACCATATAATGTCTGTGGAGCCATGGGATAGCATTATAAGTGGTGATTTGTGTCAAAAATATCCATTTTTCATCGACATATCGTTCGTATATCGCCTTATAGTCGAATGTTCGTGACTTCAGGTAAAGTTTGGCACGGAATAGTGATCAAACAAGGTTATAAAACAAGGTTGTTACTTTGGGAGTGAAGTTACACACTGTGGAGGTACATGGAAGCACATTACCTCAATATTATATACTACAGCAACATATGACGGCTTATTAACCCATGGTAGCACATAGAAATGGATACTTTGATACTAAAAATGCCACAAAACCAATTAAAACAACCGCCAATGTCAATTTGTGTGTGAAATTGCGCGCTTGCGCGCAAAATTTTTGCAAAATACCTAGTGCTTAGTACTAAAAATTTCGGTCGATGTTTTTTTTTAAAAAAAAACATTTGGGACGTCATGTTTTTTTTTTAAAAAAAACGTTTTTTTTTAATAAAAAACGTTTAAAAAAAAACATCGGCCAACCCTAGATCGGAGTCGTTGCTGTACAGAGAATGGAACTATCTCTGTCATAAACCGACAACAAATTTTGAACAAACAAGTAAGATAAATATAAAATATAAAAATGATTAAAAATTCAACAAAATATAAGATTCGCTCATCAGATCACGTATCGGGTATAATGGATTTCACAGTAGGTATATTTATTTGATGGGAGGTTTACACAATAGGCAAAAATGGTTGGGAAAATATATCGCTGTTTTTTGAAATATGAATAAGCACATACTATGGACAAAATTGCACAGCACATGAAGCCTTGGCCGGTACCTTTCCCGGTGCCTTTTACTTTGGCCCTGGTGCTAGCACCTTTGGCACCGGCAAAAAAATGGCACCGCACCGGCACCGGTGCTATTCTGAAAAAAATGGCACCGGCATGGCACCCCTGAAGATTGCAATGGCACCGCACCAGCACCGGTGCTGGTGCCCTTCGGTGCCCAGCATCGGGGCACCGGTGCCCCGGTGCCTTTACATCACTAGTGACGATATGACCATTGGGTATAGAGCACAAACGAAATAACCTTCATAAATTGTCTATCGGACCAATCCTGGTAAAAAATTTCGGCTAATTTAGTATCGTAAAATGGGCCGGCGAAAGCGGCCAGTCGATAAATCGGAGCCAAAGGTTCGCCTGCAACACAATTGATATAGATTTTTTAACAAATAAAAACGCAATCTATTTGAAAATGAATCTAAAAACACATTTCACGAACCTGCTGAACATCTGTTTGTTTCATTTTCACCGGCCGACCGCTGAAAATCATTCGACCGCAAATACATATGAGGTCGGCCGGCGACAGGCTTCAATAATTGAGGGACACAGGCTGAAAAAGTAGCATTTTTGTTATATCTACTCGAATGTGGAAAAGTAAACTCCGCGCAAAAGTAAACTTCAAATTGCCACTTATAAATTTACTTTTTCATATAATTTTTATTTAAACGTATTTACCTCCAAAATAGTTTTTTTTTTACTTCTCCAATTGAAAAATCGACCCCCGAACTAGGGTTCAAACGGGATCCCGATCCCGGATCCCGTGAAATTCCGGGATTTAGCAGTCCCGATCCCGATCCCGAAACTTTTCAAATCCCGATCCCGATCCCGAGAAACTCCGAAGTCCGGGATCCCGATCCCGGAAAAATTAGTGGAAATTATCAAAAGTGAAACAACGACGTTTTTGCATGCAAAAATGTGAACGCAAACCCCCAGCGTTCATTTTATGCCACGTTTCTGGCATCCAACAGTGTTTTTAGACCTTTATGAACAACTGTGGATGCCAAAACATTGGCCAAAATCTCTATCCCAAGACCCCAATCCCGATTCCGAAAAAATACCAATCCCGATCCCGATCCCGTGACCCCAATCCCGGCCAATCCCGATCCCGATCCCGAAATCTCAAAAAAACAATCCCGATCCCGAAAAGTCAATCCCGTTTGAACCCTACCCCGAACTCACTCGAATCATCATCCGGCCTGTACAACGGCACGTAAAATCTCTGACTACCGGACACCAACAATCTCTCAAGCTCCGCCTTTTTATTTTCGTAACTCTTTGGATCGTCCAATTTCTCTTTCTCCCTCAATTTCATTATCATATCGGCCGGTGTTTCGTCGTATTTGCTGCGCGAATCGACGCGACATTTGTCGAACGACACGAGCAGCTTGACCATGGACACGTTGCCGTTGCGGCACGCTTTGTGCAGCGGCGTGGTGCCTGTTAAGGGGTGGGTTTTTGGCGATATTAGGTTGTTTGGTGGAGAATAACCATCCAATACCCTGTAAAATGTTCAGTAAAATGTCATACAAACTAAAGTGTCAAAAGTCGTGTAAAATGCCAGGTAAATGCCTGATTATTTTTTTACTGGACGTTTGATATTTCATGACATTTTACATGACTTTTGTCAGTTTGCATGACATATAACAGGGATTATGACATAAATATTTTACAGGGAGTGCCATTGGCCCTGCGCACACTAGTTTTCACACGAAATTTCGGAAACTCATAAATGAGCTTTGAACGTGTTTTCCACAATGAGTCATTTTTAATCTCCGTCAAGTGTAGTTGACAGCCATCTCATCGTAGAAAACTCAAATGCGTTCTAAACTGATTTGTGAGTTTTCGAAATTTCGTGTGTAAACTAGTGTGCGCAGGCACATAAGGTGTTTGTGATTATTCAGTTTTAGTTGAAACTGAGAGATAACGAATGGAATCGTTTTCCCCCTTAAAATGTGAACAAGTCAAGCGAAAGAAATTTATGAGTTTTTCCCACATTTGGCGAAAGTAAAGTTGTAAGTGGTAATTTAAGTTCCAAATCACGCAAACTCACCAGAACCAACAAGTGTGATTATATACCTATCACTTGACTTGTACACTTTTTGGCCACTTGACAAAGTGCACAAAACCCCCTCATACCAACGCGCAGCTGTATCAGGTTGATTCAAAAATGCATCCAACAGAATTTCCGCGAGTGCCTTATTAGCGTGTGGCGCGTTATTAGGCGCCGCCCGCAGCACGATATTGTCTGGTTCATTTTCGACTGCGGCTTGCATCAGCGACAAAATCGCCTTGGCTGGTTCCAATTTGTCTTTGTCGCAAGCGATGAAAAGGGCATTCGCGTTGGTGCCTGAAATTTGATTGGATATTTGGGGTAAAATGTCATGAAAAGTGTTCAAAAATTTATTATATTGTTTTGATTCATCGTTTGACATTTTTCATGACTTTTGATATTTTCCATGACATTTTGCCTTTTAGCATGACATTTCACATTTTACATTGTCTGGGATGACAAATGACAAGTCATGTTATATGTAAACAAGCACTTTCATTTTGAAATTTACTTCACTTATATAAGTGCACTATTTATAGCTCACAACGTTTCCGTTTAAGATAAAACACCCATTCACAAAGGGATTATTTCAAGAACATTATAATATATAATTTCGAAATTACAAATACAAATTTCGAAATACAAATTCCGCCAACAACTAATAAATGTGAATATTCAGCTTTTTTACAAATTTTAAAATTTCACCGACATTTTCACTGCAATTGTACTGTAAAGCTGGTCCAGACGGGCTGCACCGACTATGAACTAGGGTTCAAACGGGATCCCGATCCCGGATCACATGAAATTCCGGGATTTCGCAGTCCCGATCCCGATCCCGAAACCCCAATCCCGATCCCGAAATCCAAAAATACCAATCCCGATCCCGAAAACTTTCAAATCCCGATCCCGATCCCGAGAATCTCCCAATTCCGGGATCCCGATCCCGGAAAAAAATAGTGGAAATTATAAAAAGTGAAAAAATGACATTTTTGCGTGCAAAAATGTGAACGCAGACCACCAGCGTCCATTTTATGTCACTTTTCTGGCATCCAACAGTGTTTTGAGACCTTTATGAACAACTGTGAATGCCAGAACTAGGGTTGAAAAAAAAACGTTTTTTTTTAACTCAATGTTTTTTTTTTAAAAAAACGTTTTTTTTTAATAAAAAAACGTTTTTTTTTAAAAGCTCCCAGATATGACCTAGTGTCAACATATATAGGTATATCAGACACTGGCAATACTCTGTGATGTTAAATATGACCATATAATGGCTGTGGAGCCATGGGATAGCATTATAAGTGGTGATTTGTGTCAAAAATATCAATTTTTCGTTGACATATCGTTTGTATATCGCCTTATAGTCGAATGTTCGTGACTTCAGGTAAAGTTTGGCACGGAATGGTGATCAAACAAGGTTATAAAAGGAGGTTGTTACTTTGGGAATGAAGTTACACACTGTGGAGGTACATGGAAGCACATTACCTCAATATTCTATATTACAGCAACATATGTCGGCTTATTCACCCATGGTAGCACATAGAAATGGATGTTTTGATACTAAAAATGCAACAAAACCAATGAAAACAACCACCAATGTCAATTTGTGTGTGAAATTGCGCGCTTGCGCGCAAAAATTTTGCAAAATACCTAGTGCTTAGTACTAAAAATTTCGGCCGATGTTTTTTTTAAAAAAAAACATTTCGGACGTCATGTTTTTTTTAAAAAAAAAAACGTTTTTTTAAAAAAAAAAACGTTTAAAAAAAACATCGGCCAACCCTAGCCAGAACAGTGACGAAAATCTTTATCCCTAGACCCCAATCCCGATCCCGAAAAAATGCCAATCCCGATCCCGATCCCGTGACCCCAACCCCGGCCAATCCCGATCCCGAAATCTCAAAATACCAATCCCGATCCCGAAATCTCAAAATACCAATCCCGATCCCGATCCCGAAATCCCAATCCCGAAATCTCAAAAAGTGAATCCCGATCCCGATCCCGAAAAGTCAATCCCGTTTGAACCCTACTATGAACCTCAAAAATGAGAAAAAATCGCACCAATAAACAACACAGTCGGCCGCGAATAATCCACATCAATTAGAAACAGTGGATTGGCATCGACGTACTTCCAAAAACTTGGCATGTTGCCAGATTCGATAGCTTTTCTAAATG
>OZ038451.1:6003777-6181464 GCA_964036195.1 Sphaerolaimus hirsutus
TGATTTGAACTATAAGTAAGCACCCACACAAAACTGCACTTACAAGGCACTGGCACCACAACATGAAAACTGACATACAGACCCTGTACAACCACACATAGCTGAGATTGGACTGGCACACAACTTAGAGCATTCTTCAGGGTACTTGACCATATAACTCAGAAAGTACATATGAGTCCAGTTAAATCATGTTCTTAAGCCAAATGAATATGTAGAAATTATCTACATTTTCAGGAACAAATTTGATGAATCTTATCATCAAAATTTTTGGCCTAAGAACAAATACTTTCTGGTCATCAAGATTCACTGTAGGTACTGTATCTAGGTACCTACAAGTGTCTTCTAAATGATAAACAACTCCAAACACCAATGTGCAGTTTGAATATGTAATCCAGCTTGCATACTGCTGACTATACCATGGGAAAAACAGGCTAAGCTAAGCATTGTCACTTTCATTTTGCTTTATCCTTTAAAGTTATATATAACATAAATATGGGAATGTTTACTGAAATTTGATGTTGCAAATCATTCCCTCCTTCAAAACATCAGCTTTATAACGACAAAATTTCAAATTAGAATAGGTTTAGTGACGTTTTCCGGACTATTATGCACGATGAACAAAGTGAGGTGTGTGCAAATCTTTTGTTCTAGAATGCCTCATGAGTAAGATAGAAAATTAAGTTTTTGTACACGTGTTGTCAGCACTCATGTGCATCTAACGAATGCCTATTTACTCGGCAGCCATGCTTTTCTGCGTTGGGGTGTCACCAAAACAATGCGTGGTACCCAGGGACGTATCCAGGATTTTTGAGCGGGGGGGGGCTGCTTGTTTACGGAGGCCGGCGAGGGGGGGGGGGCTCAGCCCCCCCCTAAAATTTGATCTACATAGTGGCGGAATGGCGCTATGCCGCTGGCGCCATTAGTAGGCGCCACGCCATGGCGCCATTGGCGTTGGCGTCAGCGCCATGGAACGCTATATATGTATGTAAATATACGTACAAAACAGCAAAAAGCAGAACACTCGAGTGTATTTATAATGATTTTCGGCCACATGGAGCAAATATGATGATAATACTTTATGTCTGGTGGAGAATGCGCGCTTGCGCGCAAAATTTTTGACGCTGACGGTGAAAAAGTCGCATTTTCCGGTCACTTTCTGGTCTCGCCCCGGGAGGGGGGGGCTGCAGCCCCCCCCCCCGCCCCCCCTGGATACGGCCCTGGTGGTACCACATTCCGCACTATTATGCACGGTAGTGTATAAATCTTGGAATAAAAAGTATTTCCAAATTTTTCTTGAAATCCCGATCGACAATAGCTTTTTCAAAATATAGAGAATCGATCAAAAAAAACAACTGAAAATACGCAATTTTTGAATGTGCAAATTTTGAATGTGTGGGTTTTTGAAAGCTAGAAACAAATCAAACTACAGACCACACGAGCCAGAAAAAACTCTACCCCAATCTACAGTGCGCGAAGATATTTTGCTTTGCATGCGGCGGTCGGCGCAAGCTCCGCCCACTTTCGTGTATATGCCCACTAGCGCTCACCCCAAAAATCACGAACGTTCCGTCAGGCTCGCCTTTTTTGTGTGTGAGCTCAATAACGACAGTTAAATTTCTACGATTTCTTACATTCGACAGAGAACGCACATAATTTTAGCCCTCTGTGCGTACGCTTGCCCCACAATTCCCATTTTTAAGCGCGTGGTGGGCCTCGAAAGGTTCGTAAAAATCACAAGCTTGTATAGGGAAAACGACGCGCCCGGCCGAGCAAAATTCACGTGCAGTTTTAAGATGTAGGCTGGCGCGAGTGCGCGGAGTAACAGTGGCACATGGCTCGGTGCCAATTCGCACAGGAATTTCTGCGCACACTGTACCAACACAATCATTTCCCTGGCACAGTGCCAAAAAACCTCACCCACCTTTCCACACTTTGCAAATCTTATTCGCCTGCGAGAAATCGGTGAAAACCCGACAGTCGGGCGACGCGCATTCGTCGGGCACGTCGTCGGGCAACTCGACCCGCGGCACTGCGCCGAAAAATCAGGCAAAATTGCGAAATAATTATTGCGCATTTGCAGGGATTGTGGCGCACGGTACGCTGAAACTTTGCGTGCCGCGTTCGAATATTTTTGCATTCGGAACTGCAAATGCGGAAGTGAGAAATCTTCAACACCAAAAAACCAACACCGAAAGAAAAGCAAAATTGTGAACGAGTCTCTGAAATTACACCCAACCAACCATCAGTATCGTACGGGGCGCCGTCAAGAATTGAGGAATCGCGTAAAAGCGATTTTTTGTCTGGCGTCAGAGAAGCGTCGCTAAAATCGGTTAGATAAGCTATTGGCGGCTGAACCGCGTAGAATTTTGGGGATACACTCCCGGACATTTCCCAGGCGGAAGTTTTCTTTTTGGGATTTTGAAAGTTTTCGTTTTTGAAATAACTTTTCGCATTGCTCCGCGTAAATTATTGCGAGCAGCGATTTTTTTGGCAAGTTTCCAAATGCGGCAATTTTCGAAGCGCGTTTAACGGCGTAAGGCTGACGTAGCGTGCCACACACTCCAATAAACGATCGACGTGCTAAGAGTGCGTTGTGCTCACAATTTTGTGTGCTTATCCGCTTTTTTGCCCGTTTCGTTTTGTGTTTCAAAACCGTTGTGGCACTGGGTATCCAACTCTCATAAATAATAAAAGAAAAAGGTTTGCTTTATTTTTAAAGACTTGGCCGTCGTCCAAGTTAGTATTGGATACGATTTGATATTCTACGAACGAGAGTTGAAGACGCACTGTTACTGTTTGCATCGCCAATCATGGCCGCGGAATGCGACTAAATGACGGGAAATGGTCACTAATGGCAGCTAACACCCTAGTTGTCACATGTATGTGATATATGTTTTCAAACAGATGTATCCAAACGGGTGTTTTGTCCAACTGCCAAGTCTTGATAAGTTATATCCGCAAGAAAAAGCCGCGCCGGGATTGTTATGTACCGAAATCGGATGCATAATCGTGAGGATGTCCTCACCACGGCACAAACCACTACTTTCAACCCCGCCAAGTGTTGATAGCAGCAAAACGCGTTCTGTAGCCGCACCCCGGAGCAAATATGCTCCAGGCCAAGTTTTTTTTATTTCTGAATTTGACGTTTAACTTGGGCATTAGAACTAGAAAATGTCGTTGAAATTTTTGATAGTGGGCGGTTTGTTGTGTTGAATATCGTGTGTTTCAGTGTTTTCCCTGATTATCAATGCCACGCAATGGGATTCAGCCGTAAACCCATACAATATATGTATAATTAACTCCGCTTATGTATAATAAATCACCCACTCGAGCAGAAAATACAAAGATAACATTTTCGTAGAAGAATTAGTATCTTCTTGAATTTAACAAATTAATAACAAATCCTGCTACAAAAAAAAGTGCGCGCAGATATTTTGCTTTGCATGCGCCGGTCCGCATAAGCTCCGCCCACTTTGGTGCGAATGCCCGCGCGCGCTAAGCACGCATTTTCGGTCAGGCGTGTCACTTTTGTGTGTGTCTCAACAATGAAGTTAAATTGCTATACATCTTACATTTCGCAGGAAACGCACATATTTTGAGGTGCAGAGAGGTATTTTCGCTATTTTCGTCTATATAGATGGTTATATACCTATTTTTAGCCTATTTTTTTTAATCGATTTGGAAACAATTTTCAGCCGGCTGTTTTTGGCTGGCTGCCAAGTTCCCGTACGGGCTCTTTTCGTCTCGTTGGTTACATAGCCGAAAATAAAATAAAAAACAGAAATTTCTGCGCGCTATGTACCATACAAACGTGTCGAAGTCCCATTTAAAACAATAAAAATCAACCTCAAATAAAAAACTTGCACCCTAAAATGCCACCCCGAATGTACCCCACAGTGCACCTCGAGCGACTGCAGAAACACAAAATCGTGTTCAATCTGTCCCAGAAATTTACACATCAAACAGTGCCGCCGTGCCGCCGTGCGCCGGGATAATGGCTTCACATGAAGATATAGATGAACGGATTGGAATTGGTGGGGTTTTGTTTGAGTTGTGTGGCTGGTGGATTTTTGTTGTACTGGTGTTTGAAGTTGGAAGCTCATGCCTTCATCTTAACATACTCTAACATGTGCAGGCCTATTTTTACATGCTACTAGGGTTCAAAAACATCGACTTTTCGGGATCGGGATTGATATTTTGTGTTTTCGGGATCGGGATTGTGGCCAAAGTTCTGGTATTGAGGATTTTTCACAAAAAGTCTAAAAACACACTTGAATTTCAAAGAAGTGGCATAAAAGCATACTGAATGGCGCACCGCACGCTGAAATTTTGCGTTCAGCGTTCGAACGTTTTTGCATGCTGAACTACAAACGCTGATATCAATGTCTAAAGAACACAAAATTTTTGAAGCGTAAAAAATTCTACTCGTATGTGAATTGCGCGAAATTTTGGAAATTCCAAAAATGTTACGCTTCAAAAACATTGCGTTCTTTAGATTTTGATTTCAGCGTTTGTAGTTCAGCGTGCAAAAACGTTCGAACGCTGAACGCAAAATTTCAGTGTGCGGTGCGCCATTGTTTCCATTCACATTTGTGCAAAAAGTGATTTTTCCGCTTTTTATAATTTCCACTAATTTTTGTGGGATCGCGAGTTGATCGAGATCTAGATCGGCATCCCGTTTGAACCCTACATGCTACCGTGCAAAAGTTTGTAAGTGAAAAATGTAACAGGAGGAGGAAAAATGTTACTAAAAATGCCACAAACAACCCTAGGTTTGTTTTTGTACGCAAAACCATTTCGTTTTTTTCAAAACCCAAAACCCTTAACCATGTTTTCCGAACCCAAAATATACATACTCCAATCTCAAACCACCTCTCAGTGGCGTCAACGAGCAGCGCGCTGGAGATGTCGCACAATGTGTCCAGCGACACCGAGCCCCCGCTGCAAATCGTCGAGCACCATCCCTTGAACGCCACGCCGGAGGGTGGATGTCCACCGGTCTGGGTTTTTTTCGTGTGAAATATTTGAGGGTTTTGGGTGGTAAATCCTTTTGGCAAACTATATGGTACCGTAAATCTATTATTTTTCGGTAAGTGGTGCGGTGCGGTATTGGGTTCAAACGGGATCTCTATCCCGAAAGGTCAATCCCGATCCCGAAATCTCAAAAAGGCCAATCCCAATCCCGATCCAGAAAAGTCATTCCCGTTTGAACCCTAGTTCTGTACCGTAAATTCTCTACCGGTCACCCTATATTTTTTTATATTTATATGAGTTTTGACTCGTCGCAGGCATACACGCCACCGGTTGCAGACGTTTCATGCTCTAGTGACTGCAAATGGTTACCGATTGTGAAGGTTTGTTTTTTCGTACTTACTAACTTGAATTTTATGACGAGTTTGAGATGCGGCATTTTCCCGGCCCAATCCTGACCGCTGCCTAAGGAAAATATGTTTTTCAAATAACAGTTTGAATGAAAAACAGGTTTTTTATACCGAGACCGCGGTCAGGATAGGGACGGGAAAATACAGGTATCTTACTGGAGTATCTTGAAAAAATTGCGTCCGTCCCGCTGGTCACGACGGCTGGGTTTAGTTACAATCCCAATGGAAACAGACGCCAACCCACGCGCACTCTATACCGGGAACGTTTTTATGTATTGATACAGATCGACCCAAGTTGAACGTGCGTACGCCCGCAATTAGGGTTGGAAAAAAATCTGGAAAAAAATTTTTTTTTAATGACCCCGATTTAAAAAAAATCGATTTTTTAAATAAAAATCGCTTGGGTCAAAATTAGCCCCAATTCTTGCTAAAATCACCTCTAAAGGTAATAAAAGCCATAAAAATTGATAGGCGGTGAACACTTATGCTTTCTGTGGTAATGGCCCTGCGCACAGTAGTTTTCACACGAAATTTCGAAAACTCATAAATGAGCTTTGAACGTGTTTGAGTTTTCCACAATGAGTCATTTCTAATCTCCGTCAATTGTAGTTGACGGCCACCTCATTGTAGAAAACTCAAATGCGTTCTAAGCGAATTTATGAGTTTTCAAATATTCGTGTGAAAACTAGTGTGTGCAGGCACAATGGTCCTACACACACTAGTTTTCACCATGACCGATGTGAAAACTGGAATGGCGACATGGCGACATCCAGCCTTCTCTTTTTGTATGCTATATGTGTTTTAGTTTACAAATTTTCAAATTTTTACTTTCATTAATTTAAATTCAAATAAAATAAAATAAAATCATTCAACCGTGTTCATCAATTTGCATTTGAAAAAATTTCAGTTTTCACACGAAGTCACGGTGAAAACTAGTGTGTGTAGGCACAATACAACTGCTGTAGAGCTTTAGAATAGCTTGAAAGTCAGTTATTTTTAAGTTTAAAAGTAAATCACTATTTAATTAATTTACGCATTACTCACTGCAAAATCCTAGCAAAGTGATATATATTTTGATGTCATTAAGTAAAAAAAATACACTCTACAAAATGCCACCATGTAAATACACAAATGTCACTCAATCATGCCTGTACACTTAAGTTCACGTAAAGACAATGTAAGATAATCCTACCAGAAGCGGCCTTGATGCACGCCACCGCTGACATCTCAAATGCAAGCGCAATTAAGGCGGAGCAAAAATTGATGCAAATCCCAGGTCCTAAGTGGGCGTGTGTGCTTGGGTCTGGCATTGGGATGGTAAGTGGAATACGCCGTCACGACTATGGTGTCAACTTTCTGTTTTCCGTTTCCGCATTCCGCAGGCAATTTTTTTTCTGTTTCCGTTTTTCCGGCTCATTTTCTGGCAAAATTTTCAGTTTTCCTCCTTTTTCCATTTTCCGCCTCAATTGTCTCTTTTTCCAACTTTTTTCATCTTCCAGTTCAATTTATCCCTTTTCCCTTTTCCCTGAACTTTTTGTTTTCGGTTTCAGCCAAACTGGTAAACATGCATACAGGTTCTCAATTATGTGAATTTGTTCTATTTCCAGCAAAAAAATTATTTCCGGATAAATTTTTGCAATTTTTTCCGTCTCCGGCGAAATTTCAGCAATTTTATTCGTTTGCGGCATACTTTCAGCAAATTTTTCTGTTTCCGTTTTCCGGCCTTTCATTTTTCCGTTTCCGTTTTCCGTAAAAAAATTGTTGACACCCTAGTCACGACAAATTTAACTATCATTACTTATTGTAAGGTGAAAAATCCGTTGAGTCATAATTTTCACCATTTTGCATCCACTTTTTTCAGGAACAAACCGCTAACATCAAACTGCTAACGAGTAAACTCGAAATTAGTGGACAGCGGTGCACTTTTTTAAACGAAAAGTTCTCTCAATTGGTAATAGTGCTTGAGCGGGCCCTTCAAGGCACAATTTACGAGAAATCCATTTGGGAAGATTTGCAAGTTGAATTTGTGAATATCAAATCTGTGGAGGAAAGCAATTTTGAAGAGGTGCCAACATTTATCGAGGTGGGCCTCAACCCAATTTGAAATTTATTTTCTCCCGCTTTATTACATCTGTTTTTTCAATGCAGTTTGAGCAGTGTTTGTCGCGCGGGCTGAATTCAGTTATGCGATTGACAGGCTCAAAGGTCAGTGTTTTGCGGTTTATGGCATTTTGTGTTTTTTTAATGCTTTTGCCATTTATTTCTAACAAATTACATTCAGGCTTTACATTTTTGTCATTAATGATAGCGATTGATAAGTGGATATTGATTTATTTAGTGGTAACTTATGTGAAATATTTATGGAAATTTCTGACTGAAAATACTTGTCAAGTATCAACGTCCTTGTCGCTTGATTTATCAATTACGACTTTTTACAACTTATAACTTTGTCACGCATGCCCATTTGCCTCTGACATGTTTTTCTTCTCTGCACGGATCTTTTATTCAGTTGTTTTTTTTGTCTGCAGCTCGACAACAAGATCAGGAAGCAAAAATTGCGCCTAAAACAAATTGAGCGGGAAAACGTCAAAATGAAGGACAAACTGGCGAAAAGTGCCGATAAAGTTTGTTTAAATATAAATTTTGCGGTGTTAAATAATCGAAAACAAACAAAAAATTCATTCCTTGCTGTTCAGCGGTCACGATCCGTTGACAATACGGGAACCCCAAAATTGGCTGGCTCCGCCCACTTATCTGAGAAACCCCAGTCGCCCATTGGTCAACTGGATTCTTCAGTGTCTTCCATCGGGAAATTGTGTCTTTCTGCATCGCCAACTGTTTCAACAAAATCTGTGACGACTAAAAGTCTTAAGGCGCCTGTCCATTTGGAGGGGCCCTCGGGATTGGTGAGGTTTTTTGTTTGATGTGTTTCGTGTTTTCTTTTTTTTTTCTGTGTTTTGCGGTGTTTCTGTGTTTTGTCGTTCGTTCAGTGCAGTGCAAAAATTTAGGGCTCGGAAGATTGCAGCTTCATTTTACGGCAATGACATATTTATGCAAGCCAAAAAATACCTGACAAATTTTGCTATTTTACCATTTTACATGACATTTTACATTTCGTTGCTGTTGAACTTCCTGTTCAATTTGCTGTTGACTTACTGTCCCGGTGTGCTATACATATAAATATGCTATTCAGTATGCCCCTCGCTGTTGTCGTCAACTAGTTTATAAATACGAATAGGTTTTCAGGATCGAAAGTGTCATTTTCGTGTTCTCGAGTTCGCAACAGGAAAATCAATACCAAATTTTCACGATTTTAAATAGGCTGTCAACTCAACCGTCAACTAAAATTACATCTTTTGGCAACCGCGCAGGCGGCCAGCAGTTCGCATGCGCGGTCGAAAGTTGACAAAGCTTGTCAGAAGGATGATGTGCAGGCCGAACGGAAATATAATGAACTGGAAAGCGAGGTAACTTTGAGGCATTTAAATTTAGAATATATGCGCTGCTTCTGACGTTTAGTTTTCGGAATGTTTTACCGAGACTCGATAAATATCGGGGGTTTTCCAGATTTTGACCAGTGGTTGGATGGATGCCAAATCGCTCCGGAGCGATAGATTTTTGGCTTTTCTTTTGTCTTTCAGCTAATTTTTTTTCTTTGCCCCCCCCCCCCCGAAGAAAACAATTTGGTATACCGTATACCGTATAGGCTACAGTGGTATAACATATTGGCTTTTTCAATGTGTAGAAATTAGATGAATCGCTAAAATAGGTGAAAATAGCTAACATTAGATATGAGCACACAAAAAATTGGCAGAAAATATGCCATAAGGAACATGTTATTTTGAAGGTGAAAATCTATAGAAAGGTATAAAATTAGCGATTTTAGCAAAAATTGTGGTAAAAGTTCTCAAAAATCGCTCCAGAAAGACAGATAGCTGGCTTGGCTTTTTTTTGTTGTTGGTGGTTGTTGTTGTTGTTGTTTTTTTTGGGGGGGGGGGTCAGGGTATATTAGCGGAACCATTTGCACACCCACCCCCACCCCCACCCCGTTTGGTATCTTTCTCGATGTTGTTGTGTAGAAGGCATACTATTTTACCGTCTAAATATCATTGACAATTTGGGAAGACGCAACAAAATTTCCCATCGCAGTTGTACATCGTGCAAGAATCGGAAACTCAATTGCACACTGTCAACTCAAATCTGGTCGTCGAATGCGCGAAGTTAGAAATGGAGAAAGCCGCTTTGATAAGGCGGCACGCGGAAGAGAAGACAAAAATGCACGAACAATTGAAGGATACACTGTTGAATCTAGCGGCACATTCGAAACCGGAAACTGCGTCTGTTTATTCAGAGACTAATATAAAGGCTGCCTGGTTCGCGGAGGTTTGTTTACGTTTATTTTATTTGCGCTACGCGAACTGATTGATGCGGTTTGTCAACTGATTTCGGTGTGGATTCAGACTTTAGTTGAACGGGTGTTTGATTTTTTACGATATTGCGGTGTAGATTGGAACGTTCTTCTGCCCCAGTCAACTAAAATCTGAATTGACATGAAAACAAATTGACGGTTGAAATTAGGGTTCAAACGGGATTGACTTTTCGGGATCGGGATCGGGATCGGGATTAACTTTTTGAGATTTCGGGATCGGGATCGGGATCGGGATTGGGGTTTCGGGATCGGGATCGGGATCGGGATTGGTATTTTGAGATTTCGGGATCGGGATCGGGATCGGGATTGGCCGGGATTGGGGTCACGGGATCGGGATCGGGATCGGGATTGGCATTTTTTCGGGATCGGGATTGGGGTCTAGGGATAGACATTTTTGTCACTGTTCTGGCATTCAGTTGTTCATAAAGGTCTCAAAACACTGTTGGATGCCAGAAAAGTGACATAAAATGGACGCTGGGGGTTTGCGTTCACATTTTTGCACGCAAAAATGTCATTTTTTCACTTTTTATAATTTCCACTTTTTTCCGGGATCGGGATCCCGGACTTGGGAGATTCTCGGGATCGGGATCGGGATTTGAAAGTTTTCGGGATCGGGATCGGGATCGGGATTGGTATTTATGGATTTCGGGATCGGGATCGGGATCGGGATTGGGGTTTCGGGATCGGGATCGGGATCGGGACTGCAAAATCCCGGAATTTCACGGGATCCGGGATCGGGATCGGGATCCCGTTTGAACCCTAGTTGAAATCCTCTTGTCAACTAGTTTGCGCAGCGCCGCTGGTTAAAAATAGTATTGAACATTTGTGCATACATTCTCGTTTTTCTTTTAATTACTCTTGATTTTTCTTGTCTTAGCGACAGGTCATAACGAGTGTGCTCATGAACTGCAGGTAATTTCAATGGAATGTTTGCTTAACGACGTAGATTTTAACATCTGAGTAATAAAAGGCGTGGTCTAGGTTAGGGTTGGCACTTGATTTTTTTAAACTGATTTTTTTTTAAATCACCGGGTGGAAACTGATTTTAATTTTAAAAAATCAAAATGAAAAATTTCTGGTGGACTTGCAGTGCAAGTCTTGCACTAGGTATTTTGCAATTTTTTTACGCGCAAGCGCGCAATTTCCAATACACATTACCATTGGTGGTGTTTTCATGGGTTTTTCGGCATTTTTAGTGTAAAAGATCATATTTATTCATGTAATAATGGCCCTACACACACTAGTTTTCACTGTGACTGATGTGAAAACTGAAATGGCGACATGGCGACATCCAGCCCACTCTTTTCGTATGCTATACGTGTTTTAGTTATCAAATTTTCAAAGTTTTACTTTCATTTATTTGAATTCAAATTTAATTTGAATAAAAATTTTCAACCGTGTTAATTAATTTGCATTTGAAAAAAATTCAGTTTTCACATGAAGTCACGGTGAAAACTAGTGTGTGTAGGCACAATAAGCCGTGGTATGCTAGTGTAGGATATAATATCCAGCCAATGTGCTCCCACATACTTCTACAGTGTGCAGCATCACTGTCAATGTATTGGCCTTCCGATCCCTTACAACCTTATTTAAGCACTATTCCATGCTGAACTGCACTTGAAGTCATAAGTCATCGTAAAATGGATATTTTTGAAAGAAATCACTGCTTATAATGCTATCCCATGACTCCACAGTCATAATATGACCACAATATACATAACAATACATTGTCTGACACTTAACATACACATATATTTTCTCTATACCCCCATTTTGGGCGATTTTTAAAAAAATCTACCTTTGGTTTAAAAAAATCAATTTAAAAAATAGATATTTTTTTAATCAAGGCATTTGAAAAAAATTGATTTTTTCCAACCCTAGCCTAGGTGCATAATTTGCACTCTTGCTTTCAATATGATTTACCCGTAGAGTGTTTTCGCATTGCTACTGTCACTGTCGTTTCGATTTATAGTGATTTGGATCGGAATTCTGGTGTCAACACTGGAATTGGGAAATGGATTGACATTTAATTTTTTAAATACTTTTTTCAACGTCTCAAATTACCTCACAACACAAACTGCATAACCCCCCCCCCTTCCCGTGCAAACATAGATTGAATACCTCAAACATATGCACCCTATCAAAAACCGTTTGCAGTGACTCATGTCAGACAAAGTTTGAATCTCTGTAAACTCTCTTATATATCTAGACCTAAATATCAAGTGACAGATAGGGTTCAAACTAGGGTTCAAAACGGGACCAGTTTTTCGGACCGGGACCAGAAATTTTCTAATGTCGGGACAGGGACCGGGACTGGGGGGTCGGGACCGGGTCCGGGACCGGGACTGGATTTTGTCAATTGTCGGGACCGGGACCGGGACCGCCCCAGTCCCGACTTTTTGCCGAACCATGTACCGGGACCGTGGTCCCGTTTGAACCCTAGTTCAAACGGGATTGAATTTTCGAGATCGTGATCGGGATTGTTTTTTTTTGAGATTTCGGGATCGGGGTTGGCCTTTCGGGATCGGGATTGGCTTTTTGAGATTTCGGGATCGGGGTTGGCCTTTCGTGATCGGGATCGGGATTGACCTTTCGGGATCGGGATTGGCGTTTCTTCGGGATCGGCCTACTTTTTTCAGGGTTTCAGGGTTTTTTTCCGAAACATTTCACAAAATGACCCAAAACACCAAAAACAATGTATGCCAGAAACGTTGGGTTTAATTGGCATCCAAAACAATACTATAGATGCATTTAGGCACTGCGCAATGGGCTGCCTGGCATTGTCATGTACCATATATGCATGTGTATTAACCTTAAACTATGGTAATGGGCACTGTATCGAGTCCATTTGTAGTGGTGTCCATGCCCACGCAACAGAGATATAGAGGGAGGTGGGGAAATGCGCGCTTGCGCGCAATTTTTTTGCAAACTGCATACAAAATGGTTCTTTAAAAGTGCCATTTCTGGCACCTTTTGTGTATGAATCTTTCCGGGATCGGGATTGGGGCATTTTTTCGGGATCGGGATTAGGGTTTTTTGAAATCTCGGGATCGGGATCGGGATTGCCTTTTTCAAATTTCGGGATCGTGATTGAGGTTTCGGGATCGGGATCGGGACCACTAAATCCCGAAATTTCTCGGGGTTCGTATCGGGATCCCGTTTGAACCCTAGTGACAGATAAATTTTATTGTTCCGTTTATCTTTTTGTCGACAATGTGAACTATAAGATAAATGGACTGGTGTGTCATTCTCAACCGGTTTCTTGATAGAATTTTCACTAAAAAGATATGTTTGACTTATTCCCTCTAATAACCCCCAGGGGGATTATTTTACCTGTTCATGTATCGTAACATACCTTCTAGGGTGGGATACTCTCTCTCGAGCGGTTTATTTGAAGAATTACGGTACTTACTTACGTGCTACGTACTTTTTAGGGCATGCATTTAGTGTGGTTTTAATTTCTGTGATGCACAATTTCCTTTCCCTAGTGACGCGTCTGTGCATAAAGTCTTGTCACTGATTGATGTTGATAATTTTTGCATTTTCATTCATTTCAGAATGCCAAGGAAAGGAATAGGCTCAAAGGGGTGGAAGATCGCTTCGATGAGGTGAGTTATTAAAATTCCTTGTTATTAAAACTGGTCTATTTGCATTGCAATTATCTAGTTGTCGAGTTAGGACAGCTTTTCAAATTGATTTTTATTTTAAAGATGTTTTTAAACCAGCTTCAACACTGTTTATTTTTAAATTGAGCCGCGAATTACCCAAGCAGTGTTCAGCCCATTAAAAGCTAACAAACCCACTTTATAAATAAAAACACTGAAAACACTTCGGTAAATATGTTGTGGGTTTCTTAAAAAAATATTTCCCGTTATATTTTATTGAGTTCAACATTGGGATGGACGGGTTTTTTCGAAGGTAAAAAAAAATAAAAAACGTTGTTTTTTTAAAAAACCCGACCATCGAAACCGTTTTTTTAAACGTTAGCGAAAAAATTTACCACTAAGCACTAGGTATTTTGCATTTTTTTGGCGCGCTAGCGCGCGATTTCACCTGCACTCTACCATTTGTGGTGATTTTCATTGGTTTTGAGGCATTTTTAGTGTAAAAGCATCCATTTGTTTGTGCCGTTGTGTCACAATAAGTCACCATATGCTAGTGTAGTATATAATATACACCGAATGTGCCACACATACTTGTACAGCGTGAAACATCACTGCCAATGTGTTAGCCTGCTATTATTACTTTATTTAATCACTTTTTCATGCCCAAGTTCACTTGAAATCATAAACGTTCGACAAAAGCGATATACATAATAAGTCGACATAAAACGGATATTTTTGACAGAAATAACCACTTGTGATGCTATCCCATGACTCCACAGTCATTCTAAAGGATATATATAACATCACAAAGTACAGTCACCTGTCTGATTTACCTGTATATGTTGACTCATGACCATATTATCTGGGAGCATTTGGAAAAAAACGGTACCAATTTTTAAAACCCTGTTTTTGAAAAAAAACGGTTTTAAAAAACACCCTGTCGTTAAGAAAAACCTTTTTCGGCCATCCCTAGTTCGACATAATTTTAATCCCTCAACATTTTTTCTCAGGTGAGGCGGGAACGTGATACCCTGCGTGAAAGAGTGTGCGTCCTAGAGAATTCTATGTGAGTTTATTTCTAAGTGTTCCTTACAACTTTTTATACTGGGCGTAATTTGGGAACTGAAACAAAGGTGGCGTAGAAGTGTACGGTACGGTAAACATTTCTTCTTACGGTAGACGTATGATTTTAAAATTTGCCGTAAAAGGTAATGTACGGTAAATTCGTCATTTTATTGGCATTGCATTCATTTACGGTACGGTAAACCCTGCCACCGTCCCCAAGGTACAGTTGTCTCCAAGATTTTGTCCGTCGCCCCAAGAAAATTTTTCTGGGGGGGGGGGGGTGGGCGGGCTCGCGGTGGCAAAATATATAGGCTTATTCAGTGCATAGAAAGCAGACGGGGTAAAATCGCTGAAAACGGGTTAAAAGTAGATCAAATGGCTAAAAATAGGTATATAAACATATGTATAGGCGAAAGCCGCCATTTTGAAGGTGAAAAAAACTATACAATTGTAGGAAAATTAAAGATTTTGGGGAAAAAAATTTCTCAAAAATCGTTCCAGGTAGGTAGGTAGCTGAGCGATGTGGGGGTGAGGCTCGGGGTAGTAGCCAAAAACTTTGTATCGGGATAGATAGCTGGGATAGCTGAGCGGCCTCCGGGATAGATATATAGCTGGCGGATTGGGGGGGCAGCCCTCCCCCCAGCCCCCCCCTCCCTAGGAGACCCCTGCCGAGCCACCCAATTTTTCACAGGGAAGCCTCTTCGAGCAGTCAGCCGCCGGCGCCGGGCACCAATAACGATCCGGCCAATAACAAATGGATACGTATGACTGACGAGTTCATACACACTGGCAGATTGAAGCCCGCCGCCAGTTCCACTGAGGGCAGGAAAAGGGCTAAATCGGTCAGTTGTTGCATTTAGTTCAGGGGTCTTCGGGGGGGGGGGTAATGGGGGTAGGGTTGGCCGATGTTTTTTTTAAACGTTTTTTATTTAAAAAAACGTTGTTTTTTTAAAAAAAAACATGACGTCTAGGGTGTCAAAAATTTTTTTTTACGGAAAACGGAAACGGAAAAAATTTTTCAGCAGCCGGAAAACGGAACGGAAAACGGAAAAAATTTGCCTGCGGAAAACGGAAACGGAAAACGGAAAACGGAAATTTGACACCCTAATGACGTCCGAAATGTTTTTTTTTATTAAAAAAACATCGACCGAAATTTTTAGTACTAAGCACTAGGTATTTTGCAAAATTTTTGCGCGCAAGCGCGCAATTTCACACACAAATTGACATTGGTGGTTGTTTTCATTGGTTTTGTGGCATTTTTAGTATCAAAGTATCCATTTATATATGCTACCATGGGTGAATAAGCCGTCATATGTTGCTGTAGTATATAATATTGAGGTAATGTGCTTCCATGTACCTCCACAGTGTGTAACTTCACTCCCAAAGTAACAACTAGGGTTGGCCGATGTTTTTTTCCAAACGTTTTTTTAATAAAAAAAACGTTTTTTTTAAAAAAAAACATGACGTCCAAAATGTTTTTTTTTTTAAAAAAAACATCGGCCGAAATTTTTAGTACTAAGCACTAGGTATTTTGCCAAATTTTTGCGCGCAAGCGCGCAATTTCACACACAAATTGACATTGGTGGTTGTTTTCATTGGTTTTGTTGCATTTTTAGTATCAAAACATCCATTTCTATGTGCTACCATGGGTGAATAAGCCGACATATGTTGCTGTAATATATAATATTGAGGTAATGTGCTTCCATGTACCTCCACAGTGTGTAACTTCACTCCCAAAGTAACAACCTCCTTTTATAACCTTGTTTGATCACCATTCCGTGCCAAACTTTACCTGAAGTCACGAACATTCGACTATAAGGCGATATACGAACAATATGTTGACGAAAAATGGATATTTTTGACACAAATCACCACTTATAATGCTATCCCATGGCTCCACAGCCATTATATGGTCATATTTAACATCACATAGTATTGCCAGTGTCTGATATACCTATATATGTTGACACTAGGTCATATCTGGGAGCTTTTAAAAAAAAACGTTTTTTTTAAAAAAAAAACATCGAGTTAAAAAAAACGTTTTTTTTCCAACCCTAGTAACAACCTCGTTTTATAACCTTGTTTGATCACTATTCCGTGCCAAACCTGACCTGAAGTCACGAACATTCGACTATAAGGCGATATACGAACAATATGTCGACGAAAAATGGATATTTTTGACACAAATCACCACTTATAATGCTATCCCATGGCTCCACAGACATTATATGGTCATATATAACATCACAGAGTATTGCCACTGTCTGATATACCTAGGGTTCAAACGGGATTGACTTTTCGGGATCGGGATCGGGATTCACTTTTTTAGATTTCGGGATCGGGATCGGGATTGGGGTTTCGGGATCGGGATCGGTATTGGTTTTTTGAGATTTCGGGATCGGGATCGGGATTGGCCGGGATTGGGGTCACGGGATCGGGATCGGGATTGGGATAGGCATTTTTCCGGGATCGGGATTGGGTTCTAGGGATAGAGATTTTGGCCATTTTTCTGGCATTCACAGTTGTTCATAAAGGTCTCAAAACACTGTTGAATGCCAGAAAAGTGGCATAAAATCGACGCTGGGGGTTTGCATCCACTTTTTTGCATGCAAAAACGTCATTATTTCACTTTTTATAATTTCCACTAATTTTTCCGGGATCGGGATCCCGGACTTGGGAGTTTCTCGGGATCGGGATCGGGATTTGAAAACTTTCGGGATCGGGATCGGGATTGGTATTTTTAAGATTTTGGGATCGGGATCGGAATTGGGGTTTCGGGATCGGGATCGGTATCGGGACTGGTAAATCCCGGAATTTCACGGGATCCGGGATCGGGATCGGGATCCCGTTTGAACCCTAGATATACCTATATATGTTGACACAAGGTTATATCTGGGAGCTTTTAAAAAAAAACGTTTTTTATTTAAAAAAACATCGAGTTAAAAAAACAACGTTTTTTTCCAACCCTAAATGGGGGCAACCCTTTTAGCGATTGTTAGCCCTTTTTCTTCTTTCTTGACCATGAAAAGCCTATATCTGCGACCCCCGCGTGGATATTTCCCCTATGAATTTAAACGGATGTAAACTGTGCTGTCCGCGGAGTATACCTAAAAATTCGTATGAGCAACTAAGGTTCAAACGGGATCCCGAATCCCGAGAACTTTCGGGATTTTGTGGTCCCGATCCCGAAACCTCAATCCCGATCCCGTGACCCCAATCTCGATCCCGAAATCTCAAAAAGTCAATCGCGATTGTTAAGAATGAAGCTGTTTTGGTATTTGTATTGGTGTTGTTGCTTCATTGGTTGCTGATCTTCTATTTGAGCTCACATAAATAGTGAGACAAGTGGAAATCACTGATCACAGGGTGTGCTGGTTCTTAACAGCGATCCCGAAAATTCTATCTCGTTGAACCCTATGAGCAACCCCTCAAACCCACTGCCAACCAGGGCACCCCCGGCGCCAAGCGCGTCGACGAGCACCATCGACCTGCGGCCAGGGATCGCGTAGAGGGTAGCCCAGCTAAGAAAGCTGGACGTACATTGACCGACGCGTCGTCACCTCCCGGAACGGCCCTGCCTGATATCAGCCGACCCCCGCCGGCGATTGGCTCGGTGCCAACTCCGCCCCCAACTGGCGCCGTGCCAACTGCGGTGAATTTACCTGAATCGCAGAGAAGGGTGAGTGGAGTTATGTTTGAACGGTGTTTTTAGGAGCGAATTTACGACGTTTTATTTTGTCACCTAGTTTGTCACAACATTTTCCGCCACTTGTCGTGTTTTGTTGGCCCTACAGTGGTTGACAACGACACTAAATGACAACTGGTTTCCATCCCAATTCAAAGTTTGCTGACGATTCATACCGCAATATTTTTCCAACACTACAGCTTCATTTGCAACATAACTCAACACTTGAACGGAATTTGAACGTCGTTCGTCGGCTCGTCACAAGCTTTGAATTGGGATCGGAACCAGTTGACATTTGGTGTCGTTGTCAACTAGTGTGTGTAAGCCATTGCGGAAACGGCCACTGTTAAATTAAATACTGTTTGGGTAATACCGATTTCCATTTTCAGTGGGCTCAAAGTTACAATTCTACGATGGCGAAAGAAACCTTGAAAAGCAAAAATGAACACGCGAAGGTGCGTTTTCTGACCATCACATTCCTTATATGGCACCCAGTTAGCCCAGTCGCATGTTGTCAAGTGATAAGTCAAGTTGTTTAGGCGGGGTCTCCAAACGGGGGTAACCTCCCCCCCCCAAACCGTCTTGATATCTATCTATCCCGGAGGCCGCTCAGCTATTTACCATCTATCCCGGAGGCAAATGTTTTGGCTACTATCCTCTAACCCCCCCCCCCCAACAGAAATTTTGTTAGCTATGTATGCCTCCGGAGGAGCGATTTGCTACCTATCCAACCCTCCGGAGGGTAAAAATGTTGGAGACCCCTGGGTTTAGGTGATGAACAAGTATTTTTGTAATTCATTTCATAAAAAATCCAGTGATGTACAATTTCACTTGACAATTGATATATCACTTGACATCACCATCAGGTGCCAATTCCGCTCTTACCAGGGGTAGGAAAGGGGGGTTGGGTGTGATCCCCCCCCCCACAAAACGGCCGAGCTATCTATCTATCCCGGAGTAAATTTTTTTCACTACTAACCCCTGAACCCCCGAAATCGCCCAGCACCGCAACCTCCCAACCCCCCCCCCCCAATTTTTTTCAGCTATCTATCCTAGCGATTTGCTATCTACCCAACCCCCCGGAGGGTCAAAATCTAGCCTACCCCTGGCACTTACTCTGGCTACATAGTGAAGTGGTAAGTGTCAGAAAAGTGACAAGTAAGTCTGCATGTGAACATTATTCGCCACTTTTTTTACCACTTGCAATTTTTTTATCGCTTATCACTTTTCTCGACATTTGACAAAGTGCGGAATTGTTCCAAAATTGCGCTTATGCTTCTGTTTGTCGTGTTGCATTCCTTTTTTCTCATTTGTCATTGTAATTGTGAGTTTTAAATTTGTGTAACATGGTCCGGTGAATTTGCTTTCCCTTTGTATTTTTCGTGAAATATTTTTGAATTATGCCTTATTCTATCCTAAAAATAGCAAATTTTGAAAATGATTTGAAAAACGTGGAGTTGAAAAACTCCACTAAATTTTCAATTTTCAGGCTTCTACACTGCCGCAGACAGATTTCCTAGATCTTGTATTTAGCCGGGATTGAGGATTTAAGGATTATATGTAGGTAAGCTGAGAAAAAATCCTTATGTTAATAATACTATTTTGTGTTTGACGAAAAACCCGTGGACATCCCAAGCCTTTGTGTGAGCCAAATTTTGCAAATTGTCAAGTCACAAGAAAAGTGGTAAGCGATTAACTGTAAGTTGTAAACCTACGTTTACACTGCCACGTGTGACGACAACTTGTGCGTGGCAGACAGGCAGTTAACCATAGGCAAGGACCAGGTGCCAGTTCCGCAAATTGAGAAGTGAGAAGTAAAATGGCAAAAGCCAAGTAAAATGGCAAAAGTGAAATAAATTGGCAAAAGCGAAGTAAAAAAACTAAATGTTATTTTGTTTCGCTTTTGCCATGTTCTTCTCAATTCTCAATTTACGGGACTGGCCCCAGGGGTCATGTAGATTTGGACCCCTGGCGGCTTCAGATAGATTAAAAAATTATAATATATTTTACTAGATTTACGTCAACGTTATTTTCTAGAACTGAATTTTTAATCCCATTTTCGGTTTAATAAAATTCGGTACAATTTTTCATGTGAAAAAGTTACGTTAAATGTAAAATTCAAAAGTGTAATGATGTAAGTAAAAAGTGTTGTGATGTCCAGGGGGCAATATGTCCACGGGACCTTTATTTAGTTCTATTGGGTCTCAGTTTTTTGGTGCATTCTTCACCCCTGAATAGAAGTTTTTTCTGATTGAATGGTGAAAGCTGCATGAATGAATTAGGTATAGGTAGGGCTGGTCAAAATGTGAGATTATTTATATATATAGATAGATATTTCTGTGTGTTTCTGTCATGTACATCAGTGTTTTTGTCTTCAAATTTTATTGATGCTATAGTTTAAAAGATAGATTCGTTGTTCCGTTTTTTTGCAAAACGAAATAATATCCCACGGCTAGTGATGTAAAAAGCGCCAAGCGCCATGACGCTTTTTGCTCTGGCGTTAGCGGCAAGTGTTTTGTTCCTGACAAAGACGGCCGGGCTTCAAAAACGTCATGGCGCTTATCATGTGCATGTTTACCCGTTGTGCATGTACACCCGGCGCGCATTTTATCTCTACCAGGTTTGCATGGAAGCCCGGTGTGCTGAGCCACCCCCCCCCCCGTTAACCGGGCTCAGTAAACAAACAGTCCCCCGCTCAAAAATCCAGGATATGTCCCTGGCCCCCCGATCACCGGGTCTACATGTGCACCGAGTTCTCGCCCGTATGGCTATAGGAGGGGAGGCCGGAACTGATGCCTTCTGTGCATGCAAACCCGGCGCGCATGTGGGTGCCCGCTGTGCAGGGGGCCTCCATTCACACGGGGCCTCCATGCACAGCGGGTAAACATGCACAGAGGCACAGGCTCACATTCATGGGCATGGCGCCAATCACCAATAGCACTACGGAAAAATGGCGCCGAGCGCCATGGCGCTTTGCTTTGGCGCGGACTCCATGGCGTTTTTGCATCACTACCCCACGACCCGAAATCCCGGCGCACCTACTAAACATTTTTGTTAATAATTTGAAAATATACCGTATTTCCTCGAAATACCCCCCGGGGGGTGATTGTTTCATAGTGGTCCCGAGAGGGGGGGGGTTAAACGAGGGGGGTATTTCGAGGGGGGGGGGTTATTGTTTCACAAGAAAATTTTTGAAAACCAAGTACGAAATTGTCGTCTGAAACGTACGCAGACGTCGAAAAATGCAACAAAAACCGCCATTTATAAGGTTCTGTAGACTAATATTAGTATGTAGATGGTATGTACACTGTTCTAACGTGACACCGACATTGTTTTAACGTGTGTTCTGCAGTACACAGAACACAAACTACAGTTATTGTAATGTACGTTCCCTTTACACTCAATTTGGGGGGGGGTATTTCGAGGGGGGGGTGATTGTTTCATAGTGGTCTCGAGAGGGGGGGGGGGGTATTTCAAGGGGGGGGGGTATTTCGAGGAAATACGGTAGTATGCCTTAGTTCAGACTAACATTTTTCTGTCGTCTGCGGAATTGGCACCTGTAATTTCACTTTCCTTATAACCCAATTTTAATTTTAATTAATTTGGATTTTTTTAGAAGAAAAAATAACTTTTTAATTTCAGTGGCTGAATCAACGTCTGTCAGCGGATATGTACCTAAAGCGGATTGTCAACATTTTTGAGAGGACTGGTTCGCAGTGAAAATATTTATGGAACAAAAATATGTTTATCCCAGTCATTTCTTCCTTTACGTTTTCGTGGTATTGTTTTTTGGTGCATTTATTTCGGAAAACGATTTTTTACTGTTTTTTTGGCAGACAGTTGCTGTTGTAAATTATATTCCGTTTCGTTTGTTCCTTATGTTTTGTATTTAATTCGTCACTGCAGTATTATCCGCGTGAAAGTTTGCCAAAACCAAAATTGCCAGCATTTTTTTGATGAACAATCATTTTAGTGATGCTTTACTATTCGGTAAATTTGAGTGACTTTTGTGGCTGCGAACACTGAGAATTATTCACCCGTTAAAACGCTGGATAATTAAAAAAGGAACATTGTAGTCCTACTTGTGATCTTTGAGAAATTCAAAGTTGGCAATGTTCCAATAATCGGCTATGATTTGATGTGGTTTAGCCAGGAGATGAGCCAATGGTGTTTAGATATTTTATCGGGATTATAAGATTTTTTCCAGTGTTCGCGGCTGTTATAATATTTCCGTAAGTTTCCCCGATTTATTAGCCCTGTTTCGTAAATATATTTATATTAGCTGATTTAACCCCACTCGCATATCATATCGAAATTTGACATCGTGCGGGGACCGGCCCCTGGTGCTCTGCCAAATTTCTGTAGCATACCGTATTTCCTCGAAATACCCCCCCGTCTGCAATGATGTACATGATGTATTAATTGCGGCCAATTTGCGTCGCAGCTACACATACACTGGTCTGTGCAGCTGCTAACTATCTCAATTGATTTTAACATATATCCTCGGATAAAACCTCAGGGAGTGATTATTTCGTCATAAGTTTTGGAGGGGAGTAATTCAGGGGGGGGGTTATTCAAGGATGTACGGTATTTGGCCACATTTATTACCATTTGTGGGTATGTAAAAGCCTATTCTTTACTGCGACCCTAAATGAAAATTTGTGACGAAAGTACAAACCTCCTCGAATTAACCCCCCCCCCCCGCGCTTTAAATTTGTTGGCGAAATAATAGACCCCTTAGCGGTATTTTTAGGAAATACGGCATTAGTTTCACATTTCACTTGTTTGAAATGGCATGTGTAGATACTTGAAGATATTTGTGAGAGAACTTCGGCATGACCTAGATAGATTATTCGGATACCGCATTGGCTTGTTTTGAATGCAATGTTTCAATTTTGAGCAGTGCTCGAATACAGTGCCAGGGTAAGCAGGATCTGGATAAATAGAGCTGAAAAATACAGCACCATGTTGATTAGAGTGCCCTGCTCGAATTGAGTCACTGAGCGCGTCAAAAAATACTAAATGTGGCATTCAAATCGAGAATATATTTTATGTCATGGATCTCTGTAAGTTGCTAGTGTTGAAATTGACTTGAGCCATTTTTTGTATGTGTCATATTCTTACTCGTTCCACTTAATGTGCTAATTCACTTGCCAAGATGAAATCAAATTTTGTGCTTTTTTGTTCATAGAGTGCAGTCCTCGGACTACACACTTCTCACTTAAATAAATGAGTTTATAATATCCTATCTAAATGAACAGAAAGTTGAAGTCTTTTGATCATATGTTGATGCACATTAGCATTGAAAAAAACAGCTGATTTTGAGAAAATATAATTAAATATTATCTCAGAAAATCTCTCGAGAAATAAATATAATTAAATCTCTTGGGTCAGTTTCAAAAATATAATTAAATCTCTGAGAAAATCTCTTTCAGTAAAAAAAATCTCAGAAAATCTCTCGACTTAAACTGTTTTCATCGATATTTCACAGTGTTTGAATCATTTAGAGTAGATATTAGGTACCTTATGTATTGTTTAAGCCCTTCATTCACAATTTCAAATGTTAACAACAATTGTTTAGGACAGCACACTCTGTACTACCATTAATTTATTTTACTATCTGAATAATCAACAAAAGTACGATTTAGGTACATTTTTCCTCATAATAGGATACAGTACTTTCATGTGTGATCATCCGCACAGAATTTATCAGTTACCTTTTTTTCACTTAAATTTGGTAAATACATATACAGGGGTGGGCATCTTCAGTTACCGCTGGAAAAACGCAATAGCTTGAGCTACGGTTGAGCTATCACAATGAAATTTTAACACAATAGAGTAGACTCCATAGGACACCTATTCTAAAGTTTGCACCCCAAACGTCCACATTTTGGGTGAGTTGTGGAACACACAGTTTTTAGAGTAATTTTGTGAATTGGCATCATGCATAGGATAAATCGAGGGTGGAATTTTAGGGGGGGGGGGTCATGGGTCTTTGGTGTCATCCCATTATGTCGTACATTTGCCGATTTTGATGCTCTTTGAGTATGTTGGGGTTTGGGGTCAGGGTTGTGACCAAATTCTTCTTGTTTTCTCAAATAGTCCCCCAGTCCCGAGATAAGGGGGGTCAGGTCACAAAATTACACTAAAAGCTGTGTGTTCCACTACTCACCCAAAATGTGGCCATTTGGGTTGCAAACTTCAGAATAGGTGTCCTATGGAGTCTACTCTATTGTGTTAAAATTTCATTGTGATAGCTCAACTGTAGCTCAAACTATCGCGTTTTTCCAGCGGTAACTGAAGATGCCCACCCCTGTAGTTGAGTACTGAGTAAATACATTTACGTTTCATCTAAAAAAGTGCCCGTACTCACTCTTACGTATACTTTTTGGCAGTACTTGAGGAGATAAAGTGTAAACCCCCGTTTACCTAGATCCGAACGCTTACAAATTTTTGAAAAACGATTCATTCACGGCCCCCCTAAACTTTTTGGGAAAATTCACCCCATACAAAAGATAGCGCAAAGAGTTGTCTAAATGATGTATGGTATGCCCCAATATAAGGCCGCGTGGGCCGTGTAAACGGCCCACACATTTTTTTAATACAAAAATGCACTGATCACCTTGCTCCGAACGTTTCTTTTTATATGCTTATATTCTGTTTTTCAAGGCCAGAATTTGGCCATAATACAGAACAGAGTCCTGGCTTAGTGCCAAACGCCATTTCGACGGTTTCTTTCCAGGCAGAAATAAGATTTGGATATTTTCAATTTTCACTGTTTTGTATTGCGATCACGATCAGCTGTGATTGTGATCATTTTATCTCCTTATGTTAGATCTATTAACACAGAAAATGCTTCCACCAGAAAGAGAAATCTTAAACGGTTTTTTAAAACCTACACCGCTTAAATTCACCTACCCAAACATTAGAATTTGAGGGGCAAAATTAGAAAAAAAAACATTGTTAAATTATACTTACTACTATTTTCCTTCCCCAGACAAAATGTACTAAGTTTAATAAATTTCGCCCCTCAAATTCTAATGTTTGGGTAGGTGAATTTAAGCGGTGTAGGTTTTAAAAAACCACTTAAGATTTCTCTTTCTGGTGGAAGCATTTTCTGTGTTAATAGATCTAACATTAGGAGATAAAATGATCACAATCACAGCTGATCGTGATGGCAATACAAAACAGTGAAAATTGAAAATATGGTAATCTTATTTCTGCCTGGAAAGAAACCATCGAAATGGCATTTGGCACTAAGCCAGGACTCTGTTCTGTATTATGGCCAAATTCTAGCCTTGAAAAACAGAATATAAGCATATAAAAAGAAACGTTCGGAGCAAGGTGATCAGTGCATTTTTGTATTAAAAAATGCGTGGGCCGTTTACACGCCTACGTGGCCTTATATTGGGGGGCATACCATACATCATTTAGACAACTCTTTGGGCTATCTTTTGTATGGGGTGAATTTTCCCAAAAAGTTTATTGGGGGCCGTGAATGAATCGTTTTTAAAAAATTCGTAAGCGTTCGGATCTAGGTAAACGGGGGTTTATTTAAGATAGACTTTCATATAGGCTTTTTCAAGCCATACAAGGGAGAAGGGGGAAAATCCCAAAAAATATGGTGAAAAGTAGTTAAAAATGGGTATATCATCACATATATCATTGAGAATAGGTGAAAATAGTCAATATCACATGGATTGTGAATTTGAACTGAAATTGATGTGAATTGAAATGGGGGAAAAATTTAGAAAATTGATAATTCAGTGAAAATTGGGGCAAAAGTTCTCAAAAATACATTTTACATTTTCTGGGGGAAAGTATATGTTTAAGAGTATAAAATTTCACTTTACATTTTCTGCAAATATTACTTTTCAACAAAATTTCACTTACTGTGATTTAAAATTATTGCGTTTTGTTCATTTTTTCAGCTGAACATGCAATCATTGCTTGAAATCAATGCATCACACATGTTCTTATAGAGAGATTTTCTCGAGGGATTTTTTCAATCAGAAAAAATATAATTAAATCTCTCTGGAAAATCATGAAAAAAAAAATTCTCAGAAAATCTTATATTTTCTGAGATTTTTTAATATAAATCTCTGAGAGATTTTTTCAATGCTAATGCACATGCTAGTTTATTAATGAAATTTTATAATTTAGTAAACTCATAAATCAGTGTTGAACACATTTGAGTTTACTAGAGTTATTATTACTCTTACTCGTTACAAACACAATTCCAGTAAACTGAAATGTAATTCTAAGTTTACTACATTTATAGTTTATTGGCAGTACAGTAGTATTTTTTTATGTGCAGCGCCAATACATTATACATTGTGTAATTTATTTACTTAGAAACTTAGAAACAAGAAACATTTATCACAACATTTCATTTATTAAATTACCGTATATCCTCGAATAAGTACCCCGGGGAGTTATTTTTTCGTCTGAAGTTTTTGAGGGGTGAGTTATTCGAGAGGGAAAGTTATTTTTTCATCAGAATTTTCAGTAAAATGTATGATTAGTTACTACACAAATGGGGTAAATTTTTGTAACATAAATCATTTGTACTAATACAAAACTAACAATTCAAGCAGTGAAATCAATGTTATTGAACTCTAGCTGCAAGATATTACATACCGTATTTCCTCGAAATACCCCCCCCCCTCGAAATACCCCCCTCAAAATGGGCACTATGAATTTGTGGTCCGGGAAATGCATAACAGACGTTCAAAACACTTACTGTGTTACGTTAGAAAATCGTTTATACCATCTACATCCTTGTATAAGGCTGTAAAAATTTATAAATGGTGGTTATTGTTGCATTTTTCACGTTTTCTCTCAAAATTGTCACTCTGAAGAAATAAACCCCCGGGGAGTAATTCGAGGAAATACGGTATATTTACATATTTAATACATAATACGTTTTTTGTAAATGTGAAATGTTTTCTACCCAGCAAACTGGGGGTTTATCGAGGGGGTAGTTTTTCTACCTTACTCACATAAGGGGACTTATTCGAGGATTTACGGTATGGTAGGATTCTGCGCATACTTTGCCATCCGCCGAGTATATCGATATCAGAAAGGAAATCACAAATTGTCGACTGGAACAACTTGATCAGTTGTTTGACTCTTCATCTCCAATGATCTGCATTTCACAATTGAAAAGTGTAAAATGTCGGGAAAAATATTATCTTGAGTAGCTATTTAGGGGTCCGCAAGCGATATGCAAATCTATTTGGTAGTTCACGTTTTTCAAAATGTTTTTACATTTATTTACTCGAGTTCTGGGTAAATATATTTAAAGTAAATACCGTATTTCCTCGAAATACCGCCCCCTCGAAATACCCCCCCCCCTCAAAATTGGCACTTTGAATTTGTGTTCCGGGAAATGCATAACAGACGTTCATAACACTTACTGTGTTACGTTAGAACATCGTTTATACCATCTACACCCTTATATAAGGTTGTAAAAACTTATAAATGGTGGTTATTGTTGCATTTTTCTCGTTTTTCTCTCAAAATTTTCTCTCTGAAAAAAACCCCCGGGGGTGATTCGAGGAAATACGGTATGTATCGAAGGTGCCCTTCTAATATAGCTATGCCGTTATATTAGAAGACATACGGCATTTAAACCCCTCACATAAGATATTATACCTTTCGTTGTCGTTTGATATTTTTGAAAATATTTACAAAAAATCTATCAACCCCTCAGTGTCAACCCACCTGAAATATGCCCCTTCTACTAAAACTCATCGGCAAGGTGGCATTCAAACAAGCGGTGGTCTGTCTGTCCAATCCGTACATCACCGGGTTGTCGTACATGCTGAACACGCACTTTTGGAAGTTCTTTGCGTTCTGGTCGACGAATCTGAATTGGAAGTTTGGTCAGTTAGGGTTCTTTAAACTATTTTTAACTTTTTTGGCTTTTACTGTATTTACTCGAAAAAATTTACGTCATTTGAGTAATTCCCCTTGAATAATTCCCCCTGTTAGACTAGTGAGGTAAAAATAATTCCCCGCTTAAAGCCATAGGATCAAATTGCTATGTCCAATTTGAACAAAAATGGCATGTGTGTTTACAAAGCATGTTTTGTGGAATGACTTGATATAAACATGCTTGAAAAATTTGCCGAAAAAGTAACCCCCCCTCAAAAAGTCGCCCCCCCCCTTAAAAAGTCTGACGGAAAAATAATTCCCCGGGTGGATTATTCGGTACTTCTTAGAATCTTTGGAAAATGAAAGCCTAAAACTGAAATTTGCCAACCTCTGAGGGTAGTATCCCGGCTCAAAGTATGGAATCATACCACCGTAGCTGGCTGGCGCGCATTTGCAATACTCTGGCTTCCATGAGGTTTGCCAGTCTGGTTGGTAGCTTAGGGGGTGCCTTATGTCCTCTAATCTGAAAGTGATACGGTAAGGTACGGTATTTTTATGGTGACTGCACAGATACACAATGTGTGAGATGTAAATGTGTAAGGCAGCGGTGTGAGGCACCCCTGCAAATTAGTTTACATGCATGCATGAAGAAACTGTCTTTGAAATCTTCCGATTTACACAAAGATTTGCCCTAAACTGAGTATGCCCTTTAAATTTTTCCTTAATTATTTTCCCTGATTCCCGCAAGGATCTCCAAAAATCTTTAGATTTTTTTTTGGATACCTATATGCAACCTAATTTGCAAAGGCAAATGCCACTGCCCAAATGTGTACCTTTTTGGCATGCCTTTGCACGACATTGACCATTGTTCCCCAGTGGGCACGTCGAAATATTTGCAGAACCACTTGAATGCCTGTATTAATGATATGGTATTGACTGTTTCAAGGATTTTTCCTGGTGCCAATGTGGAAAGTGGTGAAGTGACAGTAAGTGTTGTTTAGTAGCAGAAGTTGTAAAATAAGTGGTAATAAGTCAAGTGACAAATAAACATTTATGCAACAACAATTGTCATTTACATTTACCTGTCACTTGTAACTTTACTTGTCACTTGACCTACACACCACTTGTCACTTTATTGTCACTTGACCACTTACATAATTAAGCCTTTAATTTCACCTTGATTCTGCGCGATTCCCCCGGGCCGCCCGGTTCCCCCTCATCTTCCCCATTGCACTCATTATTTATAATCAAACTGGTGGGCCCAAAAATTGGCCCTTTGTAGCCTGCTTCCCTGTTTTCTGGGCCCGGCTCCCATTGACCTGAGAAAGTGAAACCTTGTAGAACCTGTGAAACCTAGGTTCTTGGGAGAAAATGGGTGTGCGGTCTGGGGCAGTCCCGCCCCTGTAAAGTGTTAAGAAAAGTGTCAAATACCATGCAAAATGTCAATAAAAGTGAAAAACATTCATTACTGATCTTTTGACATTTGACAAATTTCTGTCACATTTCCCGTGACATTTGACACTTTAAAGGGTGCGGGACTATCACTTCACAGGGTGCGGGACGGGACATCCCCCTGCTGTGAAGTGGACTTGACCTTTGTGAAGTGGCGTTAGTGAAGCCACTTCACTCAACTTCACCGCAGATCACAAACATCAGCGCCTTCTCAGCTCAACCTAGCACAACTGCTCTTCCAAATTCTGTGAAATGCACTTTACACATTTTTTACACGGTGCTTGCACATGCTTCACAAAAAAGATTGTTTACCAAATAGGTCTGGGGCCAGTTCCGCAAATTGAGAAGTGAGTAGTAAAATGGCAAATGTGAAGGGAAATGAGAACTGAGAAATGAAATGAGAAAGAAATTAGCAAAAGCGTAGGGAAATTACTTTTTATTTGTATTTTTCTTGTACTTCGATTTTGCCAATTTACTTGCCATTTCACTTCGCTTTTGCCAATTTTTATCTCAATTCACTACGCGTTTGCCATTTTACTTCTCACTTCTCAATTTGCGGAACTGGCACCTGGTCTGCTGCATCGAGCTGCGTGAAGCGTGTGGAATAGATGGAAGCGGTCAAGTGGTTGGTGAAGCAGTGTAAAGTGCCTCTGTGCCATGTGTTCACTGTGAAGGCACTTCACCGCTCCTCACGAAAGACCAGTGCCATTTTGCCCAACATTTTCTACTGAAACTGTTCTAGTCAGTAAATCACGATTTGAATTGCAGATCTTACCAATGATGATGTCGTGCATGGCGGGCTTGGGCGGCTGCGGCGTCATGTAGAACCACAACGACGCCAGTACGGCCAGTGGGGGGTCCCGTTTTGTCATCACTATGTTGGGGTCCTTGGATTGAGGGGGGGGGGGGGTCGATTTGTTGTGTTTGTGTGACTCTAATGTTTGGTGCGCAATAATTTTTTCCAAAATTTCCTAAATCGGTGTCAACATTCTATGGTAAAGAAAGCGTTATCTTGATATTGTTCAATATAAACTATTTTTTGTGTGAATTCCACACAATAGTTATTTGCAACATTGTATGTCAGCTACCCACTCTCATAGATACTATTTTTGATCTTACCTCTAACAGATCGACAAAAATGCCAACACTATGCAACCACTGCTGAAATTGGCCATAATTGTAATTGTAGCTGATTTGAATGGCACCTCTGCCAAAATAACATCCAGTGAATTCTTCATCCGGAAGTTCTTTTTGATTGCAGGGGAACCAGTAATTTAATTCAGCTGATTCAGCGCAGTATCTGATTAGAAAAATGGAGGGTTAAACAAATTTGGTATATTTTGATGATAAATAAATTCGAGTTACTTTAACAATTTTGGTGCTGTGTAAGATACGAATAATTATCTCTTAAATTTGAATTTTATTGGGCGAATTGAATTAGTTTCATGGTCTTCCGATTCTTTTAAATGAAATTGAATAACGTAATATTGCTTGGGTAACAGAAAATTGGCACTGACCAATCTGGCGTCGCAAAATTACAGATCGTATGTCCGTTTTTTGGTCACGCAAAATTGATAGGTCGCTCGAGCATTTATTGCCTATACACTTACCTGCCACCTTTATTACACTTGAACCCATCTTTTGGCTTGTAGCCAGGACTTTCTTGGTCCAGAAATGAACTCTTTGGACCCCCTTCGAACCAATTGAAAAAACCGCCTCTGTAGAAACACGAGTGTGCATCTTCCACCGTGGGCACATCACTGTGTGAGGGGAAACGTTTTTTTCAGTGCGTTTTTTAATTAGGTAAATACTGTATACAGTATTATCTCGAATAAAACCCCACTGAGTGCTTGGGCTTTTTTCACTGGGGAGTTTATTCAAACCCCTCTGAGTTCTGTTCCGTGAGGGGGTTTTTAGATCAGAATTTTCACCATCAACCACCATCTGATAAAAAAATGCACAATTGTGTTCAGGGTTGGTTTTATAAAAATTATTTGTATACAAATTGTATAAAAATGGTATAAAAATGTATTTTATTTAATATTTATTCTTGTTTCATTTTATTTTATTTTATTCCAAAATAATAATAAAATGGACCATTTTACAAAAATTTTACAGAAATTTTACAAAAAATCTGAATCTTGCATGCAAGGTCAGAAAAATGTGATAATTGGCGATAATTGATAACTGGCGTTTTGCCAACTCACGGATGGTCGTACAAACTGGCATCATTTTCACCAGTCTCCTGCACTGCGTGCGCAAAGAATGTGGCCAGATCTCTTTTTATTATCTAAAAAATGATTACTTTGATTAATTTCAATGTCATAATGGCGTCACACACGCTGGGTGTCAACTCAATTCGTGTCAACTAAATTTTAGTGAATTATGTGATCTCAACTTTCCTATCTGATAGAGCATAGTTCATTTTACATCATGACTCTTAATTTTCATTGTTTCTGTTAAGTGCGATCCTTTAAAATAAATTTATCTGTTATTTAGTCGACATTGACGAGTACTTAGTTGACACAATTTGCGATGTCAACTAGCGTGCGTGGGTCTATATGGCTTTGAAAAATGGATAAAGTTTTACCTCATCTGCGCTGTAGACTGATTCAGGCAGGGTTTCATTGGCAAATCTTGGAAAGTACCTTGCTGCGATCACAAATGCATCATAGGTGTAAGGCGCACATTTGTGAGGGCCCCATCCCAAATTTGACTGAAAAGTGGGTTAGGGGTTTGTGGTAGATGCTACATCACATAACTAAGTTGTCAAAATGCGGCCAACTATGTCAATTCCGCAAGTTGTAAGTTACAAGAAAGTTGACAAGTGTTGAATCAGCCTTTGAGCTGACAAATAACCTTATGAGTGACATGTCAATTCCAAAATAAAGATGCCTGTCATTACTTATATAGTTATACAGGGGTGGGCATCTTCAGTTACCGCTGGAAAAACGCGATAGCTTGAGCTACAGTTGAGCTATCACAATGAAATTTTAACACAATAGAGTAGACTCCATAGGACACCTATGCTGAAGTTTGCAACCCAAACGGCCACAGTTTGGAGGAGTTGTGGAACACACAGTTTTTAGTGTAATTTTGTGACTTCACCTCCCTTATCTCGGGACTGGGGGACTATTCGAGTAAAAAAAGAATTTGGTAGTAGGCGCGACCACAACATACTCAAAGGGCATCAAAATCGGCCGATGTACGACAGAATGGGACGACACCAACGACCGATGACCCCCCCCCCCCCTCAAATGCCACCCTCGATTTATCCTATGGGCAGGGTTGGTTTTATAAAAATTCATTTTAGTAAAATTGTATAAAAATTGTATAAAAATTTTATTTTATTTTTATTTTATTCTTGTTTCATTGTATTTTATTTTATTTTATTCCCAAAAGTCATTAATAAAATAAAATGACACATTTTACAAAAATTTTACAAAAATTGTACAAAAATTTTACAAAAAATCAGAATCATGCATGCAAGGCCAAAAAAATGTTATAATTAGACCTATACATGAAAAACCTGTGACAAATTTTTCCCTTACTTTTCAAAAGTTGCATGCAGTATGTATTGTTAGCTAGCTGCAAGTGTAAAGTTACAATTATTGATAAGAATGGTTTGCATTTTCAGTAGAAGGACTAGTGGAGTGTGCTGGGCACATTTGTAAAATGTAATGCAATTTGTCAATTGTCTTGACAAATATAAAGTAAAGTGTCAATTCTCATGCAAAATGTCAAGTGTCATGTCAAATTTCAAGCAAAGTGGCAATTGTCATGACAAATGTCATGCAAAGTGTAAATTGTGTATCCAAATCTTGTGTTTTTGTATCCATAGTATGTTTTGTATCCAAACCTTATGTTTTGTATCCAAATGTTCACATAAGATTTGGATACAACAACAACATAATTTGGATACAAAACATAAGATTTAGATATAAAGCATAAGATTTGGACACAATTTACTTGACAATTGATACTTTATTTTTTACATGTCATGACAATTTACACTTGACCTTACATTTGTCATGACAATTGACACTGCATGACATTTTACATGACATTGGACACTTTACACTTGGGACTGCTCCCAGATCCATGAATAAACAGGTAGAAACTCAAGCAACGAGATAAAATTTTACAAAAAATACGAATTTTTATACAATTTTACAAAAATACGAATTTTTATACAATTTTACAAAAATTTTACAAAAATTTGAATTTTTATACAATTTTTTTTTTATTCTTATATTTTCCATTTTATTTTATTTTATTTTATTCTTGAATATTCCATTTTATTTTTATTTTATTTTTATTTTTTTCTGAAATTTTGCCAACCCTGCCTATGGGTGACGCCAAGTCACAAAATTACACTAAAAACCGTGTGTTCCACAATTCACCCAAAATGTGGCCGTTTGGGTTGCAAACTTCAGAATAGGTGTCCTATGGAGTCTACTCCATTGTGTTAAAATTTCATTCCGATAGCTCAACCGTAGCTCAATCTATCGCATTTTCCCAGCGGTAACTGAAGATGCCCACCCCTGTATATCACTTGTAACTTTACATTCCACTGGACACTTTTCATGTCAGTTGTCCACTTGCAGAATTGATCTCTGAAAGTTTTTATTTTCTAGACTGTATTTGGTATTTACTCACCTTTGGGAATAGACCATCAAATGCCTCCCTGGTGAACCACTCTTCAAGTGGAGCTTTTGGCATTTTATTTGGGTCAGAAACTGGCTCACACTCTAAATCAGGACCGGGCCCAAACTTTTCCGCTGGAGGACAGTTCGGTGCAGGCACGCAATGACCTGTAAATATTGAATTTAAATTTTCTCGACCAAAATTTGCTGAAATTTTGGCGGCACACACACTAGTTGACACATGTGTGTCAACTGGTCTGTGTCAACTCAGATTTCGGCTTCACGGGTTGCAGAGCGATCTCCAAATGCACATGTGTCAATGTTGAAAAATAAATATTACAGCAAGTGCATGTGGAGATCGCTTTGCGACACGTGAAGCCGAAATCCGAGTTGTCACAGCCCAGTTGACACACGGTGCCAACTAGTGTGTGGGCCGCCCCGCTTTTGAGGCAAAAAATGTCTACTACTCTCACTTACCAATTATACACTTTGTGTTTTCTGGACATTGTTCCTGTTTTTCGCACTTTGTGCCGGTGCAAATTGACAAAGATATTGCCAGCAATAACGTTGACAAATTTATGTGCAACATGGTTTCACAATTTGAATTTCTTTCTTGTTTAGAATGTGTCCAGTCCGACAACACTTCTGGACTAAATATTCAACTAGTCTGCCCTGAATATTTATATTTTCAGTTGTGCGTTCTGTTGTGTTGTAAATGTCGTTTAATTCAAATGTTGTGTTGTAAATCACAACAACATTGTTCACAAACATTGGGTCAGCCATTATGTAACATCACTCATTTCTGATAAGGATTTTCCACACCAAGCTCTGAAGTGTAAATGGGCGGAAAATTTATTTGTACTGTGTGTTCTTGTGTGAACTAATTATGGGTCATTATTACGACATAAAGTAGCGAAAAAGTGGTGAAATTGAATGTACCGCAAATCCTCGAATAAGACCCCCCTCAAATAACTCCCCCCTTGAATAAGTCCCCCTGCTGGCAGTGTGAGGAAAAAATAACTCCCCCTTGAATAACTCCCCCGTCTTATATAACTCCTCCCCCTGATGAAACGGATACAACACAAAACTACAAAAGAATAGTAGCCTATGGCAGTGACAGCAGATACATAGTGTGTATGCAATGTACCGTATTTCCTCGAATTACCCCCCGGGGTTTATTTTTTCAGAGTGGAAATTTTGAGAGAAAAACGCGAAAAATGCAACAATAACCACCATTTATAAGTTTTTACAGCCTTATATAAGGATGTAGATGGTATAAACGATGTTCTAACGTAACACAGTAAATGTTTTGAACGTCTGTTATGCATTTCCCGGACCACAAATTCATAGGGTCCATTTTGAGGGGGGTATTTCGAGGAAATACGGAATACACATTGTTTTGTTGTCGTTGAACAGTGAAATACCTTAATTACACGAGTTTACATAGTGCATCCATACACTGAATAAAGTCCAAGTTTCCTGAGGAAATAATAACAAGACCCCCCTCGAATAACTCCCCCCTTGAATAAGTCCCCCTGCTGGCAGTGTGAGGAAAAAATAACTCCCCCCTTGAATAACTCCCCCCTCTTAGATAACTCCTCCCCCTGATGAAACGGATACAACACAAAACTACAAAAGAATAGTAGCCTATGGCAGTGACAGCAGATACATAGTGTGTATGCAATGTACCGTATTTCCTCGAATTACCCCTTGAACAACTCCCCCCTCCAAAACTTCTGACGAAAAAATGACTCCCCTGGGGTCTTATTTGAGGATGTAGGGTAATACGCAGACTTTCCCAAACCTATGGGTATATTTTACTATGGGAGTTATTCAGGGGGGTTATTTAAGGGGGAATTTATTAAATGGGAGAGTTATTTTCAACTCTATTGGGTCAATGTGGTGGATATAGGTATTCAAGTTAGGGAGTTACCTATTCAAATGTGACTTATTCGAGTATTACCGTTATCAGAGTTATCTGCCTATGCAAAGAGTAAGAGTTTTAGTGTGTACGATTGTTAGTGGGTATTTGAGTAGAGTGCACTTAATTTGTTTCGAATGTTGTAAAGGACCCGTTCACGTTGTAAAATGGAAAATTTGTCTATCTCTGTCTTGAATCCCACCCAGAAATTTGTGTTCATGCCTTTCAGAATATTACAAATTTGGGCGACATTTTACAGGGTGCGGGATTGGGTACCTTTTCTAATACGAATGTAACCATGCTCGGATGAATAAAGTCTGTCTGTGAAATAGAGTGTCATTATCTAGTGCTTTGCTCGCGTTATTTGCTAGTGAAACTAGAGAAGTGGTCAGCAGAGTTGTTGAAAGGTACGTAAACTGGTGGCACATATAAATGAGAAATCAGGTACCTCATTTCTCACAACAATCTCACAGGGAAACGTGCAGCCCAATATGGCTGCCATTTCTTGTGGAGATGCCCACAACATTTGTCTACATAGATGCCAGGTGGCACCCCATGGCACCCACCTGTTCTGCCGCTACAGATTGATGAAGGTTTTTTGCCAATTTTTTCCCGGAAAATATAAATGAGAATTTTCAAAAAACCACACAAAATATAGCTGCGGTAAAGTGCGCAGCCATTTTTTGGTGTGCTGACAACACAAGTGATGAATACACTTGTGTTGGTGCTTTTTCAAAAAATAAAAATTCCTTGTGGCTTGCCAAAAGCCATATTTTCACTCGCTGGTCATTTGTGGGTATATTTTGTTGCCCATTCCACTACCCCCACAAAAAATTGGCCCCCAATATGCAGACATGTGCTATGAAGCCATCTCAACAATTTTTTTGAACTTTGTGATAATCAAAATTGTTATTGTAATTGAAAAATATGATTTTCAACTTTCTGGACATGACCTAGTTTTTTGGCTGGCCCATTCAAATTAGATACAAGGCACATTGCCCATTGGCCCCCATAGATTTTTTACAGATAATTAGTGGCCACATTGTATGGGCACAATTATTTTGTGATTTGTGTTGCGGCATTGCAGGCGTCGGACACGCTGTCACGCAAGTGCCCTCTTTACACAGGGCCATTTTTATCATTTGCTATAAAAAAATACATGAGCGAAAAAACGGGGCCCAGGAGCAGCCATATGTTGCCCCTGACACCGAACAAGCCAATTCTGGCCCCCATGTGCTCCATGAATAGCTTGGTAAAGTGGATTGTCCACTTTCTAAAACCTACGTTTTTCTGAAAAATTTTTTTAAAGTTTGATCAACAACGCCATCATTGTGTGGGGATTCTGGGAGTTCTGAGAGGGTAGAAAAGTTGTACATAAAGTCGGCAGACATATCGCCCTACAAACATTTGCGTCAGTCTCTCCAGTGGAGAGTGCATGACGGCATTAGGTATTGTGACGCAATATTTTAACCATTGGAATAGATCGGGTCACGTATGAAAACTTGGCCCTTATCCCAGTTACCAGTTGCATATTATACAAATGAGAGTGAAAACTGAAAGTTAGCTAAAAATCGTTAAAATTTGCTTCACTTTGCCAATTTTCACCTTCATAATCGCTATTCTTGTTTATATACATGGTTATATAGCTATTGTGAGCCTATTTTATTCATATTAAAAGCGGATTTCGAAAATTTGGCCGGCTGCCAAGTTCTCTTTTGTTGGAACGGAGCCAACGAAGGAAAAATAAAATAAAAACAAAAACGGTAGTTTGAACGGTAAAACGGTAGTTTGAACGGTCAATTTCTTTATGAGCAACGTTGAAAATGTAGATAACTAGGGCTTGGCACGCGCGGACGCAGTGAAACGTCCATTTTTCTTTTTATATGATTTTCTTTTTCAATTTCTAGCGTCCGAGTGGGACACAAGTTTCGTTGTTCGCTCTTTTCACGAGCGAATTCTAACTCTCCGTTTTTGTAGGGTGAAATGTCCGCCGACTTTACTTTGAATCTACCAATGTTAAAAAAACTTTTTGGGCTCAAATGTCCAGAAAAAAATTTATTAAAAATTTAAATTTCATCGGGAACAAAAATTTGTATGGAATTCTCATTCATATTTTCCAGAAAAAAATTGAAAAAAATTTTTTTCTGCACCAAGGGTGGCCTGAGGGTGGTGCCCCCTAGGGTATATATAGTAAATACTTGGGGGCACCCTCACACAAGATGAAAGCCTAACAGCTTGCATGTGGTATTTGTAAAATACAATTAAGTGATTTTCTCATTTATATTTTCCACCAGTTTACGTTTACTCGAAAAATACGCGTACGCGAGTACGCGGTAAATACATTTACATATACTTTTCAAAAAAATACCGTACGCACTTGTACGCGTACACTTTTAAAGGGTACGCGTACGGAAAATGTATTTATGAAAATTCAATGTGGGACATATTTATAAAGTAACTACACTGCTATGTATTTACAGAAGTGGTTCCATTGAATATTTTAGTGTATGTGGGGGTAGTGCCTTTAAAAATTTCAAAATTCGCAACCAAATCGAAATGGTTGTGGAGACAATGGATGTGGAAACGAGTCGGGAGAACGATGATTTTTATCTCCTAGAAAAAAGAGACCTTGAAAACTATATAATCTGTCATTTGCTTATAGAAAAACATACGTTGTGCTGTACACGTATGAAAAAGTGCCCTCTTTTTACACATTCTATGAAGAAAAGTAGTCGTTTCTACACTCACAAAAAAGTACCCACATTTACGCGTAAGTACGAGTAAAAAAAAAGTATTTTACGTTTTCTATACTTTGTGGTGAGTACAAAAAAAATACTTTACATTTACATATACTTTTAAAAAAGTTCAGTAATTCTAACAACTCTGGTGGTCAGTGGTAAGTCATGTCAATTGTGATGATGTCAAAAGTGTTATGAATTTGGCGCCAAATAACCCCCATCTGCTGGCTGCGTGGGGAAAATAACTCCCGAAGGAAAAAAAATAAACAAATTTCTTTGCAAATTGTTTTTTAATATAAAACCCGTGAAAATAAGGAACTTTCCTTGCCAGTTATTGTCTTTCTTATCACTTGCCCACTTGCGGAATTGGCCCCATGCCAATTGACGAACACCTAGAGATAATAACTGCTTGTTAGATAGTGCCCATAATGTTTTATCAGCGGTCATAAATACATTCCTATCATAAATAAATAAGATAAAATAAGTTGCCATCAAATAAACATATATTGATGTGAAAAAAATAGAAACGGGTGAAACTCAATACTTCTCAATGTATTAGGGTGTAAACTAAGTTTCTTATCTTTTTTGCGATCTCATACAAATATACATTCCTGCGTTCCATTCTGTTGTACGTAGTGATGGAATGGCGCCATGGCGCTGGCGCCAATTGAGGGCGCCAAAGGGCGCCGCGCCATGGCGCCATTGGCGCTTGGCGCCCTTTTTCTGTGGCGCCCTTGGCGCCTGGCGCCCACATTCTGAAAGGCGCCATGGCGCCCTTGGCGCTTGGCGCCCTTTTTCCGCGGCGCCCTTGGCGCCTGGCGCCCTGCTTTAAAAGGGCGCCAAAAAGGCGCCATCAGGGTTTCAAGGTGAGTGCTGTGTAAATGAAAAAGAAGATGAAAAACGCATCTGTGGATGATCTAAATTCGCCAGAAAAATGGACGAAGTGGTGTGAGCGAGTGAAAATCTTTTGTGCAACGGTTCATCAGATGTGTCTGACAGATCAGAAGACGAGAATGATGAACCGTTGGACTTGCAAAATCAAAAATCAACAGATTCAAATCGTTGCAATTCCATTTTTTGTCCAGTTCAAGGAAACATTGCTTGGGAAAGTCTATTTGAAGTGAATGGATTGTTGTCAAATGACAATATCCATTGTGTTTGAATTCGTCATGCGGATTTTATTTTAATTTTTTTCTTCTAGTGTTGTTTTTGTTCATTACATCCTGAAGAACGCGAATTAAGTAGTGAATGTGTGTACTAGGGTACTGTAGAAACTGTTTTAGCACACGCAGGGCGTTCTCTGCACTTATTTATCCTGGCGCCCTTGGCGCCTGGCGCCCTATTTTTCAAATGGCGCCATGGCGCCCTTGGCGCTTGGCGCCCTCTTTCCGTGGCGCCCTTGGCGCCTGGCGCCCGCTTTCCGAATGGCGCCATGGCGCCCTTGGCGCCTGGCGCCCTTTTTCTGTGGCGCCATTGGCGCTTGGCGCCCACTTTCTGAATGGCGCCATGGCGCCCTTGGCGCCTGGCGCCCTTTTTTCTGGCGCTTTTCCATCACTAGTTGTACGTTAGCCGATTTTGAAGCCCTTCGAGTATGTTGGGTTTTGGGTTCTGGGCTATGACTGAAAATTTTAGTTTACTCGAATAATCCCCCAGTCCCGAGATAAGGGGGGTCTATAAAAAGGTGGTAATTTTCCATGGCCGATATGAACACTGACTTTTGAAGATTGATAAATCGGCCATTTCTGGACTGATTTTATTCATTCAACACTTGAGATGATCGAGACGACCTGTAGTACACAGTTTTGATGTCGGATAAGTGATGTCTGAAGTTTAAAGTGCTATAACTTTTGATTGGAAAAAGATATTTCAAAATTTTTTTGAGCCAGATGAATCCTTTTAGTCTAAGCTATATGATAGCATGTTCAGAAAAAAGTATTTGCCGTGTTCAAAAACTGGGTCAAATCGGCATACAGGGGTTTAGACATCACAAATTTGCCCACAAAACTGAAATCTACAGGTCGCCTCGATCATTTTCACTGTTGAATGAATAAAATCGGCCCAGAAATGGCCGATTTATCAAGCAACAAAATTCAGTGTCCACATCGGCCATGGAAAATGACTACCTTTTTGTAGACACCCCTTATCTCGGGACTGGGGGACTATTCGAGGAAACAAAAAATTTCCGTCATAGCCCAGACCCCAAACCAAACATACTCGAAGGTCTTCAAAATTTGCCAACGTACAACAGAATGGAACGTAGGAATGTATATTTGTATGAGATCGCAAAAAAGATAGAAACTTAGTTTACACCCTAATAGTTCACCATATTTTTAAGTGAAAAATATGAATAGTCAGCTCGGTTATAAATATTTAGGCCTGAAAATTACAAACCTAGAAGTGAAAGATGTCAGATTTCCTACCTCTGAAGCTGTGGACAGACCTTCTGATGCTGTAGTGAGTTGGTCTTAAATTAGGTAGATCAAAAGCTTATTTTGCAATTTTTAAGTTCAACCAATTACATTGTAAAATTTTGAGAATTGTGTTTTGAAAGTTTTTAGCACTGAAATTGTTTTTTCACCCCCAAATAAAATCTTTTGATAAAATCATTCCTTTGCAGTTAAATTTACAAAGATAGAACGTATTGTAAACTGTTAAAGTAAAACTGTTTGTAACTAGTTAAGTAAGATTAATTAGCTGCACCCAAAACTTGACCCGATTCACATTCCATCATATTTCATTTCAGCATGGAACATCCATTGACTTCTCCGCTCCATATGTAATAATAACTGTGCAAAATGAAAATGGAGACAAGATTTCTAAAGGCTTTGGTTTTGCATTCACTTTGGGCAGAGGGAATGACCTGAGTAAGACACAATTTTTATAAAAAAATCTTATAAACTGCACTGCAGAATAGTTGTGACATTTGCCAGATTTGCAATGTAAATTAAGCACACATTTCTATATCTGGGGACTTGTGCCTGTATCTTGGGGCTGGGGGAGTATTAGATTGAATTGTTTTAGTTGTAGACTCCCTCCAAACCCAAACATACCTAAACAGCATCAAAATTGGGCAAGATACAACAAAATGGGAAACAATGAAAATGTGGTGCACCCCCAACCCCCCAATGGCCCCACACACGCTAGTTGACATCAACACCAAATGTCAACTGGTTCCGTTCCTAATTCAAAGATTGCATTTGAACGTCGTTCGTCCACTCGTCAGCAAGCTTTGAATCGGGATCGGCACCAGTTGACATCCCATTTCTGCATGGGTGAAAAGTCTCAACTATTCTGCACAATAGTGTATGATCAAAGTATAGGTAATTCAATTGTCAACTTGATAAAGTGCAATATTTCACGTTTCTAGTCTGCCAGGCAGTTCAATCACATGCCCACCTAGTGATTGGCTATTCACTAGGCACAATTTACAGTGATTTCAGTTCCTTTTGGAGACACCTTGTGCATGAACAACAGCTCAGATGGGTAAGATATTAGTAAAAAATATGTGTAATTTATTGCTAAACAGTTTTGGACCAGTGGCGGATACAAATATTGGCTCAAAATTTGGATGTATTTAGTTAAATGCATTCCATTTGATTATTTCTATTCACTCTGATCTATTTATATACATTGAACTGTCTTATACCAAAAAATTGCGTGGCAATAAGCCACTAGAATTTACACTCTTCATTTTATAACACTTACATTTTGTCACTGTTTTGTCACAATTGTCACATTTCAATAGCTGGGTCCTGAAAAGGGTGTCACACATATGGCTGTGGGTGCCATCCTCAATGCCTTGTGGGATTTGTGGGCAAAATTGGAGGGAAAACCTCTGTGGACATTACTGGCTGACATGGTTGGATTTTCCTTTCTTTTATAGAAGTATCTATAGAATTTTATTGTATTTTGAAGAATTATCTCAACTTTGCAGACACCAGAGGAACTATGCAGCACGATTCCATTTGAGCACATGTTAGTTATCAATAATCTATGTCAAAATACTGTATACCGTATTTGCTTGAATAATCCCCCTGGGGGATTATTATTTCGTCAGACATTTTTGAGGGGGGAACTATTCGAGCGGGGGAATTATTCAAGGGGGGAATTATTGTTTTATCAAAATTTTCGAGCATGTTTCTATTAACTCATCTCACGAAATATGCAACATAAACATAATAACGTGTCATTTTTGTTAAAATTAGGCACAACAAAAAAATCAAATCTTAAAAGGGGGGGATTATTCAAGGGGGGAATTATTATTTCCTCACTAGTCTTACAGGGGGGGATTATTCGAGGGGGGGAATTATTCAAGGGGGGGACTATTCAAGCAAATACGGTAAATTTCTTGAAAAACAACTCCCATGCATTGAATAGCCCCTCGATTAACCCCCATTGTCATTTGTTTTTTTATATGTAGCTTTAAACATTTTGAAGCTTGTAGTGGATGCTGGCAAATAGTTTGACTTAAAAATGACGCACTTGAATAAATCCTCCCTTTAACCCAACTTAGCTCAATTGTAGCGGAAGTGGTGAAAAATAACCAACTAGGTTTTTAGTAAGGTGTAGTCAACTGACTACACGCTTCACATGAAATCTAGGATAAGCCATCTGAAAAATTGGAATGATTCTGAAAGGAATGAAGCCAAAAATGGTTGTTTCACTGCAAATACTGGAGTGTTTTTGAAACCTCGAAACAATATTATTTTTTAACAATATTTTATAAATATTAAACAATATCTTTCATATAAAATGTTGACACTAACACAAGTGTAAAATGTCATGCAAACTATCAAAAGTCATGTAAAATATCATAAAAAATGTCAATGCACCAGTGACACCAATAGTAGTTTTCACACAAAATATCAATGTATTTATCAAATAATAATAATTTTCAAAATTTCACAATTCAGTACAAACGCGTTGACAAGGGAAGAGGCTCTGACGATTCTGAAAGAAAATGAAACCACAAAAGATAAGAGAAGAAGTTACCTTTTGAAAAATGGACTCCCCGCTTATGTGACATCTGTGGGATGGATTGGCTATGATGATAGAGAAATTGTTAAAGTGAGATGACTTTTTTTTAACTCGAGTGACTTATTGCTGTGCAATTCTCAGAAATTAAACGGTCTAATATGGAGTGCAATAGTTAAAGCGTATACGTCAAATATTTACCGGAAAGTTGGCACTGATTCAAAAATGTACCGCACAGTTAGTTTCATTTCACTTTAGAAAAACCAGAATTGATTATGTCGGCTAATAATCGAACGTTATCCGTCAGAAAAAAACGGTATTTTAGGCATAAGTAAACTCGGCGGACGTTATGGAAGTCAATGGTATAAGGAATTTTTGTACGAGTGCGGTATAAACCAAGAAAGGGTCACATTTAAATTTGGCCCACGTCCAAGTCGCTCTGCGTTTCAGACAAACGAGGGTGAAAAACGCAGGCATTCCTCAGACAGAACGAGTAACGCAAACGTAAATCCTGCGTCTTTCACCTCATCCGTAAAATACGTTACCAGACGCGTGCCAAGTTAACATACCGGATATCTATCACATTCGTCCTTTTTAGGAATTTGTTAGCACAGTTTAAGCTAGACATCTAGCTTTCCGACTGTGTATTTTTATATCCGTGCTTTTTCCATTTTTTTCACATTTGAAACTTAAATCGGTTTAAATAAACTGTGAATTGAACGTAATCCGTCCGTTTGAATTCGAATTTGAGACATATCTTCCTCATACATATAAGAAGGAAAGCTGACTCGTTTCATGTCTGCCGAGTTTAATTATGTAAACGCGCTTCTGGCGTTTGGCGCCATTTTGCTCTGGCGCCATTACTGCTTGGCGCTGTGATTCGGAAAAGCACCATGGCGCTTGACGCCAAAATCCTGGCGCTTCTAACATCACGAGTAGCATTGCAAAAAACGACCGATTTTGAGAAAATATAATTAAATATTATCTCAGAAAATCTCTCAAGAAAAAAATATAATTAAATCTCTTGGGTCATTTTTGAAAATATAATTAAATCTCTGAGAAAATCTCTTGCAGTTCAAAAAAAATCTCATAAAATCTCTCAACTTAAAGTATGATTCAATCGATATTTCAAGGCGTTTGAACCATTGAGAGTAGATATTAAGCACATTATGTGTCGTTAAACCTTTTCATTCACAATGACATATGATAACAGTATATTGTCTACTGACAGCACACTCTGTACTACCATCTAGTATCTGAATAATGAACAAAAATATGATTTAGGTACATCTGTCCTCGTAGAAGACTACATTGCTTTCGTGTGTGACGATCCCCAGAGAATTTATCAGACAACCTTTTCACCAAAATTTGGTAACTATATTTCCAAAGCATGCTGTCAACTCTTTAGTTGTTAAAATAGCTAGAACCCAGTGCACAAATTTACCCGGTGCACAAGTAAACAGCAACCTCCAGTGCCAATGTAGACCTACAGTACAGCCCCCGTACTTTTGAGTACTGGGTCTTCATGGGACTGCAGGGGTTCAGTATGGTTCAGGAGGGTTTAAAACATATTTAAATTTACACAAAAATACATATACTTGAGTACTAAGTAAATACATCTAAATTTCCTCTGAAAAAGTACCAGTATTCTGTTTTGTGTATAATAGTTTGTGTCTCTTGTTTGAAGTCTAATGTGTCTTTTGTTTGAAAGTACTTTAGTACAGAAATTGTATTTTGGATAGACTTTTTTATTGGCTCTTTCATGCCATAGAACAGAAAAAGGGGAGGAAAAACTACAAATAGGGGGGAAAATAACCAAAAATGGGTATATAAGAAAACATATACTGTAGTATGTCAAATTATCGCCCTCCTTGAATTAACCCCACCCCTCGAATCAACCCCCCTCAAATTTTGCTGGCAAATCATATACCCCCACGGGGGTATTTCGAGATAATATGGTAGTTAAAAATAGATGAAAATTGGCAAAAAAGCACATGAACTAGTGAATTTGAGGTGAAAATGGGCAAATATAGAGAGATTTTCTCGAGAGATTTTCACAATCAGAAGAAAATATAATTAAATCTCTCCGGAAAATCATGGAAAAAATATAAATCTCAGAAAATCTTATATTTTCTGAGATTTTCTGAGATTTTTTAAATATAAATCTCCCAGAGATTTTTTCAATGCTAATCACGAGTCGTAAGTATTCATAACTGAATGGTCCAAAAGTTTTATAGCCATATAAGCCGCTCCAGTTTATCAACACAGTTTCACACATCAGTTTTACAATAAAATTACATTAAGTAACTTTAATTTTGTTTTCATTTTACCAGAGGTGCAAGGAAGCGCTTTCGGACGGTTGGCGGAATTTCAAAATGAAAGTTGGAATCAACTTGAAGGACGATGTTAGACGGGCGAAAATTATCAGGGAGACAATCGGAAATGACTGTAGATTGGTGAGAAAAGTGACATTGATTTAAAAATTGTAATTCCATTTTTAGAATAAATACGTCACTTTTTGCAATTTGTCACTTTATTGTGTACAGATGATGGATGCAAATCAAAAGTGGGAAGTATCTGAAGCCATCGAGTGGATGAAAAGTTTGGCACAGTTCCAACCCACTTGGATAGAGGAGCCGACAAGTCCCGATGATGTGATAGGACACGAGCAAATTGCACACGTTCGGTTTATCATTTATTTATATTTAGTTCACAGACTGCACATTTCAGAGTGAAATTTACAGAAGTCCATTTAAAAACAAAATTTTCCTGGTAGGTATTTATTTTTCCAATCGCTGTTGGTTAAGCGGCGTTTACACTGCATTTTGTGCCGACAAAAAAAGAAGACAAAAAATTTCGTAATTCCACAATAAAGTTCCATATCTGCAAGACAAAGCAGTGAAGTATACTCACTAGTTGAGTGTACACACATGCCAATTTGCAGATAATTCGGGCATGTCGTTCAAGACTTAAAAACAAATTACACTTGTCGGTTCGGTTTTCGTTTTGTAACCGAACCGACAAGTGTAATTTGCTTTCAAGTCTTGAACGACAGGCACAAATTATCTGCAAATTGGCATGTGTGTACACTTGATTAGTGAGTATACTTCAGTGGCTTTCCTTGCAGAGATGGAACCTTATTCCGTAATTATGGAACTTTTTCACTCGTTTTTTTTTTGTGCCGGCACACGAAACCGTGTAAACGCCGCTTTAAGCGGGAATTAGAGCTCAGCGTCGATTCGACGTGAAATGATGACGTGAAATGATGTCGTGAAATTAATTACACAAGTGTGGATCATGCTACGGGTCTACAATTTTCTAAGGATAATATATGAATCAATACCTTAATCGTGTCCAATACTGAGTGTTATCAGCCACAACTAGAGCGAATTGAAAAATTCAATTTTTATCATTCCACGTCATCATTTTACGTCAGGGAACAACTTGACATTTCACGTCAGACTATTGCAAGCAATAGTCTGACGTGAAATGTCAAGTTGTTCCCTGACACTGTGACGTGAAATGATGATGACGTGGAATGATAAAAATTGAATTTTTCAATTCGCTCTAGTTGTGGCTGATAACACTCAGTATTGGACACGATTAAGGTATTGATTCATATATTATCCTTAGAAAATTGTAGACCCGTAGCATGATCCACACTCGTGTAATTAATTTCACGACATCATTTCACGTCATCATTTCACGTCGAATCGACGCTGAGCTCTAATTCCCGCTTAACTGCTGGACAATTTTTCACTGGACTTCATTCGTCGTTGTACGTAAATGTTACAACGTGCCGCGAAAAATGCTCTGAAAAAATCGACCATAGTAAAGGTGATGCAGTGTATGAGAAAAAATTGGAATTTTTTCTATATTCAGATGGATTATGGTAGTTCGCTGCGAACCTTATTGCAGAGTTGTTAAAATACCGGTATTTTTGGAAAGCGTAAGCGTAAGCGTAAATGCACTTTCCAAATTTTGAGTATGGATACTGTAAGAGTAAGGTATTTTTAAAATACCTAAGAAAGCGTAAAAAAAAGCGTGAGCGTTATTGAGCATCGGAAAATACCCTTGCTTTCACATTTAGATCAATGCATCACAGACTCTGCCCATTTTTGCTCAGTTAATTCTTTTCCAATCAAGCTCTAGGTGACATTTTTCGGACATCCACTTGGTAGTCTCGGAGTTCGTGCTGTTGACGGTAACAGCATAGTCATCCGAATCCATTTTCAATCTCAAGATTACCAATCTAACGCCACGATATTGCTCGACTACACAATATTGACCAGACATTCATATTGCGACACACAATTTGTACATGTGCCGCTATTTCCAGTGCATTGCTGCACACACACAGTCCCTATTTTTGTATTTTTCCTTCATTTTTTGTAGTTTTACACTTTTTCAAAAGCGTAAAACTGGGCCATGTGGACAACTTTTTTACGCTTTTAGTATCCGAGTGATTTGACCAGGAAAGTGTTATAAAGCGTAAGGGTATTTTACGAAAGCGTAAGCGTAAGCGTAAGTACAAATACCCATTTACCCGGGTATTTCGGGTAAGCGTAAATACGCTTTCCCAACTCGCCCTTATTGTCAGTCAGCAAAGTGCCTACAGCAAAAAAAACCAATACCCCAACGAAAAAATCGCAGGAACTACGAGCATTGAAAATCGGCGTGGCAACGGGTGAACACTGCTGCAATCGAATCATATTCAAGCAATTGCTGCAGCGAAATGCGATCGGATTTTGTCAAATTGACGCGTGCAGATTGGCCAGTGTGAATGAAGTTTTGGCTGTGCTTTTGATGGCGGCAAAGTTCAAAGGTCTGTTAATATAAAAAAATGAAAATAATTTTTTTAGGCACGAAAAACATGTCGAGTGTATTCGGCTGCGTCTTTTTCTTTTAAAAATTTAAATAAGTATACTGCTGGCGCGTTATCGACTAATACATGACAAATTTTGCGATCTGCCGAGTACACCAGTTTTTTGTCATGTCGAGTGATTGACGTTTTCATTTTTCATTTTAAGTATACCGTATATCCTCGAATTACCCCCCAGGGGGTTTATTCTTTCAGAGTGAAAATTTTGGGAGAACAACGTGAAAAATGCAACAATAACCGCAATTTATAAGTTTTTACAGCTTTTTATAAGGATGTAGATGGTATAAACGATGTTCTAACGTAACATAGTAAGTGTTTTGAACGTCTGTTAAGCATTTCCCGGACCACAATATCATAGTGCCCATTTTGAGGGGGGGGGGGGGGGTATTTCGAGGAAATACGGTAAATTCACCCAGATAAAATTCATCAAAAAATCCCATTAAATTTCCAGTGCCAGTGTGTCCGCACGCGGGCGGCGTGGGCCTGTGCGAACTGGTCCCACATTTGAGTGCTATCAATTACATCGCTATTGCTCCGACTTTGGATGATGTGTTAGTTGGGGTAATTTATATTTACATACATATTAGCGATGTTTGACGCCAGCGCCAATGTCAATGGCGGCATGGCGAGGCGCCCAGTAATGAACTAGAAAAATCACTAATTTTAGAAACTTTTTCACCATTAAATTCACAAGTTATTGTGTTTTTGCATATTTTATGCTATTTTGGATATTTTGTCCCTATTTTGACCATTTCTCTCCTTTTTATGCCTTGAAAAAGCCTTAAAAAGCCTGTTTGAAAGACGTTTTCTGTATTCGCGTACTTTCAAAAAGTACGCGAGTAAATGAGTACTGGTATTTTTTTCGGGAGGAAACGTAAACATATTTACGCAGTACTCGAGTATCCGTATTTATCGAGTAATAAACGCAAATACGTTTAAACAACTATGGATACGTCCCTGCAGAGTTGGAAAAACGTATTTACGTTTACCCGAAATACCCGGTTATTCGGGTATTTATACTTACGTTTACGTTTACGTTTTCCAAAAATACCATTACGTTTTAGTACGTTTTCCTGGCACAATTACCCGGGTACCAGAGAAAACGTAAAAATCCAGCTACACGAAACCACGCGTCTATGAAATGTGCTCTATTACCGCAGTCACATTGATTTTGTGTAAATAGTTCTACCGCTGGACCTAAATAATGCCAATTATGTTGTGTAATTGTCTTTTTGACAGTGAAAATATTGTAAATAAGTGCAATCAACCAATTGTAAATGTATTCAATGTGTCAATTTTCGAATATGAACAGTGTCTAGGAATGTGTTACCTATAAATACAAGCAGAAAAGTGGAATGTGTGTACGCATTTGTGTTGTGGATTTTACAATCATTCACTGTTTTGTTTTATTTATATCCTGCTCAAGTTTTGCAGTAATGGAATTTTTGATGAAGAAGTGTGCTAATCCATGTGCTAAACTGCGAGGCCATCAGCACCAACGTTTGTAAACAAATAGACAAAAATTAAAATAAAATTTTTTTGTTTGCTATGAATGTAAGTGAAAAATATGGATGGAAATTATGTATACATTGTTGAAAATGTCACAACAATGGTATTTTCAGAAGCTCTGCTCATATGGGGCACTTCTTGAAATTTTTACGTTTACGTTTTTTTTACGTATTCCTTGGTATTTTAAAATACCTTACGTTTTAGTATTTATACTTTAGATTTGGAAAAGGTATTTACGTTTACGTTTACGTTTTCCAAAAATACCAGTATTTGAACAACTCTGCGTCCCTGTTTACGATCGATATTTCTGAAGGTGATAAATATGGTTGAGATAAATCTGAGTTTACCACAACGTTAACTCTAAGATCTAATATCATTGTGGGGGAAACTCTTATTTAAAGCCGATTTCTCATTTCTCCACAAATTTCAGTCGTGAACTGTGTGCAGCACAGCTTTCGATTTAATTTCGCTTTTTATTTCAACCAAAAAACTTTTAATTTCACTTTTCAGCATGGTCGAGTACGTGGACCATCTGCACGAGCATTTCATACATCCAGCTGAGGTGCGCCGCGGATGCTACGTGCTTCCAAAGGTAAATTTAAATTAAGTACCGTATTTCCTCGAAATACCCCCCGGGGGGTGATTGTTTCATTAGTGGTCCCAAGAGGGGGTGGGGGGGGTTAAACGAGGGGGGTATTTCGAGGGGGGGGGGTGATTATTTCACAAGAAAATTTTTGAAAACCAAGTACGAAATTGTCGTCTGAAACGTACGCAGACGTCGAAAAATGCAACAAAAACCGCCATTTATAAGGTTCTGTAGACTAATATTAGTATGTAGATGGTATGTACACTGTTCTAACGTGACACCTACATTGTTTTAACGTGTGTTCTGCAGTACACAGAACACAAACTACAGTTATTGTCATGTACGTTCCCTTTACACTCAATTTGGGGGGGGTATTTCGAGGGGGGGGGTGATTGTTTCATAGTGGTCCCGAGAGGGGGGGTCAAACGAGGGGGTGGGGGGGGGTATTTCGAGGAAATACGGTAGATAAAGTTTAGAGCAAGTTCTGAATGGCACCGAATAGAGCCGTGCAAATTGTGGAGCGTGGTGCCAATCCCAGACTGTGTAAAGTGTAAAGCAAAATGTAAAATATCATGTATAGGTATGTCGATTATCATGGCATGGCAGATGTAAAGTAAAGTGTCAATTGTCAAATGTAAAGTTCAGTAATAAAATATTTCTTTTTTTTGTTTTGATTGACATTTTACATGACACTAGACATTTTACTTTACACTTAACAGGGTCTGGGGTGGGACTACCCATGCCGATTAACCGTGAATTGTGATTAGGGATGGACACCTTTTTTACATTTACAAAAAAATCATCTTGAAACCCTGCTGGCGCCATTTTGGCGCCTTTTAAGGTACTTTTAGAGCAGGGCGCTATGGGGCCACTTAAAAAAGGGCGCTGTCAGTTGGCGTTTTGCCAAATTTACAACTGTCGTCAAAGAGCGGGCTTTTGGCGTTTCGCGACAAAATCCTCTCAAACTCGCGACTCTCAAAATTGATTTCTTCAAATCTTTCAGTTTCAAATCTTCACCTTTTTCACACAGGTTCCTGGTTATAACACAGAAATGCATTCAAGTTCAGTAGCTGATTACGAATATCCAACTGGAACATTTTGGAGGGACAAACTGTACCAGTGATAAAAAATAAATTGAAAGCGTGGGATACATCAAATCGTATTTAGCGTTCCAAAATGGGGGATTTTTAGTAAATATGATTGGATATGATTTCAGAAAATTTCTAAAAAGTAAAATAAATAAAAATCTCTAAAAAGCGCATTGAATATATAAATATAGGTAGATGAGGTATTTTTTATATTTTCTTATCGTTAAAAATATAGTTAAATCTCTGAAGAAAACCCTCAAGAAACAAGCAATAACTTTGATTTAAAAAACATTTCCTTATATTCAAAAAATATAATTATCCTTTCTGGAGATTTTTGGAATGCTAAGCATATTCAATGTCTATCTACGTGAAATAATCTTGATTTGCATATTTCTTTCACATTAACATATCTGTTTGTTATTGTCTAGCCATGTATCTAGCTATTTCAAACTCTTCAAATAGATCAGATACAAATGTAAACTATTTTACATTTATTATAGTGCACATTTATTTTCTGTCGCATCACTTGGCTACTACAGAGAATAAACTATCAACAGGAAAAACAGCAGTGTAAACTGGTGTGACTAATTGCTACACAATTCTCCAAAATCAAACAGTCTAATATCCAGTGAAACTTCCATCCTTGACAGATTAGAAGAAGTTGGCATTTGGCAATAATCCAATGAAATATCCAACTGGGTATCTATCACAGCTTTCCATATACCCAATGAAATTCAAATTTTAGACATAAGTATTTGGGTTCTAACTAGTATACAATTGTATAGCAATAAGTCACTCAAATTCGATACACAGGACATGTCTAGATCAGCACTAATTTTCCTACTTTTAATATCATTCACACAATTTGGCGACACAAAATCGACATGTATCATATCATATCGCAAATGTCGTCAAAATACCTTGGACTCAAATGCTGAGCACTGGACTTTTATAATGCTAGATGTTAGCAAGGCGTGTCTGCAACAGGTAAATAAATATTGCGTTAAAACTGTAGTAAAGAAGTGTACAAAAAATAGAACAACATAGGGTGCACTTCTATTAGAAGAAATATGGTAGTTGAGTAGTAGTGTAGTGGGGTTGCCACCAAACCCACTATTGTTATGTTTCATGTGTACACCTGTGACTACTTTTGATGCATGTGCAGTTCAGCATTGGGCAATAACTTTGCTCTCCCAACTGTGCCTTGGGGTGGTGGTAGTGATGGAATGGCGCCATGGCGCTGGCGCCATTTGAGGGCGCCAAAGGGCGCCGCGCCATGGCGCCATGGCGCCTTTTTCTGTGGCGCCCTTGGCGCCTGGCGCCCACATTCTGAAAGGCGCCATGGCGCCCTTGGCGCCCTTTTTCCGTGGCGCCCTTGGCGCCTGGCGCCCTGCTTTAAAAGGGCGCCAAAAAGGCGCCAGCAGGGTTTCAAGGTGAGTGTTGTATAAATGAACAAAAAATGAACAACGCATCCGTTGATGATCTAAATTCGCCAGAAAAATGGACTTTCGTTTGAAGTGGTTTGAAAAGTGAGTTTGAAAAAAGTGGTTTGAGTGGGTGGGAATCTTTCGTCCAATGGTTCATAAGGTGTGCCTGACCGATCAGAAGACGAGAATGATGGACCATCGAATTTGCAAAATCATAAATCATGGATTCAAATCGTTGCAATTCCGTTTTTGTCCATTTCAAGGGAACATTGATTGAAAAAGTCTATTTTAAGTGAATGGATTGTTATCTAATGACAATTTCCATGGTGTTTGAATTTGTCATGTGGATTTTATATAAAAAACTTATGTTGCTAGTCTTGTTTTTGTTAATTAAATCCTGGAGAACGTGAATTAAGACGTAAATGCATGTACTAAAGTGCTGTAGAAGCATTTTTAGCACACACAGGGTGTTGTACGCACCTATTTTTGCTGGCGCCCTTGGCGACTGGCGCCCTATTTTTCAAATGGCGCCATGGCGCCCTTGGCGCTTGGCGCCCTCTTTCCGTGGCGCCCCTGGCGCCTGGCGCCCACTTTCAGAATGGCGCCATGGCGCCCTTGGCGCCTGGCGCCCTTTTTCTGTGGCGCCCTTGGCGCTTGGCGCCCACTTTCCGAATGGCGCCATGGCGCCCTTGGCGCCTGGCGCCCTTTTTTCTGGCGCTTTTCCATCACTAGGTGGTGGACGTCCGCGTTGCCCAACATCTCGTTTTACTAAATTCACAAAATTTAAATTTGAAATTTTCACTACTTTCTGTAAATCCTTGACTTTGTCTTTCAACATAATGCTTTTTACTTCTCATTGAAAAATGGGGTAATGTTTCAAATTCTTCATCACAATCTGTGGCTGTCATACTGTAATTTCTCGAAATACCCCCCTCGAAATACCCCATCGAAATACCCCCTCGAAATGGGCAGTATGAATTAATAAACCCCCACGAAATATACCACCCCCAATTCAGTGTAAAAATGATGTAATGACAAAAAGTGGTGGCAATGCAGAACACACGTTAAAAACAATGACTGTGTTACCGTAAATGCTCTATTAGGACGACCCCCTCCAATAAAGCGACCTCTCCAATAGTACGACCCCCTTTGGCACGATGTGTAAGTAAAAAGCGACCCTCTCCAATAATCCGACCCCCTCCAATAATCCGACCCCCAAAGAAAAATTTAAAAAAAAGAAAAACGATGTCGCAATCTTCGGACGCCGCTAATTTGACGGACAAATTGGCGACTAGTTCGCCAGAGCCAGCGGACAATTCGCAAGAGCTGGCAGGCAGTTCGCAAGGGTCGGCGGGCAGTTCGCAAGAAAACTACCGTATTGCTTTACGGTGCCACGCTCGTACGCGTTGAATGAAAAGTAGAGTTGTTGAGTTTTTGAAAAATACAATACGACCCTCTCCAATAAAGCGACCTCTCCAATAATGCGACCCCCAAAAATGTGCTGAAAACAATAAACCGACTGTCGCCTTATTGGAGCATTTACGGTACATTAGAACATTGTTTATACCATCTACATACTTATATAAGTCTGTAGAGTACCGTATTACCTCGAATTACCCCCCTTGAATTAACCCCCCCTCGAATTAACCCCCCCACCCCTCAAAATGGGCTGGGGAAATAATAAACCCCCTCGAAATACCCCCTCTCCGGAATGATGTACATCATGTATGCAATGTACATGATGTATTTATTACTACTTATTTGCATAGCAGCTACTCTTTTATCCTCATTTGTGTACAGATGTACATCTATAGCCCCAATATAACCTATATTCTCACATTTATTACCGTTTTTGTGTAAGAAATAGCGTATTCTTTACTACGAATTCCACGAAATTTTCTGGCGAAATAATAAACCCCCCTCGAATAAACCCCCCCTCGAATCAACCCCCCTCAAATTTTGCTGGCTAATTAATAAACCCCCATGGGGGTATTTCGAGGTAATACGGTAGACTCATATTTATAAGTTGTGTTTACTGATGCATTTTTCTACATCTGTGTACGCTGCAAACAACAAATTAGTACTGGGATTTCAAGAAATTTTTGGCGAAATAATAAACCCTCCTCGAAATACACCCCACGTTTACACCCCTCAAAATTTTCACTCTGAAAAAATTTACCCCCAAGGTGTTATTCGAGGAAATACGTTACTCGTACTTTTCGTTTAAATTTCCCTATTTGCAGTACCGCAATTGCTTGGAGCTTGCTGCAAGCTGAAATGATCTGTGCGGGATTTCAGGCGGAAGACAAGAAAACGGAGAGTGTGCTGTGATATTTATGTTTCTTCTCTAGTTGTAAACGAATACGGGCCACATAAATACCTAGTACATATCATTTAAGTAGGCAGAATAGTTGGGACTTTTTCACCATAGAGAAACAGTAGGCTGGGGGTTCACGTCACTTTTTGGCTTCCCAGTTTTTCTCCCTTGCCCAATTTTGATGCTGTTTGAGTATGTTGGGGTTTGAAGCTTGGGCTACAACTAAAAAAATTGATTGCCATGCTGACCATGCTCTCATCATGCAGGCAGGCAGTCCACTATATTGAAAATTTTCATGAAAAATGGATGTCGGAATTAGATACAAAATACAAAACTTTTCGCGTCAAACATTCCACGTCATCATTTCACGTTACATGCTCGAGCTCTAATTCCGGCTTAAAACATGATAGGCCCGATACGGTCCAAAATGTGAAAAGTCCCAACTATTCTGAAACATGAACAAATTGAACAAAAATGTGACTGCTCACACAATGTATGCAGATGACAACTCATAGGGTGGTCATCCCGGGCACATGTAGCCAACCACCCAGGATATCCACCTATGGTATCCAAATGTTTTGCACATTCATCATTTTGAAATTTTGGCAGTGTTAGTCATGCAGTGAAAAAGTCCCAACTATTCTGCACGCTAGTGTATAACAAAGTCCCTGTCTTTTAGTTCTCAACAGAGTTGTTCAAATACTGGTATTTTTGGAAAACGTAAACGTAAACGTAAATACCTTTTCCAAATCTAAAGTATAAATACTAAAACGTAAGGTATTTTTAAAATACCAAGGAATACGTAAAAAAAACGTAAACGTAAAAATTTCAAGAAGTGCCCCATATGAGCAGAGCTTCTGAAAATACCATTGTTGTGACATTTTCAACAATGTATACATAATTTCCATCCATATTTTTCACTTACATTCATAGCAAACAAAAAAATTTTATTTTAATTTTTGTCTATTTGTTTACAAACGTTGGTGCTGATGGCCTCGCAGTTTAGCACATGGATTAGCACACTTCTTCATCAAAAATTCCATTACTGCAAAACTTGAGCAGGATATAAATAAAACAAAACAGTGAATGATTGTAAAATCCACAACACAAATGCGTACACACATTCCACTTGTCTGCTTGTATTTATAGGTAACACATTCCTAGACACTGTTCATATTCGAAAATTGACACATTGAATACATTTACAATTGGTTGATTGCACTTATTTACAATATTTTCACTGTCAAAAAGACAATTACACAACATAATTGGCATTATTTAGGTCCAGCGGTAGAACTATTTACACAAAATCAATGTGACTGCGGTAATAGAGCACATTTCATAGACGCGTGGTTTCGTGTAGCTGGATTTTTACGTTTTCTCTGGTACCCGGGTAATTGTGCCAGGAAAACGTACTAAAACGTAATGGTATTTTTGGAAAACGTAAACGTAAACGTAAGTATAAATACCCGAATAACCGGGTATTTCGGGTAAACGTAAATACGTTTTTCCAACTCTGGTTCTCAATTGGAAATTAACTCACATTTCTAGGTGATATTTAGTTTTGACTTACCTAAAAAATATGTTGTTTTTCAGCTGTGGCTTCCTTATCATTTGTCGAACTTCTAGAGGAAATGAGGATTTGTACAAGTGAAAAAAGAATGGATTTTCCTTTAAAGGTAGAATAAATATACCGGACAGACTCCAATATACCAACAGTTGCTGAAAGGTGTTGATCAGATAAACCATGGGTATATCACATGTTATAACAGAATTCAGCATTCAATGGCTGGCACTAAAAAACAAATTCAATATTTTCGATTTCCGTCTATCCAATTACACAGATAGCATCTGATGCTAATGAGTTCAGTGAAATGTTCATGTTCCGTTTTATAGTCAAAAAACCGAATGTTATACATTTTTTGAAAAAAACATTCCATCATGAGTCATGACGCCATCGTAAATAAAATCAAAATTGTCCCAAAAATAACGTTTCCGGGAAATCTAATATTTGTCGCTTGTATAACGCGACAAAGTATGTTGTTTTTACTCACCCCCGAGTACAGAAAGTGTAAAGTATAAATTATTTGCTTTTACTAATAAAGTAAATGATAGTGGACTACTTTTTTCCCACAAAGCATAAATGTGAGTATTTTTTCTCAGAAAAGCATAAAAGCGAGTAGAATTACCTTTTCTTTCTGGAAAAGGTATTATGAATGTTTACCCCGCACAACAAAAAAGCTGTTTTCTTTCGATTGATAAGTGTTATTTATGAAAAGCAGGGGTCTTGAATGGGGATGGTCCGGCCGTAAAGTAAACCCGGCTGTAAAGTAGAGGGTGCTACTTTAGGCCGGACATCATTACGGCAGTGTTGTTTAAAGTACTGAACTTTTTTCAAAGTAAACGTAAACGTAAAGTATTTTATTTTTAGTCACACCTGAATACAGAAAACATAAAGTAATTTTCTACTTTTACGCTGTGTAAAAGGTGAGTAAACGTAAATATCTGTAAATACTCGTTTTCTGTACTCGCGTACTTTCAAAAAGTGCGCGAGTAACTGAGTACTGGTATTTTTTCGGGAGGAAACGTAAACGTATTTACGCAGCACTCGAGTATACGTATTTATAGAGTAAACGTAAATACGTTTGTACAACTATGCATTACGGCCGGATTTACTTTACGGCCGGGTTTACTTTACGGCCGAGATCTCGCCGTCTTGAATGGCAAAAATACTCGTTCTGTACTCGCAAAAATTACTCTACTGTACTCAAGTACTCTCAAAAAGTAAGCGCACATGTGAGTCCAGATGCTTTTTCAAAGTATGCATATGCGTATTTATCCGAGTATGCGAGTTTCTGGAAAGTGTAGAAGGGAGCATTATCAATATTTACTCTGAACAATAAAACTGGATTTTTCTTTCTATTATAAAGTATTCTTTATGAAAATGAAATTAATTGATGGTAAGCAGTCCAAAAATGGGTAAAGTATAGTGGAAAATACTCTTTCCATACTCAGAAAAATTACTCTATTGTACTCAAGTACACTCAAAAAGTAAGGTAAAGGTGAGTACAGATTCTCATTTCAAAGTAGGTATGCGAGTGCGTATTTACTCAGTACTCGGGTATGCGTACTTTTTGAGTAAAAGTGAATACGCATTAACAACTGTGATGCGGTCCACCAATAGAACTTTGGAGCCGCGCAGACCTGGCAAAGCTAGAGCGTATGTTCCGAAAAAAAGTGATCAGAATGGATATGAAAAACCTGTACCTGAGCCGCATGGTCCTCGGCCTGAGGTAAATGCGGAGACTGTAGATGTAGACGAGATTGAAACTGAGTTTTAATGAGCCGGGGTTTTAATTCAACGGGTGGACAAGTGACAAAAAAAGTGGGATGGGAAGTATTGGCTTGTTGCACAAGTTTGTACCGTTTCATCATCTGCCGTGGGGGTTGGCAGATAAATATCCACCCGGCGGTGTATATTTTTGATATTATGAACAAAACGAAATGTTGGCACCGTGCCAGCTTACAAGTTGACATGATTACCCCCCCTATGCATGAGTTTCACCACTCAGTGATCCATATTTAATGTGTGGTTCACCATTGAACCAAAAAAATCAAAGGGATAAAGACATTTTTCCAGGAGTGTTGGTACAGTGCATATTGGCATCAATTTATACATCATGCACCTTGTATACATGATGTACCTTATTCCAGCCGGTGTGTATTTCGATGGGGGTATTTTGTCTCAGCTCGGAAAGCCCTGTTGGTATTCCGAGGGGGGGCTAATTCAAGGGGGGTATTTCGAGGAGATACGGTAAGTTGACATTTGTCTTTGTAACTTTGTCACATCGCAGCCGCAGGAGAATGTCCCAGTCGCACGCAGTCTCAAGCAAAAAAACTGTCGCGATAATCATCCTTATTATACTTGTTCGTTTTGCATAATTTTATGACCATAATAGGTATGTTAATATAAATGGGAATCAGTGGACGTTACAAATGGAATGAAATGAATTTTTAAATTTTCGACTGCAACATCTGAAAGTTCATGTGTTCAGATCGCCTGTCAATTAAAACTCAACCTATCAGTCTACCATTACCGTTTCGACTCGTTCATACATTGTCGTTGTTGTCTTTTTATGTCAACTTGGTAACCCGATTTCGTTCGTTTCGTTGTGCAGAGCGGTCATTTCCTTTTTAAAATTTTGTATACGGAATTTCGTTGGCACCGCGCCAATTTTGTAAAAACGCTGTGATAACTCTGAAAAACGAGAGCTGTAAAAAGGTCATCAGTAGTGATGGAATGGCGCCTTGGCGCTAGCGCCCACCAATGGCACCAAAAGGCGCCAGCGCCATGGCGCTGGCGCCCTTCTCTGCGGTCTGAATTGACTCATCAATACATTTTCACACCTAAGAAACTCAACCCGACCCGCAGTCGGAGTAATCCTGGTCGCTGCGGCGACGCTTCTGGCTTGCGGCTTGATTCCGTTGTATCAGCGGCGCGCGCGCGTCCGAAAAGTACCACCGCGCAAGCCCGACGAACATGGTAAGGACGAACGGCAGCGAAGACCGAGTAAAGCTTCGGATGGGGCTGGGCAGGTTAGATTGGAGTGTGCGGGCAGTTCCAGACACAAAGTAAAGTGTCATGTAAAATGGCATGTTGTCATGAATCCGTGTATTCAGCCGTTTTTCAGTTATACGATTCAGAGCGTTTTTACCGCACTATCTTCCCTCTTACTCCACTTCACCGGCCGCTTGCCGCTGGTGTGCACTGCACTGGGCCCGGAGGTCCAGGTTATAAATGCGTGTGTAAATTTTAAGGAAACGTGTCTGAAGAAGGTAGGTTTTGCAGAACGTGCAGTGGACCACTCGGGGCCCACGCTGTTCCGTTTACAGCAGCACGCACAGCGCCTACACTTAGCACAAGCAGCGCGGTAATTAGAGCGGTTTGTTTATTAACAAACTTAGGGGAAAACAGTTAGTACTTAGTGCCAAGACAGAAGGGGGTCCAAGTTGGGGTTGAGAAGAGAGTTTATTTTTAAGGGCGATGGAAGAACACTAGCGGCAGAGTAGAAGCAAAGTCAATTTTTGCTACAAGTCGAAATATTGGTGAAAAAACAACAATTTCAGCTACTTATAAGGCGAATGAAACTACCATAATTGACATGAATAAAAAGACTAAAAAAGCATAATGTCAAGAATGTACAGAATCACTTCCAAATCACATAAGCTCTGATGTAAATACTCAGTAAAATCATAGCGTACAAATACTCATAAAAAATGTAATTAATTAAGCCAACAAAATACGCGGTAATAATTAAGACGGCTAATAGCGACAATATAAAGGCTTCATGCGACATGGGGCTTAATGACTAATTAATAGCTTACTCTAGAGACAATCAACTACTTCCATAATTACCTACAAATCCCTACTTAATCAAATATAATCTAGGACAGGTAACAGCGCAGTGCAATGCATAGGTAAAAATGACGGGAATGAAAGGACCATGGCTAAAAGCGAATACGACATCATGAACTATCATAGGAAATCAAGCTAACAGGTAATTAGACAATAATTACAAGCTTACAACTACCACTAATTAATCAGACTAATAACTGCGATTAATTAAGCTCATGGGAATGAAAGACACTGGCGTGAAACAGTACATACAATATGTTCTACATGTCACTTGGAACTTTTGCATGGGGTTTTGTATTCATAAGTTACGGTAACTAACGGAATGCTCGCGGGCGCAAAATGCTTATCACCCCCAACCTCGCGACCCACTATTGTGACTATCCGGTTGGCTAGCGCCCGTGAGAAAGGTTTCAGCCCGATGGCCACACCCTTCCAAGTGCGATGGAATATTTATGCTGGGGTGGTGGAAAATGTATTTTTTGGACTGCAACTTGTCACTTGGGGCGTTATCAGAAGCTGTTCCTACCACCCACCAATACTAGATGACGCACGACAATCTAGTCAACATGGGGAGGAACTCGGAACAGTATTTGTTTTGGTATTTTTTGAGTAAAATTCATTGTTCCTGGCTTCCAGTCACCACCTACCTATCAGTCGTCAGTCTCCGCCTCTGCCCAAAGATAAGTAAAGGGTGGAATGTGCATTCGGCCACCCAGAAAGTCACAACAGTGTGCCGACGACCTCAAAGGCGTCCACACGCCACGCCGCGGCATTTTAAAGTGAAAATGTGAAATTCCCCTCTCACATTGTGCCACGTGGAATGTAATTTACATTTGAGCTAGACATAACTTAGCTAATATTACCTAAGTCAGTTTGGCGCACATTAAAAAAACAATTAAGTGGGGATAAGGAAACAAAATTGTGCAGAGCACTATAACCGCTAAAAACATGGTAAACTCGGTCTGCCAGTGTAGCGGCGTCGATCTTGCTGTGCAGTGCTCTGTCGGGGAACTGTGCAGCCCACTGCATGGCCGCGCATGCCGTGCAGGCCCCATGGACTACGAAAAGCTGCCAAAATATCTGAGGGGGTTTATTTAAATTTAGTTTACAAAACACATTACAGTTTACGTTCCATGAATTATTATTGCATTTGGTTCTCTAAAAATTTGTGGGGTGGTGTCTTTCCCATCGTAAAAAACACTCTGACAATGTAAAATGTCATGAAAATGTCAATCTAAACAAAAACGAAAAGATTTTACTGCTGAACTTTGCATGATAATTGACACTTTACTTTACATTTGTCATGACAATTGACACTTTGCATTACATTTTGCATGTCATTTTACACTTTAGTTCAGAAATTCAAGTCAGAAATTCGTCAAGTTTCAAATTTGTCAATTCAGAAATTCTTCATAAAATATATACTGTAAATCCTCGAATATGTCCATGTGGGGGTTATTTTTCGTCAGAATATTTGAGAAGGGGGAGTTATTCGAGGGGAAGTTATTATTTCGTCGGAATATGCATGATCAATACACTGTCTGAATGGGGTTAAATGAAACGTTTGCATAAACGTGTATAACAGACTGGAAATCCCGTAATTCATGCAATGAAATCAATGCTAGTGTGCATCAACTGCAAAAAAATAATTCTTCTAATGAACATATAAATACATAGGTACATACATTTTTTATACATGGGTGTCTTTCCCACCCATCAAATGGGGGGGGGGGGAGGGTTTCGAGGGGGGAGTCATTCGAAAGTGGGCCTATTCGGGGTTTACGGTATATTGTTTTCAGACCACAGAGGAAGAGTACCGGGCGCATATGATGTACAGCAGTTGAGGTTGCCCGGTGGATACTCTAAATTACCCAAGAAAACAGTAACCTATCTAAATTGGTGATTTATGCAGGGTTCTCCAATGGGGGTGGGACCCCCGAATTGCCCTGCTAGTTATCTTAGTGTGGAGGAAAATTTTTGAGAAGTTTTACTCAAAATCACCAATTTTTGTAAGACCCCTTTTGTCCACTTCCACCCTTCACCAAAATCTCCAAACATGTATTAAACCTCTACAAAAACCGCAATTCCATTTTTCACGTTACCCATTCCTCAAAATCTATCTAACCCCAAGCGAGGTTCAAAATTAGTGATGGAAAAGTGCCAGGGAAATAGCGTCAAGCGCCAATGGCACCCTGTCTCTTCAAGAAATTGTGTCAGGCGCCAGAGATAATTAGCAGTAATCAAATTAATTACACTACGATGGCCAGAGCCAATGCTTTTGACGCGTTTTTGAAATTGAGTTTGAAGTTTTTGAAATTGAGTTTGAAGTTTTCGAAATTGAGTTAGAAGTTTTTGAAATTAAGTTTGGAGTTTTTGAAATTGTGTGCGGCGTTTTTTGGTGCCCTGAAATGGCGCAATTCCGTTACTAGTGCTAATTTTGGAGACCCTGGATGATGGAGATAAATAGGTAAAATAAATATGAGAAACTGATGTGTAAAGGTGGAGTTACGACATAAAGACAAATAAAAAGTGAAACGTGAAGTAAAAAGTCACAGATAAATAGAATATATTTTTATGTTTTCAATGTTTTTTTAAAATTCATGTTCAAAACTTAATTATTTCGCAAGAATGTAATACACGTGCGAGATGTTATTTTCAAGTTAAAAAAACGTATGATGAAAAATGGTCCAATTTGCGATCAATGCATGCAATGATCGACGACAAATGCGCCATCGTGAAAATTCTATCGTCGGAACCATTCGAGATTACGTCGGAACATTTTCCATCACACGTTTTTTATTTAACTTTAAAAAGAAAGGCTATTTACATAGGCCCCGTCCGGGGACCGGTACCCGGCAAAAAATAAAATTTTTCAAACGTCAATTATTGGTGTGTATCGTTTGTTTGTATGTTAATTAGGTTAATTAACACCAAACATTTTTCAGATGTCCACTTAGTATAGTCTGCCCTCATATTTTGTTTGGTTATTCATCGGCAGCAACACTTAAGTCATCCTCATCTTCTAACGTGGAGTTAGTGCTGTCAACGGCGATAAAATCGTCGTCGGGATCCATTTTCAGCAACAAAATTTCTAATCTGAAGCCACGATTTTGCTCGATGACACAGTACATATTAACAAGACATTCATATTGCGACACAATTTGTACATGTGCCACCATTTCCAGTGCATTACTGCACACACGCAGTCATTTTTTTGGTTCGCAGTCCCGTTCGCTCTTTTTTTAATGGTTTTACGCTTTTTCAAAAGCGTAAAACTAAACTGTTTGAAAAGCTTTCTTACGCTTTTAGTACCTGGGTATTTTGACCGGGAAAGCTTAAAAAAGCGTACAGGTATTTTATGAAAGCGTAAGCCTAAGCGTAAGTATAAATACCCATTTACCCGGGTATTTCGGGTAAGCGTAAATACGCTTTCGCAACTATGGTGTGTACTCCACTGTTTAGTGAGTACGCATGCCAAATTTTAGCACAGAGTGGTTAGTGAATCTCATTTTTTTATACTTTTATTTTGGTGGATCATTGTATTTTTGTATAGTGATTGAAATCCCACTGGGGACCAGTCCCCGGCGGCAACTGAAATGCCAAACGTCCCCGATGGTGAGAAATTTTTTTTCAGTAAACAAGCAATTTTGGTCCCCGACCGGGGACGTTCGTCCCCGACAGGGGATGAAAACTTCTTCTTCGGTGGGGGACAAAAATTATTTGTTTGCTGAAAAAAAAATTCAAACCGGGGACGTTTGGCCCCGGTTGGGGACATTTTTATTGCCGCTGGGGACCGGTCCTGGTGAGATTTCGATCACTATACAAAAATACAGTGATCGACCAAAATTAACTTATAAATAAAATAAGATTCACTAACCACTCTGAGCTAAAATTTGGCATGCATACTCACTAAACAAAGGAGTAGAAATTTTGCGCATGCTAATTTGGACTTAATCAACCTAATTAAGATACAAACAACCCATACACACCAATTATTGACTTTTGAAAAAAATTATTTTTTGCCGGGTACCGGTCCCCGGCCGCGGCCTATGTAAATAGCCAAAAAGAAAATCTTGCACGTGACACAATTTATGCGAAATAGTTCGTTTTGAACTTGAATTTTGAATGAAAAGCTTGAAAATGTGAAAAAAATGATTTTTTGTATCTTTTTATTTTACGTTTCAAATTTTATTTGTGGTTGTGGTTTGTGATAACACCACCTTTGATTATAGATTTTTTGTACACGATTCGAGCTGTTTTTTTAATGTTTTTTTTTTCAATTCTTTTCTGGTGATTCAGCGTTTCCAAAAAATTTCCATTAATTGCGAGCAAAATTGTTATGTCTTTCAGCATGGTTCAGACTATAGAATAATTCATTCATTCATTGTTTTATTGATTTATTCATAGACTATAGAATTTTTCCAATAGAATTATTCATTGACATATACCTATTTAACTGATACTTGTACGTATATCGTCTTTTGTAAAATGCATGTATATAAATCCGTCTCAGAATATCTAATGTTTTTTTTTGTGGTTTTCACGCTATTTACCGACGCTAGAAACCCACTTTTCGAATTTTGAAAAAAAGTTGGCACACTGCCAGATTTCACGATCAAAACACGATGCTTTGATAAATGTTTGCTCTTTACTCTGTGTATGTAGTGTTTTGTAAAAAATAAAAAATGTGGAAAAAAGGTGGAGATCTGTAGGGTATATACAGCTGCATGATATTTATATTGAGGTACTCAGCGAAGAGCATGCTACGTATTTTTTAAATGTAACACTCCGTCATGACGTCATCATAAATAAAATGAAACTATCCCAAAATCCCAAAAATAGGAAAAACTGATTTGAAGCACCCAATAGCTGTGTTGGTTGTATCAGAGTTGTTAAAATACCCGTATTTTTGGAAAGCGTAAGCGTAAGCGTAAATATACTTTCTAAATTTTGAGTGTGGATACTAAAAGCGTAAGGTATTTTTCAATACCTAGGAAAGCGTAAGCGTAAAAAATTTCCAGGTAATTTTTGCCCAGTGAATTCGTCCCAAAGCAAGCTTTCAGCAAATTTTTCAGATGTCCACTTGGTAGTCTGCCCTAAGATGTTGATGGCAATTAATTGGCAGCAAGAGTTAATTCATTTTCAATTTAGAACTCTGACTTTGTGCTGTCGAGTTTTGCGATGTATTCTCATAAATACTTAATGTATTTCTTCTAACAGCGTAAATGGAAGATACACTCAAGTCATCTTCATTTTCGAACAAGGATGTCGTGCATTTTGGCCACAAAATTTCTTTTCTAAAGCAATTGCCATCTAAATATTTTGCTCCACGACACATGCAGTCATTTTTTGGTATGCAGTTTCGTTCTCTTCCTTTTCTCTAGTTTTACACTACAAAGCGCGTTTTTGAAGGTGTAAAACCGGACAATGTGAAAATTTTTTTTACGCTTTTAGTACTCGGGTATTTTGGCTGGGAAAGCGTAATAAAGCGTACAGGTATTTTATGAAAGCGTAAGCGTAAGTATAAATACCCATTTACCCGGGTATTTCGGGTAAGCGTAAATACGCTTTCGCAACTCTGGGTTGTATACGAAATTTGTGGTGAAGTGTCTTCCACACGCTTCACAGACGCTTCACACGTTTCCAAAAATGTTGAAGACACTTCACGTCGCTTGGCTTTTCCTCACGCTTCACTAGTGTAGATTTGCGCGCCAGCGCTATGTAAATACGCTGAAGTGCCATCAATAGTGATGGAAAAAGCGCCATGGCATCGGCGTCAAGCGCCAAACGTGCCATGGCGCTTTTCCAAACCCCAGCGCCAAGCGCCAATGGCGCCAGCTGGCGCCAAGTGCCAGAAGCGCCATGGCGCTTTTTGATTTGGCGTTAGCGCCAAGTGCCAGCGCCAGGCGTTTTGTTCCCGGCGCCTAGCAAAAATAGCGCCAAGCGCCAAAGGCACCATGAAGCTTTTCACGGGTGTGGCGCCAAGCGCCAATGGCGCCACAGCAAAATAGCGCCAAGCGGCATAGCGATTTTCCTTTGGCGCTAGCGCCAGCCACCAGCGCCATGGCGCCTTTCCATCACTAGACTTCACGCAGATTTTCGTGAAGTGTATGTAAGCATTATCGTGCTTCGCGAAGCGTCGGAAAGTGTTGGCGTGAAATCACTTCACGACGCTTCACCGCGCATCCACACACCAATTTTTTTGCTGTGAAAAATAACTTTGGGCGCATACTGCGCGCTCCCGTGTGTTCTGAACAAAGCGGTACATGATAACATGGTAAAACAAAACATGATACCGTATTTCCTCGAAATACCCCCCCCCCTCGTTTAACCCCCCCCTCTCGGGACCACTATGAAACAATCACCCCCGGGGGTATACGAGGAAATACGGTAAAATCAAGACATAAAATTAGCGGAAACCCATTCCGTAAACATTGCGGTAGCGTGACACGTGGTGACCACAGGTTTCACAAGCTGTTTCAGCATGATTTTTAAATGATTTCATCCACGCAAATATTCATGTCGCGGTTGTGTAAAGTGTGTCGACTCGACCAGGAACAAGATTTAATTGGGTAGCTTTATACGGTAGTAATTTCTGTAGTCCATCTTTATCCTGAACCTGATCAATTGTTTGCTGAAATCTTTTTGGCACTTGAAGTGGCACTTAACCCAACCTTTTTTACTATTTTAAGGACAGGAAGTAAAAAGGAATTTGTTTTGCGTTAGCAGCATGCCTGCGAATGCAACTATCATTGATTTTTACGCTTGCCGATAAATTTGATTATACAAACACTTCTATTCTTAGAGAACTGTGTGAACAAGCATTCCTAAATATAAATTGGCGAAATTTCGTGTTTTTCTTTGTTCTCAATACCGTATTTCCTCGAAAAATCGATGGAGGGGGTATTTCGAGGGGGGTATTATTTCGCCAGTATTTTTTTGAATTCCCAGTAAATAATCGTTGTTTTTAACGTACGCAGACGTTGAAAAATTCAACAATAACTGGCATGTATAAGCGTTTATCTATAATAGCCTTATGCGCGTAATGTAATGGCTTTCTAAACACATTTGCCGAAATTTGCATAAAAAATTATACTGTTCAATCACTAGCTATGGACGGTACTCTAGAAACAATTTAGCTGCCGTATTTCCTCGAATTACCCCCGGGGGTTTTATGTTGTCAGAGTGGAACTTCTGAGGGGAGTTAAACGAGAGTGGGAGTATTTCGAGGGGGGTTATAATTTCGTCAGAATGTTTTTAAACTCCCGCTACCAAGTCGTCGTTTGTAACGTACGCAGACGTACAAAAATGAACCAAAAATCACCATGTATAAAAGTCGCCACCCACTGCAGGTTTTGTCAATTATGTTCTCTCAACACTCAATTTGGGGGTATTTCGAGGGGGGTTTTAAATTCATAGCGGCCATTTTGAGGGGGGTATTTCCAGGAAATACGGTAAATATTTAGATATGAGTACACTTTTTATACTTTTTCACCTTCAAGTTTCAACCTTACATAAGTTTTGAACCCCACCCAATCCTGCCGTCATTTCCTGCCGTCATTTCCTGCCAGTGCCAGCCAGCACAAATTTGAAATTTTTCTGTGTGATATTGCGCTTTTCTCAATCAGAATTATTTTGGTTTGTAGATTTCCGATCACAAATGCAATAAAAAAAAACACAATCTAGGTAAGTAAGTTCGCGTTACTGGACCTCTGAATAGGGTACCGTATTTCTTCTAATAGAACGGCACCCAGACCGGAAAAATCCCCTGTCTGTTCGAAAGTGTCGAAACAGGGTACGTTGTCTGGACTGGAGGTGCTTGGGAAATTTGTGAAAATGTGAAATGTGAAATTTCCAGACAATTTTTGACTTATTTCCTGTTCGTCAGTATTTTTGGGTTTACCTTTATTTAGCACTACTTCACAAAACTTCTGTTAATACCTCCAATAGAACGGCACCTCGAATAGAACGGCAGGTTTTTGCACTTTTTACCACCCACGAAAAAATAGAACCGCGGCCTCCAATAGAACGGCACCTCCAATAGAATGGCAGGTAAAAAGTTGACGAAATAATAGAACGACGCTCTTATGCTGCGATTACAGCTCGGGCGTAAAATTGACCGGGCGTAAAATTGATTTTGGGCGTAAAATTTATTACAGATGAAGGGATAGACATAAATACGACATTGTTATTTCAGTCAAAGAAAGCTTAGGTGCAGACGTTTCTTGTGTCCAAAGCTCATTAGTTGATTTTAATCGTACTGGGAGTAGTGATGTAAAGGCACCGGGGCACCGGTGCCCCGGTGCTGGGCACCGGGGCACCAGCACCGGTGCTGGTGCGGTGCCATTGCAATCTTCAGGGGTGCCATGCCGGTGCCGGTGCCATTTTTTTTCAGAATAGCACCGGTGCCGGTGCGGTGCGGTGCCATTTTACGGCCCGTGCCAAAGGTGCTAGCACCAGGGCAAAGTAAAAGGCACCGGGAAAGGCACCGGCCAAGGCTTCATGTGCTGTGCAATTTTGTCCATAGTATGTGCTTATTCATATTTAAAAAACAGCGATATATTTACCCAACCGTTTTTGCCTATTTTGTAAACCTCCCTATCAAATAAAAATACTACTGTGAAATCCATTATACCCGATACGTGATGTGATGAGCAAATCTAAAATTTTGTTGAATTTTCAATCATTTTTATATTGTATATTTATCTTACTTTTTTGTTCAAAATTTGTTGTCAGTATATGACAGAGATAGTTCCATTCTCTGTACAGCAACGACTCCGATCAGTAGACAATAGTGGCTATGGACATTGTAATCAATTAAATATTTTATCTTTCATTTGTAATCATTGTAATTGCTTCATAAAAGTGATGGCCACATCATTCTGATCATTTTAAGTGCTCAACCATCATAATCGGTTGAAAATTCATGGAAATATGCACTTCCAAATGTGAGACCACTGAGAAACTGCCGATATTTACTTCAGAAATTCCAGCCCGGTGCGGTGCCTTTCGGTGCTAGCACCGGCAACCCGCCGGTGCCCTTCGGTGCCGGTGCCATTTTTTCCAAAAGGCACCGGTGCCGTAACGATGGCAAACCCCCGAGAAAAAAGTATTTTAATTTTTAAGTGTTTTTTCTAAAACTAATTTTCGAATTTTCGAATTTTTCCCCAAATTAATTTTCGAATTTCGAATTTAATTTTCGAATTTTCGAATCTTTTTTAGCAATTTTCGAATTTTTTGGCCAGTTTTCGAATTTTTTCAAATAATTTTAGAATTTTTTCGGAAAAATATTGAATCTGAAGCTTTAAACACATTGTTTGGACTGTTTTCATATTTTCCTCAGTTTTTATAACCTTAAAACGTCCCATAATTTAGCATTAAAGATGGTGGAAGGAGTTATACGGACCAGGACCAGTGTCCTGCTTCTTCATTTAATTCACACATTGACACATTTAATTCACCAACGCAGCAAAGGCAATAAAGGCAACAATTTAAAAATCGGTGTCAAATAAAATATTGGAATCAAATAGAATATTGGCATCAAATAAAATATTGGCATCAAATACCGTATTTCCTTGAATTAACCCCCCCCCCCCCCCTGGGGGTCTATTACTTTGCCAGAAATTTTTCGAAATCCCAGTGCTAAATTGTTTATTTTGTAAGTAACACAGATGTAAAAAATGCAACAAAAACCGCCATTTATAAGACTCTATAGACTTATATAAGTACGTAGACGGTACAAACCCTGTTCTAACGCAACACAGTCATTGTTTTTAACGTGTTTCCCAGATCCCACAAACCGCACAAACGTTCTCTATACACCAAATTTGGGCGCGGTATTTCGAGGGGGGGGGTTATAAATTCATAGGGCAAATATTGAGGGGGGTATCTTGAGGGGGGAGGATATTTCAAGGAAATACGGTATAAAAACGGATGTGCCGAAGTCCGCCTCTTCCGCCGCGGATGACATTTCAAGGTTTTTTTTGTTACGTTTCGCTTTTTCATACGCGCCGCATATCAATTGTCGCTTTATTTAGCACGTTGAACTTAAGAATGCGTTTTGTTGTCTTGAAATGCCTGAAAAATTCGAAAACTATTTTCGAATTTTTGAATTTTCGAATTTTCGAATTTTTTGAAAAATAAATCGATTTTTAAGTGTTTTTTCTAGGGGTGAAATGAAAATTCGAAAAGTCCGGAAAAATTCGAAAATTCGAAAATGTTTTCGAATTTTCGAATCTTTTTTGGCCATCGTTACGGTGCCGGTGCGGTGCGGTGCCATTTTCTGGGCGGTGCCCCAGGGTGCCAGGTGCCCTTTTCATGTGTTGGCAAAGGTGCCGGTGCGGTGCGGTGCCATTTTTCCCGGTGCCTTTAACATCACTAACTGGGAGTTATGAATTTTAGCACAATTTTTTCAATTATGCACTGTAACTTGCATAAAATTAGAGCGTAAAAAAAAATTTGCGCCAAAATTCATAACTATTAGTACAATTAAACAAAACTGATGAGCTCTGGACACAAGCAACATCTGCATGTGCCCTTTCTTTGACTGAAATTACAACGCCATATCTTTATCCATTCACCTGTAATTAATTTTACGGCCAAAAATCAATTTTACGCCCGTCCATTTTACGCCCGAGCAGTAATCACAGCATTAGAAGAAATGCGGTACTTCTTAAGATTGGTTTATTGATCTTTCCAGGTTTATTGGTCTGGCTTACCGTACACTTATCACTTATCATTTTTATCACAAAAGAATAGCACCGTTCTACTTTTCCACCAATTTTTTACCTGTCGTCCTATTGAAGGCTGTCGTTCTATTGGAGGTTGCTGTTCTGAATTTTTCATATTTTTTTTCCACCGGTACTTCTTTTGAACTTCACTTGTTTTCATGAGTGGAAAAACGTGCCAAAAAACCTGCCGTTCTACTGGAGGTATGCCGTTCTATTAGAAGGAATACAATAATTTTTAGTATGCGTGAAATTATGATACCTATTACCGTATTTCTTCTAATAAATAGAAGGGCAGGTCTCTAATAGAAGGGCGTCTCTGATATAACACTTTTCTTTTTCGACTACACTTTTTTGAGTTAATTTGGAGCAGGAAATAAATATAAGGACGGTCACCAATAGAAGGTACACAAAGTGTTGAAATTGTGCCAAATGCATAAAAAATATCAGCGGACGCGTGATTTAGTGGCTTTGGTCCATTGATTTTGTGCTATTTTAACATTTTAGTTCAAAGAACTCTATGTATCGTCATTCTATAAACTGTCTGTGACGTAACACTTAGGAAAGCCCGGGCAGAACTTGAAAAAGTTTGGCTGATAAGTTGATGAAAAAATAGAACGGCGTCTCCAATAGAAGGGCAGATAAAATTTGACGAAAAAATAGAATGACGCCCTTCTATTAGAAGAAATACGGTATATGTGATTTTTAGCACTTAACTGCCACAATGTTATTTTAAACATAATTTTGAATACGTAATATTTCTGCAAGGGCAAACACCGTCATTTAAAAAGCGTAGCTGGATAAAAATGCGAAAAAAATGTCTGCTATCATTTTTCACAACAAATACTGTAAACTTAGATGCCGCTTCAATCTTTCTGTCAAACTTAGTTACCTCGAATTAACCCCTCCCCCTTGAATTAACTCCCCCCTCGAAATACCCCCCCCCAAAAAAAAAAAATTAGCTGAGGAAACAATAACCCCCCCTCGCAATAACCCCTAAAATGAGTGTAAAGAGAACGTACATAACAAATACCGCAGTTTGTGATCTCGATCTATACAATGCAGAACACACGTTAAAACCGGTGATTGAGTGACGTCAGGGAAGGGTTTATGTGTATATGCAGTTATGTATGCCTATAAACGCATATATATTTATGTAATTGTTTGACTTTTCTACGTCTGAGTATGGGGAATTTCCAAAAATTTCTGGCGAAATAATAGACCCCCCTCGAATACCCCCCCTCGAATAATCCCCCCTCAAATTTTGCTGGCGAAATAACCTGGGGGTATTTCGAGGTAATACGGTATACGCAAAAGTACCAGTACGCTTATGTTCCCCCTAAAAGTACATTTTTGATATGTATATTTTTTGAAAGAATAAAATGTTGTACCGCTAGTATTTTTTGGTATTTATATTTAGTGGATGTATTAAACAGTGTTCCATGAAAAAGTGTTGTAAACATTCCTGCAATACTTTGTTGCATAATAATAACTAAATATTCATGACAAGAAAAATAAACAACTCTGCTTTAATGTTGTGCTTATACCTTATTACTTTTTCAACCATTTAACTATTTATACACTCATTTTGAGCTATTTTTCATTCTGCTTGAGTGATTACACCACATTTTGCCTTCAGAGCCATGTAAAACTTAGGTATTTATGTATTGAACCCCGCAAACATGCCAATCCTCAAACAAAAGTTTTCAGATTTTTATCACAGCTTAACATACTTTTTGCGATGTTCTATTTATGTAATGAGACATTCCATTTAGCTTCTCATGACTAGTGATGTAAAGGCACCGGGGCACCGGTGCCCCGGTGCTGGGCACCGAAGGGCACCAGCACCGGTGCTGGTGCGGTGCCATTGCTTTCTTCAGGGGTGCCATGCCGGTGCCGGTGCCATTTTTTTCAGAATAGCACCGGTGCCGGTGCGGTGCGGTGCCATTTTTTTGCCGGTGCCAAAGGTGCTAGCACCAGGGCAAAGTAAAAGGCACCGGGAAAGGCACCGGCCAAGGCTTCATGTGCTGTGCAATTTTGTCCATAGTATGTGCTTATTCATATTTCAAAAAACAGCGATATATTTACCCAACCATTTTTGCCTATTTTGTAAACCTCCCATCAAATAAATACACCCACTATGAAATCCATTATACCCGATATGTGATCTGATGAGCGAATCTAAAATTTTGTTGAATTTTAAATCATTTTTATATTTTATATTTATCTTACTTGTTTGTTCAAAATTTGTTGTCAGTTTATGACAGAGATAGTTCCATTCTCTGTACAGCAACGACTCAGATCAGTAGACAATAGTGGCTATGGACATTGCAGTGAATTAAATATTTTATCTTTTATTTGTAATCATTGTAATTGCTTCATAAAAGTGATTGCCACATCATTATGATCATTTTAAGTGCTCAACCATCAAAATCGGTTGAAAATTCATGGAAATATGCACTTCCAAAGGTGAGACCACTGAGAAACTGTGCGATATTTACTTCAGAAATTCCAGCCCGGTGCGGTGCCTTTCGGTGCTAGCACCGGCAACCCGCCGGTGCCCTTCGGTGCCGGTGCCATTTTTTCCAAAAGGCACCGGTGCCGGTGCGGTGCGGTGCCATTTTCTGGCCGGTGCCCCAGGGTGCCACATCGTAAACGCGTACCTTCTTTCACACTATGAAGCGTTGGCACTGAGCCAAAAACGTAAATACGTGGGTACTTACGTAAATGGGTATGGGCTCAGCCCCCTATTACAGTATTTTGCCATTTTTGAACTTTTTAAAATTTCCTCGGAAGGGTCAAGCTATTAGGCCGGAATTAGAGCTCAGCGTCGATTCGACGTGAAATGATGACGTGAAATGTCGTCGTGAAATTAATTACACGAGTGTGGATCATGCTACGGGTCTACAATTTTCTAAGGATAATATATGAATCAATACCTTAATCGTGTCCAATACTGAGTGTTATCAGCCACAACTAGAGCGAATTGAAAAATTCAATTTTTTATCATTTCACGTCATCATCATTTCACGTCACAGTGTCAGGGAACAACTTGACATTTCACGTCAGACTATTGCAAGCAGCAGTCTGACGTGAAAGGTCAAGTTGTTCCCTGACACTGTGACGTGAAATGATGATGACGTGAAATGATAAAAATTGAATTTTTCAATTCGCTCTAGTTGTGGCTGATAACACACAGTATTGGACACGATTAAGGTATTGATTCATATATTATCCTTAGAAAATGGTAGACCCGTAGCATGATCCACACTCGTGTAATTAATTTCACGACGACATTTCACGTCATCATTTCACGTCAAATCGACGCTGAGCTCTAATTCCCGCTTTACACATGTAAACCCATTATGCATGTAGACCCATTATAAACACATTATACCTGCAGAGGTAAGAAAGGGGGCGGGTAACCCCACCCCAAACCGCCCAGATATCTATCTATCCCTGAGGCAAATTGTTTTGGCACTTTCCCCTGAACAGCCCCCACCCCCTGAAAATACCCTAGCTATCTACCTATCTGGAGCAATTTTACCCTAATTTTCATCCAAAGTGAGGAATTTTCATACTTTTCATAGATTTTCACCTTAAAAATCACTAGTTCATGTGTTTTATTGCATAATTTCAGCATGCTGGCTGGGTACAGTTAAATGCATGCCAGGTCTACATGCGTAATGGGTTTACATGCGTAATGGCACAGGGCCCCTCGAAATACCCCCACGGTTTTTTAAGCGTGCAAGTTTTAAGGGCGTTTGATCGAGGCCAGAGGTATTTCAAGGGGGTGTGGGGTAACGATGGCAAAAAAAGATTCGATAATTCAAAAACGTTTTCGAATTATTGATTTTTTTTGGACTTTTCGAATTTTTGAGCACGCGGTGAAAAAAATACATAAAAATCGATTTTTTCAAAAAATTCAAAAAGACTTTTCAAATTATTTAAAAGTAATTCGAGGCATTGATATGATATTCTAAGTTTGACATTCTAAATCAATTGACAATTGACTTGCGGTGTGTCTGAGCTGTAATAAAGACGTAAAACGTTGAGTTCCAAGTTCAATTAAGTTTTGAATAAACTTTTTTTCAAAAAATTCGAAAACTATTTAAAAAAATTCGAAAACTACCCAAAAAAATTCGAAAACTACCAAAAAATTCGAAAACTACCAAAAAAATTCGAAAACTAAATTCGAAAATTTGAAAACTGTTTTGGGGAAAAATTCAAAAATTAGAAAAGTCATTTCAGAAAAAATACTTAAAAATTTAAATACTTTTTTCTGGAGGGTTTGCCATCGTTAGTGTGGGGGTATTATTACGCCAAATTGTTTTTGCAATTTATCGAGATTGAATTTGTCAGTCCACCTTTTATTTGTCGTTATTGTCTAACTCCACCTCTATGAATATCCTTCAGTTTTAACATTTTTTGGGGGGAAACTTGTACGTACAGTATTTAGCATTTACAAAATCATTTGTTTTTTTGGTATGCGTTTTCTTTTAACTGAATGCGTTATTTTGATACTGAGTCAGTAATGCGAAATAAACACTGATTAATCCAATTGCTATCCCACAACGAATTCACATGTTTTTATCGCAAACGTTAAAATAAAATTTAATCGTTTGTAACTTTTTATGATAAAAACCTACGCTCGCATTGTCTTTGTTTTTTTTCGTTTTTCATATACTCAGCGGACCGCAAGGTATGCGCCCAAAATTACTTATGTCTTAGTCGATAACGCGTGAGTAGAATACGTATTACCTCGAATTAACCCCCCCCCCTTGAATTAACCCCCCCCCCTCGAAATACCCCCCCTAAAATTCGGCTGAGGAAATAATAAACCCCCCCCTCGAAATACCCCCCCTAAAGTTGAGTGTAAAGATAACGTGCATGACAAATACCGCAGTTTGTTGATCTGTACAATGCAGAACACACGTTTAAACTGATGATAAAGTGACGTTAGAGAATGGTTACTGTGTATATACAGTTATAAATGCCTATAAACACATATATATCCATGTAATTGTGTGTTTTTTCTACGTCTGAGTATGGGGAATTTCCGAAATTTTCTGGCGAAATAATAGACCCCCCCCTCGAATAAACCCCCCCTCGAATTATCCCCCCCTAAAATTTTGCTGGCGAAATAATAAACCCCCTGGGGGTATTTCGAGGTAATACGGTATTTATGTACCTATTTATGCACTTTCACAACAAGGAAAAGGCAAGTGGCGAATGTTTTTCCCGGGGCGATTTTTTTGGAACAATCGTTCTTTTATAAATAATGACGTCATGATGTAGTGTTTCCTTGAAAATGCATAGCATGCGGTCCGTGGAGTATATCTGTGTGCCAATTACCACTTGCAGATTGGCTTCATTTCATGAACTGCAGATCAAAAGTTATTGGAAACATCTAAATGGCTTAAAACAGGTCGACCGGAACATGTAAATATTCACATGCAATATATATTTTATTTATTTTAATTTTAGAATACCCGTAAATGCACCTGATATGCTTTAAATGTGCTCAACATGGCAAATTCCACGGAAGTTACCATCGGTAAACTGAACCAAGGTGTGGTGAATTTGTGAAAATGGAAATAATGAAAAACTGGATACGATTGGAAACTGTAAATCTTGATACTGTAACTGTATTTGCAACTGTAACTGCAACTGTAAGTTTTTATTAATAGTAATGGTCAGAATTATACTGCGACACTGGCGCCTGGCGTTAGCGCCACAGCAAAAATCGCATTGGCGCCACTTTCCTTTGGTGCTATTGGCGATTCGCTGGCGCCATACTTATAAAGTCCTAGACTTGGGTGGCGCCATGTTTTCCAAAGACGTCGGCGCCCTTTTCAATCTGGCGCCAACGTTCAGTGTACGGTAATAATAATGATTCTTGGCGCCATTTGACGCTTCGATTGGCGACGCCAATTTCTCTAATGGCACTATAGACCGCGAGTTTGACGCCATTTTCCTAGCGATTTTTAACCACTAGCAGAAGCAGCCATAGCATAAAAATACAGTTTCCAAAATTCTACAGTATTTGTAAAATACCGTATTTGCTTGAATAGTTCCCCCTTGAATAATTCCCCCTCGAAAAATCCACCCCCTGTAAGTCGAGTGAGGAAATAATAATTCCCCCTCGAATAATTCCCCCTTGAATAGTTCCCCCCCTCAAAAAAGTCTGGCGAAATAATAATCCACCAGGGGATTATTCAAGCAAATGCGGTAGATCTCACAAATCTGCAAAAATCAATTTACAGACAGCGCACCACCACACAAAAAAACGTTTAGTATCAGGGATTTTATTCTGTTGCTGGCTTTGTGTCTGGGAGTTTTGATTCTGGCGGAAATAATGTACACTGATGGAAGACAAAATGTCATGTTGGCAATGATGACAAGTGGACAAGTAAAACTGCTTGGTAATGAGGTGAGTGCTGAAGTTTTACTTGTAGTGCGTCTTTAGAGAGACTACTGTATTGCTGCTAGTGTAGTGTCATACTCTTTGGAAGTCATTTTATCATCATAGATTTAACCATCGATAATTCACGCTGCCGCTTTTTCTTGATAATTGCGTTCTACTTATCAAACCTGAGGCGGTTGAACGGCAGCTGACCGTCGGAAAAAGGCGTTTAAATTTTTAAGTTTTTAAATGAGTTTTAGAATTTTTATGTAGTTTTTGAATTTTTCATTTTTCAGAAAACTTTATCAAGTTTTGATTTTTCCACTAGACTTTTTGCATTTTCGAATTTATGTAGTTAATTTTGAATGCGCGGGCAGCCAGCGAGATTTTCACCCAAAATACAAAAAAAATCAAACAGATTATTTGAAAGTTGAATTTTTCCAGAACAAATGCCGTGGTGAAATAAAAATAAAAATGAATTTTCTATTTTTGTTTTCCATCGTTACCCGCCAGTATGCGCGCATTGTTTCCCACATACCTAGCTGATATTTTTTATCCCTTTTTGTAAACATTGTGGCTCATTCTTGCTACTAAAAAGAAACAAGTCTGAAAAATATACAGCAGTTGGATGTTCATTTGGAGTACGTGTAAATAGGTATAATGTTGATAATGTTGCATTTGGCAGCTTATTTCTGTGCTCCAACAAATGGTTAAAAACTATATCTGCCGAGAGCCAAAAATAAAAATCTTTAAATTTCAGCATAATATGCCAATTGAGCCAATCACCAATGACACTGACAAATTGGAATTCCAAAAAATGCCAGTGAACTCGACGGATATTAAATTCACAATGGCATCTGTGCCAGAAAAAAGAGTCAACCACTCGCATCCATTCCAAAACAGTTGCAAATACCCACTGCTGCAGCCAAATGACCCAATGATAGGTAAGTCTAGCTTTTTAGTTGATAAAACATTGGCACCAGGGGCCAGATTTAATTCTCCCTACAGATTTGTAGGGTAGGGTGTACGCCAAATAGATTTTTTAAAGTTCAGCCACATTGATGCAATGCACTGAGAGCAAGGCAGTTTGTGAAATGCACAAAAGTATTCCTTAATGCGGCTGTGCACGCTCAAAATAGTCAAGAGCAGTTCGAACGTTTTTGAGTTCTGCCAGGGTGGGACTCCAAGGGCGGTTTGAACAGTTTGAGTTCGGTGAAAAACGGTGTCAGGGGCAGAATTCGAACAAAGTCCAGATGGAATTCGGACAAATCCACACAAATTCAAACACTTTTTGGGCATTTGCTTGTCGTAACATGTCCACACCTAATGTTTCAAAAACATAGGGACACTTTCAATTTCACCCTTGATTAAGAATACGCCACTTAGAGAAGGTTGTTATGAGAAGCACACCTCATTTATCTTGCCAAACATATTTGTGAAATTTTTTATTCAGGTAGATTTAGGCTTTGTCTTCAAAAATGAATAGAGGAAAAAATTTGTAATATCAACTTGTCTTAAAGATATTAAAGTTGACAGTGTGGCATATTTGTGTAAACAGAAACTGAATTCCACCCTGCTAGAAAGTGTCTGTATGTTTTCTTGCCTAGATGACGCACGGCACACTCAAAATTGTCAAGGGCAGTTTGGACGTTTTTGAGTTCTGCCAAGGCGGAACTCCAAGGGCGGTTCAGACGATCTGCACTTTCCTACCTGTCTGAAATAATTCAGCCCAAGCACAATCTGGGGCAATACCACCATCATGCTAAGTGTGCGAACACTTTGTGGGCGGAATTGAAATCGATGGTCGTTCAAACGTTTTTGGATTTGGCCCCCATTTTTAATTTTGCCTTTTTATTCCGCCCTTGGAAAAAGTGTTCGAACTGCCCTTGACAATTTTGAGTGTGCGCGGCAACAATGTCGCCGATATTGCAATATGACGTATATTAATTCAATTTTGGCCCGGAAATCGCGATTTCGTTTCTTCTTGGCAGTCAGCCAACTCTTTCTTTTTTCGATTTTGTTGGGCCAACTCGCACAAAATTTTGTTTGCTCGTGCATGCATTTCTTTATTTTCACTGCCCTCTCACATTTCGTCTGTAGGGCAGTGAAAACTAATAAGTGCGCATCTGACTACCGTATTACCTCGAAATACCCCCAGGGGGTTTATTATTTCGCCAGCAAAATTTGAGGGGGGGATAATTCGAGGGGGGGTTTATTCGAGGGGGGGGTCTATTATTTCGCCAGAGATTTTCGGAAATTCCCCATACGCAGACGTAGAAAAATCGAACAATCACATAGATTTATATGTGTTTATAGGCATATATTACTGTATATACACAAAAACCCTTCCCTAACGTCACTTTATCATCAGTTTTACGTGTGTTCTGCATAGTACAGATCAAAAACTGCGGTATTTGTAATGTACGTTCACGTTACACTCAATTTTAGGGGGGGTATTTCGAGGGGGGGTTTATTATTTCCTCAGCCGAAATTTAGGGGGGTATTTCGAGGGGGGGGGGGGGGTTAATTCAAGGGGGGGATAATTCGAGGTAATACGGTATACAAAATTGCGATTTATGCGAGTAATGCGCCCAACAATATCCGCTTATTCATGCTCGTGCATTGGAAAATAGACTCTTTTTGGCACGTTGCCAATGCATGCTTAAGGTGGCACGATGCCAACACACTGTAACGTCGTATATTGAAATGGTAAAAAGATTAAAAGAATTCTACCGACTATTTTCTAGGAAAATTCACTATTTTGGGCTTAAGCTTAGGCTTAGGCTTAGGTAAAAAATTAGCCCAACTAACCATTTTAGGCTTAGCCCTACTAACCATTTTAAGCATAGGCCTACTAACCATTTTAAGCTTAGGCCTACTAACCATTTTAAGCTTAGCCCTACTAACCATTTTAAGCTTAGGGCATCAAACCATTTCAAGTTTGGCCAATGAACCATTGTCCGGAAATGTATACAAGTGTAGTATCTGAAAACAACAAAAAAAGAGCACCGCTCGAGCATGAGAAAGCCCAAAATCAAAAAAGAAAGAGTTGGCCGACTGCCAAGAAATGACAAAATCGTGATTTCCAGGCCAGAATCGAAGTAAAATACGTCAGATTGCAATATCGGCGACCTTAAGGGATACTTTCGTGAATTTTAGGAATGGCCTTGCTCTCAGTGCACATGCGTCGACGTGGTTGAACTTTTAAAAATCTATCGGGCATATGCCCTACCCTACAAATCTGTAGGGAGAATTAAATCTGGCCCCATGCCAACTTAAGGAATAACCACTCACAGCTTATTGGAATGAAAATCCGAGGACAGTTTCGTGTCGCAAACAACAGCCGGACTACAGTTCGTTCGACCCGGACACGGGCACACTTTACCTGCACCCGGACATTCACGAATCTGCCAAACCAGCTTTCTGCGCTTGGGGGGAATTCGACACTCAGTTCATGCCCAGAAATACTAATAATAGATTGATTATGAAGGGGAACTGGACGATTGTTGGTTTAAGGGAAAACAATAGTGGTGTACCTTTTTTCTGCCTCATTTTTTTCCAGCTCAATTTTCTTTTCTTTTTCTCTCCACCTTTTCTCCATCTTCCAGCTCACATTTCAGTTTTTCTGCCTCATTTTTCCCTTTTCCAGCTCAACTTTCTGTTCTCCATTTCAGTCAAACTGGTAAACATGCATGCAGGTTTTCAATTATGTGAATTTTTTCTGTTTTCCATAAAAATTTCAGCGAGTTTTTCTGTTTCCAGCAAATTTCAGCTAATTATTTCCATTTTCCATAAAATATTGTCTGTTTCAAGGAAATTTTAGCAATTTTTTATGTTTTCTGTCAAAATTTCAGCAAATTTTTTAAGCCAGCAAAAACTGGTTACCGTATTTCCTCGAAATACCCCCAGGGGGTTTATTTTTAAGAGTGGAAATTTTGAGGCGGGGTATTTCGAGGGGGGGGGCTAATTCGAGGGAGGGGGGTATTATTTCATCAGAAATTTTTACAAAATTCATAGTAAAGTGTACGGGGTTATGTACCCAAAAGTGGTAATAAACGTGTCCAAGTAGGGTATATTTGCAGAGTTGTTAGAATTACTGAACTTTTTTAAAAGTATATGTAAACGTAAAGTATTTTTTTTACTCACCACAAAGTATAGAAAACGTAAAATACTTTTTTTTTACTCGTACGTACGCGTAAATGTGGGTACTTTTTTGTGAGTGTAGAAACAACTACTTTTCTTTATAGAATGTGTAAAAGTGGGCACTTTTTCATACGTGTACAGCACAACGTATGTTTTTCTATAAGCAAATGACAGATTATATAGTTTTCAAGGTCTCTTTTTTCTAGGAGATAAAAATCATCGTTCTCCCGACTCGTTTACCACATCCATTGTCTCCACTACCATTTCAATTTGGTTGCAAATTTTGAAATTTTTAAAGGCACTCCCCCGCATATCTAAAATATTCAATGGAACCACTTCTGTAAATACATAGCAGTGTAGTTATTTTATAAATATGTCCCACATTGAATTTTCATAAATACATTTTCCGTACGCGTACGCTTTGAAAGTGTACGCGTACAAGTGCGTACGGTATTTTTTTGAAAAGTATATGTAAATGTATTTACCGCGTACTCGCGTACGCGTATTTTTCGAGTAAACGTACGTACCTTTTAACAACTCTGTATATTTGGACATATCAACGTGTATCGCTACACAAACTAGTATGTGTAGCCGTGATGCAAACTGCTACCAATATATACATCATGTACATTGCATACATGATGTACATAATTCCAGACGGGGGTATTTCGAGGGGGGTATTTTTACCCCAGCTCAAAAACACCTGGGGGTATTTTGAGGGGGGGTATTTCAAGGGGGGTTAATTCAAGGGGGGGGGGGGTGATTCAAGGGGGGGGGTATTTCGAGGAAATACGGTATATCAAAATCCATTGATTCTAACCAAACAGTTAGATCAGGGACATATCTAGGATTTTTGAGCATGGGGGGGCTGCTTGTTTACCGGGGCCGGCGAACAGGGGGGGGGGGCTCAGCCCACTTTATATGTATGTAAATATGCATACATATACACCGAAAGCCGCAAAAATGTGTTTATTTCCAAGGATATTGGTTTACAGGGACCGATCCGCTGAAAATACAACGCGTGGGGAAGAAATTGCGCGCTTGCCTACAAAATTTTTAAGAAACATCGAAAAATATACAGGAAAAGTTGCATTATCCGGGACTTTTTAGATCTCACCCCGGGAAGGGGGGGCTGCAGCCCCCCCCCCGCCCCCCCTGGATATGTCCTGGAGTTAGATGAATTTTCATGACGTCTCCCTGTCAAAAACTTCTTTATAACGTCTTTTTTTAACTTCCGTTATACACATCTTTGCAGATAAAATTTAACGCGGCCCACAAAATCACAAATGCCTCGGTGATAGTAGTCCGGTGCTTCAACAAATCAAAGCCAGCAAATTACACAGCTGAATATTTCAACACAGACATTGTGCACGACAGTGTGTATTATCAGATTTTGCCACTGAAAAACGTGGTGAAAGTGAACCATAGAAACATGAATATCAACATAATGGAATTTGACAGCGTTTCATTTAATCAATTCCGCCGGTGTCTTGCACAAAATTGGTGTTGATGTTTTTTTGAAAGAAAAAGAATGATCGAACAACAGACATATTCAGTCAGATCTGTTCGCACTTTCATTTAAAAATGCTGGTCCAATGTACCAGAATGTGCTGGTGAATACCAGAAATAACCTTTTCCGGTAGCGACAAGTTTTTAATGGTAGCGACCTTTTTAAAATGAAATTTTACCAGGAATTTTGCGTGGCATCGCGCGGCAGCTGGCATAGTTCATTTTACACACAAAAACATCTTATGCCAATTTCCTGCAAAACACCGCATCCTGACATATGACCAAATCGTGGAAATACATGACTGAAGTTCTGGGTTTCGATTGGCTAGAAGGGTTGGTCCCACTTTAAATTTCAAAAATATCAAAAATCCAATTACTGTAAATATATTCTTGAATAACCCCTCCCCATGTTGGTTCAGCTGAGCATAATAATAATTTATAACCTACCCTTGAAAAATACCTTTCCTGAATCTTGTCTTCCCTGGTCCATCTATTCAGAAAGGCATTTTGTGCAGTTGATTCCTTAGGTTTTTGTATCATAGGTGTTGATTTGGTTCAATTTAAGGTGGTGGTAGGATATTTTGTAAATTTTTTTACTCGAAAATGTATATCTACTTTCAAAAGTCACACGGGAAAATATTATCATACTTATGTAAACAACTGTGGCAAAGACTCTGAATTTTGGGACCCATTCTAGAAAATATGGTAGCTCAAAACTCAATACTAATGCATTATTTAAAAATCACAGCTACCACAAAGTGGCGGACAACAGCGCAGTGAATGCAGTGCCCGCAATGGCTGGGCTGCGATTGAGAAACCAAACCAATGAAATGTTGAACGAGGTGCCGCGCTACCCGGACTTCGTGGAGCTGAACGAGATGGACTGGCTGTGGAAATATTTGCTTAAAAGTGAGCCTGTATGATACTTGAGGCGTCCAATTCTTAAAGTCGACAAGTCCAAATGATCAACATTTCGTGTTAGGCCCGGAAACGTCATCTGGGGCTACTTCCGCACATTTTTCATTATGTTCAATAAATTTTTGACCTCACATGACATGCCCATATATTATAGTGTCAAAGTTGACATTTTTGGGGACAAATGCAAAAAAAATTGGGCAGGAAGTCGACAAGTCCACTCAGTTTTGGGCTAAACGTAAAAAAGTCCACCCATCTCCTTTTTTATTGGGAAAAAAGCAAGAAATGTGATGAGTCCACTGTGGAAACTGATTTCTAAAAGTCGTCAAGTCCATAATTTTCCCATAAGCTTCATCACCACCAGCACCAGGAACAAAAATGTTCTCGTGCGCAAGAAGTCGACAAGTCCATTTCCCTCCTCAAAACAGGTTTACTCTGACTGAATGGAATTTTATGGACAATACACCCCATTTTTCACATATAGGTCGAGAGCAGGGGCTGAAAATTTGAGACTTTGTTGTCAACATATGGAACTTAATGGAAAGCATGAGAGAGCCTAATTGGACACGCACCACGGGCCTGGAATTGGGTCAGAAGCTTAAAATGCGATTTACTCAAAATCACATTTTGTGGACTTGTCAACTTTTAAAATGAGACGCTTCACTTGTTGAAGTTGAAGTTTGACACTAATTCTGTGGATTTCGCCCCACCAACTCGCAGACTGCGCCACATTGTGGAATGATGACATTGATCACACAGAGGGTTTATTCAATTACCATGTTGGGATGCGAGGTTTTACAGAAAACATGTTCACGCATTTCACATGGCCATGGCATAAATATAACAAAAATCATTTGTATGATGATAACGTGGACAGACATTGTGTGAAAAGTGAGTTTTTGTACACGTTTTCTGCTATTTTCCATTATATTGATCAAAAACCTTAACAATAACCACAGACAAACACTATGCGCCCCAACTTTTTTCCATCACTGAGCGTTTTCTGCACCAATTCAAAAACAACTGTCACTTTTCATTCAGCACATTGTCAGAAACTACACATAACTACCCATACAGGTATTGCTAATTTTCTGACATTTTAATTGATTTTTTTATGCAAAAATTTCCAAACAACAGACTGTCAACGCTGGATGAATTTTTGTACAAAATGCTGGTTAATTTGCATAATGCTGGCCTGTTCAAAGATTCTGCGCTGATCATTCTGGGTGACCATGGCAACAGAATTGCTACTATTCGAAACAACTATATTGGTAGGTGTCGTCATACCTTAAATACCACCATATAACCTTGATTAAATCATCACCAGGGTGGGATGTATCCAGGATTTTCTCATGGGGTGTGATTTTGTACTTGGTTGATGGACATACATGCCCCCTAAAATTTTACCATTCCAATTACTAAATTATATAGTTTTATAAAGAACAAAGCAAGAACCTGGTTAAGTGAAAAGATGCGAAAAATCCTTGGAAGAGTCACGTGGTGCACTCCCTCAGCACCTCCAAGCCTGTACCCTGTTTCGACCCTTTTCAGTAGACAGGGTTTTTTTTCCGGGGTGGTGGCAGGGTCTCATCAGTACTGACCACCAACTACTTATTGTTAATCCTAACACTACCTAACAAACTTACGGGAGCGGCGGGTCCCACTGGAGTCGTGTCGGCGCTAGACATATTTTCTGACACACTGTTTTCTATTTTGCGTTTTGAACCAACAGAATGCATTTTTGTGAGATGGCGCATGAACTTTTATCGCGCCCGAAAATTTGAAAATTCCGCCATTGCATAAATTTTAACTTGCTAATCTTGCTTTACTAAATGCCATAAAAAATGCCAAAATGGCAATTAAATTTTATCAGGATGAGGTGTCTGTTGATTGCAGTTGATGGGGCCTATGAATAACTCATTCCAGTAAACTCAAATATGTTCATCAAAGCTGATTGATGAGCTTACCAAAATCTGGCAGTAAACTAGTGTGTGCACACACAACATGTGAAACATGTAAACTCAATTGTATCTCTTTTGTATTTTATGAATATCTGAAACTGCATAATCTTGTAACCCCCAGATGATTTGACCAGTAGTTTAGCTGGGGAGGGGCTGTCACCAAACCCACAATGTTTATGTTTCAGGTGCATACCAACATTGACCACTGTGGTGTGTATTCATTGCAGCCGATTGTGGTAAACTTCCTCTCCTACGTCTTGTGGTTGTCTTGTGGTTGTGGTGTGGGCCCTTGTGGGCAATCCACATCTATAACTATAATAATATTGATTAAAATACTTGAAGGATGGAAAACGTCATAATGCGCAGGTGTGATTGAAAACCGCATGCCACTATTAACTGTCCGTTTTCCTGACTGGTTCAAAGAGCAACACAGTGACTTGGTGCACAATTTTCAAATTAACAGACAGAGACTTGCTTCAACTTTTGATCTCCACCAAACGCTTTTTCAACTGATTACTGGCAATTACAGGTTAGCTCATTTGAAGTAAAATGTATCACAAAAATGCTTGTTTCAATGTATGGTGACATGGCAACTCTTGTGTACTGAGTGTGTCTACCATATTTCTTCTAATAGAAGAGCATTTCACATAGAAGGGCAGCTAAAAAAGTTGACAAAAATCAAAGGAAATAATTAATAATAAAAAATCATCCATACATAAATAAATCAGTCAGCTTAGCCTAAAAATAATTCCTTGTCACGCCTGGCAGCGAATGGAACACCCACGGCTGGCATGGGCGGAGTCTGCTGCGGCAGCTGCCCACCAACCGGACATGCGAAGATGCGGATATCCCTCAGCAGTACTGCACCTGCATGGTCAACGCCACTGAGACAGCTGGCACGGCGCACGATTCCATCGATGTACAGGCATGTGCATTTCATTGTAGATATATGAATTACTGTATATCCTTGAATATGACCCCCAGGAATAACCCCCCCCCCCCTGTTGGCCAGCTGAGGAAAAAATAACTACCCCCTTGAATCACTCCCCACTGGGTATTTGATATGTGTACCCACAATGTGTATTTGAATGATTCAAATGTCAATGAAGACAAATTTTAGCATGAATATACCCGGCAGACACGATACTCTACAAACAGATAGGAGTTATGTCTTCGGCTGGCAGACGGCCAGCCGAGAACTTATGGAAGGCGTGATGATGACGAAGTGATGACCATCAAGACGACGTGATGGCGAGAGATGATGATCGGGACGGAAGTGATGACGTCATGATGGAGTGTTTCCTCCGGAAAAATGTACGGCGTAATGTCATCCGAGTATACACTTAAATGGTTGACTGTGTTAAATACCTGGATTATATGAGTTGATGGAATGCACTCATACAATGATGAATAGAGTGCAATTTCTGAGGTAAAAATAACTCCCCCTTGAATGACACACACTCCGAAATTGCTCCCCTGGCCCCAGATTTATTGGGCAGATTATCCCTGAGAGGGAGGACATGACTGGGCGTGTCTGGCAATTCGAGATTTAATTGGACAGACATGCCCTCGCCCGGCCGCCCACCCGTTTTTCGCCCAGAACCGCTCAAATTCGCTCCATTTGAAAACTGTGACCTTCATAATCGTTATTCTCATTGTTATACATTGTTATATACTTATTTTTATATATTTATGGCGATTTCAAATTTTTTGGCCGGCTGCCAAGACGTATCTCCGATTTTTCTTTTTCGTTTCGGGAGTAAAATCCTTCCCGACCGCCCGTCGTGCCAGGCACCTGACAGCCGCCGCCCGACTGCCAGACAAATCGAGATTTAATTGCGTGCCGGGCGGCAGCTGTCAGGTGCCTGGCGCGACGGGCGGGTCGGGCGGGATTTTACTCCCGAAAAGAAAAAGAAAAATCGGAGATACGTCTCATGAAAACTTGGCAGCCAGCCAAAAATTTCGAAATCGCCATAAATATATAAAAATTGACCAAAAATAGGTATATAACGATGTATAACGATGAGAATAGCGATTATGATTGTCACAGTTTTCAAAATGGAGCGAATTTGAGCGATTTTGGGCAAAAAAATGGGGGGAAAAATCGCTCATAATTTGCTACACCTAAATAGATTGTTGCAGAGCGATTTTGGGGGAGGGGGCAGGAGATGGTAGCGAAAATTTTAGCCTTGGGATAGATAGATAGCTGAGCGGCGTCTGGGGGCTGTCCCAGAACCTGTATAAAAGCCCTGTAAGGTATAAAATTCCCTGTAAAATGTCATGTGTCGTGTAAATGTCCCTGTCAAATGTCATGTATAAGATCCTGTAAAATGTTTGATGTAATGGAACAGGTTAAAATCGCGAAAATTGTCGCCACAAACATTGATTTTTTTTGTCCAGATTTCAAAAATACTGTGCACAAATATAATGGTTGCTAAGACTGGGTGAGCAACATGTCCTGTGGTCCAGGTGTATGTATGTGTTTCTGCTTGGATTTCTCAGGTACCGTATTTGAACGCGTCTTCAAGCGACAAATTTTTTTGCACTTTTTTAAACAACCGGTAATTACGCATGTTAAAGTAAAAATTACAACCAATGACTGGTGCAAAAATTATTTTTCAATAAAAATTTCTTTTTTTGCGAGAAATTTAACATGGTAAATTATTGGTTGTTTAAAAAAAGTGCAAAAAAATTGTGGCAACTTGAGCCATGTTTGAACACAGGACCTGTGAACTCCCAGCAGAAACACATACACAATCGACCACAGGACAATTTGCTCATTCTGTCTTAGAAACCATCATATTCAAACACTGTATTTTTTAAATGTGGACAATAAAAATCAACGTTTGTGGCCACGCTTTGTGCAATTTTCGACGTTTTTCATTACATCTGACATACTCAGATGTTTATTTTTATCTAAATTTAAAATTACAACCATAAAATATCGTGAACATTTGCCCACCCTGCACCTCTGGGGCTGCAGGGCAGAATATCCGTTTTCGTTTTTATTCTGCCCGGCAGACGTGCAATTGCCCTCACAATTAAATCTCGTTTGCGATTTTTCGGGCAAATCGGGCACGAGTGAGGGCACGTCTGGCAGGCGCTCGGTCGTGTCAGGTGCCAGGCAAGGAGGGCAAAAATTCGTCTGCCCAATTAAATCTGGGGCCTGGGGCTTTTTTCAAGGAGATATGGTGTATGTTTTTTCATAAGCTTGCTCAGACCTGAGTGTATTTCAAGGGGGTATGTCGAGGAAATATGGTATATTTTTCCTAAATTCAGATCATAAGTTTTTAACAGATTTCTACTCCCGCCCTTCACCACACAGGGCTGTTATACAACTTTACTCAGAGTTATAACATCGTGCGCCAATAGCACTGGCTTAGAGCAAAATATTACAATAATCCCACTGAATGAAACACTGCAAAGGTACACTGTGAATGATGCAGTCAGACATAACCTATTTTATTTATATGGGAAGGAGTTAGAGACTTTACAAAAAAAGCCAAAGATGGAAGTGAACTATTTAGAAATGGAGTTCCAGATCTCAATTCAAAGTTATGGAACAATATTGTTATTGGCAAGATTCCAAAAGGATATGGATGCCAGGACAAGTTTAGAGCAAAAGTACAAGCTGAATTACATCCCTATGGTTTTGGAGACTGATTTGAGAGAAGATGATGCATATAACTTTAATATTAAACTTGAGTTTTGTGCATATTAACTTTTACCCACATGCAGGGTTGGTATTATAAAAATTATTTGTATACAAATTGTATAAACATTGTATAAAAATTGTATTTTATTTAAATTTTATTCTTGTGATGAAGCCACCGAAATCAGCGTCTTCTTCCACCGAATCCGGCTGCTTCAAGACCGTAGTGAGAAACGGCCTTTAGAGTGGTTGATTTCCCGTTGTAGCCGAACGTCCACTTGTCGACAGCCAAGTTGAGTTTATTTCGTAGTTGTGTGTTGAAAAGGGGTTTCGAATTATTTCAGGTACTTTATTTCGATCAGATACAGAGTGTTACAAAAGCGCAAAGCCTAGCGAGCTTCCTAGTCGAAGTTTCTATCGCTGGCTTATTTTCGTTCACTTGGGGTAGGTCCGCAGACTGAAGTAAAAACTTCCAAAGTAGCTAAGACACGGAAATCATGTATAGAAAAACAGCTACAGTAATTTCCTAATACAAATGCACAAATAAACCACAAATAAACACATAAAATATATTTGACCGAAACAGTTGGCTTATTTTACGCGTGCATACATTCAAATAATTATGGTAAAGAAATACCAGGTACAAATTGGGTTAATAGAAAACTATTAATCTTACGAGGTGCGAAGTCGGCAAACTTGGCCGATTTACTAATTTGGTTCAATTTGTCAGAAAACATTGACGCACATTGGAACTAATATGATAGGGTTTGGAAATTGTAGATAGTAGTGTAAATGTTCCTAATGACGTAAATAGAATAAGGTATATTCAACATAATAATAATAATAATCACTTCCTGGAAACGTATGTTGAATAATCTAGCAAAATTGGGACTTATTCGAGGTAAATGGGTATTATAATTGAGCAGGGTCTATAATATATTCAGCTTGAGCAGGGCATTATAATTATTAAGTAAATATAAATATAAGTTGTGAGCAGGGTTATAATAATTATGCCTACGCGAAGGGCTTTGTAAACACGTACAGTAAATGCTAGTCGCACACAGGGCACCATTTCTCTATTAGGACGCTGGCCTAGATAATTACGCAGCACGCAAATATTTTACAAGATTTGACTTTTTCAAACTACAAGTAAACCATGTAAATATATATATAATAATGATCAGAAAATTACGGCGAGTTGAATGAGCCTAATATTATGTTAATACACCTAATAATAACTTATTTGACCTTTTAACCTAAATATTCCACATAAATGTTTCGATAACTTATAAAACACTTTCTTAACTAAATATTCTTCATGGATAAATAATATAGTGCAAGAAAGGTAAAATAGTATAAATAAGTAAATGTGCGAATATGATCCTAATTATCAATTCTCTGTATTTCTTTATCCATCCATTTTGCCACGGTCAGCACACTCCGGGCGGAAGAGTTGCTGCACCCCGTTGTTGCAGCAACGTCACATGTTGGTGGTAGTGGGCGCCAAAGTGATGAGTGGCATTTCTACAGTCGCCTCGGTGGTGAACGTGGTCGTGCGCGAAGTTGTGGGCGTGCGTGAAGTTGCAGGTCCGGTTGCTGGTAATGCCAACGCCGACCTAGCCTGATGATGAAGCAAGTAGTTGCCCGTGTCGCTTCCTGCGCGTTCGCGTGCGGTGAATTTGCGGATATCAGGCATGTGAACACTGTCTCTGTTCCTGGCTCTGACTTGTCCTTCATCAGTTGAACTTTCATCTGGCTGAACGTATGCTGATAGTGACTTTGCCATTCTGTCCTCTGTTTCTGCTCTTTTGGCAAATCTGACGGACTGTGTTGAGTTGGATCTGACTCTCCTCTTGATTGCTGGTCTCAACTCTGTCTTGTGCACCTTCCTCTGTGGATAATTGGTCTCTTTCTGAGTTGATTTCTTGATAGTATATCTGATGGCTCTGAAGCATAGCCATATGCATTTGAACGGACACACTATGCATTTCCATATGCATGTGTATACGCATGGTGGAATCACTGGTTTCCCTGTGGCAATTCTCCAATTGTACCACAGGTATCCTGCAGCTACAATTCCGGCTATCAGGATTGTGATCCCCAGCAGCATTGCGATTGTGTTGATGATCACTTGAAAGGGTCCTTTCAGCATTCCTCCCATAAAGTTGGTATATCCTTTTGACACTCCAGATATATAGTGACCATATGCCTTGCCGATTCCTGCTGCCGTCTGTCCAATTCCAGCTCCAATGCCTTCTATTGAATTTCTGATCACTCTGGGATCCAATGACATATCTGCTGTGTAATCGATCAACTGGTTCTGCACATGTTCTAAATTCTGTAGTCTCTGAATCTGGCCTCTGACATCCATGAAATTGGTTGCTCTGTTGACAATGTTGGTGAACAGGTGAGGCGCGTCAAACGTGAAGGCCTGCCACTGTCCTTTCCATGTCATTTCAATTGGCGTCTCTGTGACATGCACCATTCCATGTGCGGACTTCCATTGTCCATGCTCATTTCTGTACAGGTGCGGTGTAGTGTGGCTGCAGTCCTCTTCTGGTGATTTCTCCACCAAGTCTCTGCTGCCTGGGCTCTTGAACCACAAGGGCCCGTCTTTGTCCAATCTCATTGGTGTGTATTTGTAGCATGTCTCTCCCACTTTTCCCGTTTGATAAATTATGTATGGCTGCACTTCCTTGCATTCCCAAAACATAATTGCTTCTCCAGCCCATTCTGCATGAACATCCTGTCTTCCCAGCATGGCTCGGTTCCCCAATGTTGGATCGATGCGGAAAAGCTGAGTCAACATGTCCAGCTGGTTCTTGCGAAGTTGACATAGCTGATGCCATACAATCGCAAATTGTGCCTGAGTCATCTCTCTGACCACATGTTGCAGGAACTGAAACTTGGAGTTTCTGTCGTCCAATCTGGCATACAATGTTCCACTGATTGTCGACTCTCTTGCCTCCACTATCTTTCCTGGCATTGCCCATTCCACAGGCACATCTTCTCTTCTGTCAAACTGGATGAATACACCTCCTTGATCGGTGTAGTATGTGTCTCCGGGAACACATTCTGAGCCAATTGGCCTCTTTGTCTTGTTGCTGTGGGAGTATGCTGCTTGCAATTTTGACACAATAATTGTCTGGCCAGATATTTCTGATTTGAATCTGCCAATTCTCTCATATGCACATTGATGCTTGAAGTTTTCTGTATCCCACACTGTGATTCCATAATTGTGGTCTCTGCAATGTCCCATCATGGCTCTGCACTGGCTGAAATCTTGCAAGTCACTGATTACAGTCTTTCCATCGAGTGAAGCCACGGTTCCTTCTTCCATGTAGAAGTTACTGACGACATTCTCTTTGTCATGGCAACACCATGAATATTCCACATTCAAGGTTTGATTGGTTGTCCACACTCTGGGCTCCATTTCCACTAAAGGTGTTCCTCTGAACATCTTGTGAATTCTTGCATAGTTACAGGCTACCACGCCAACTTGCTGGTATTTCTCAAAATTGCCTGTAATGCCTTTCGCTCCCCAGAAACTGGTGTGTGTGATAATTTCTTTGATTCTGATGTAGCATCTGTATGCTTTCTCTTTCTGTGGAATCTGTCTCTGTGCGTAAAGTGTAACTTTCATTGCCTTGACAAAATTCCTTGGTGGGATATGGCACTGCACTTCTTCAGGAACTGTAAGCGCATGTCCATGCCTCCCACTGGTACAAATTTGGTACTTCTGGCTTTGTGAACTGATCACCTGTTCCACAGGATGGTCCTTGATTGCATCTTTGAATCTCTCATAAGTCTGCATTTCTCTGACAGATTTTGGTGGCCATTCTGAAGGCAAAGGCGGCAATCCATGATGCGCTGCCAATGATGGTGGCCTTACTGTCGAGGTTTCTAGAACGTATGTTCTGGAAAATACTTCGCTGTAAGTTTTGCCAGCTTTTCTCAGCGTTGCCGACTCTGACATGCCTGTCAGCATCAATACCATGCACAGCATTCCAATCACCAGACTGCTGGTGGTTGCTGTGGCTTTCCCTGTTGCACTCCTCAGGACTCTATCTGATGCTGAGTTCCTCTGAGCAGGGTTTGGTACAGAGTCTCTGTTCGAGCTCTGATTTCTGACATGTTTCTGGACAATTGCTGGGTCCAGTAAATCCACTTTGACTGTCACTGCTGTCTCTGGGATATCCATTGTCTTTGAATTGATTTCCAGTGGATACAATTGATTGAGTGGTCTGCTGACCACATTTCTGTTGGCAGTTCTGACTTTTGCTGAGCGAATTTGTCCATCTTTGCTGGGTTCTAACTGCTCGATGCAACCCATCCTCCATGCACCTCTGGGCATGTTCTCTTCGTAAATCAGTACGACTTCATTCACTTTGGGTTCTTGAGTCGCTGTCAATCTGCCATGTTTGTGCATCACCTGAGTTCTTTCCCTCAAGCTCGGAATGTACTCTTGATGCCACAAGTCCCAGAACTTATCCAAAGTTTGCTGGGTTGTCTCCCAATATTTCTGCAGTTTCGCTGCGTTATCCATTCTGGGCACGAATTCTCCATCTTTGTCTGCATCAAACTGTGGTGCTCCAATCTGACCTTCCCCTGTCAGGAAGTCTTTTGGCGTCAGCACTCTGAGGCTCTTTACATCACCATAGATGTAAGAGATTGGCCTGCTGTTGATCACTGCCTCAACTTCTGGCAGAAGTGTCAACAATTCTTGCAGTGTTAACATTCTGTGCCCCACAGCTGCCTTGAAATGTTTCTTGGTGATGCCCACCATTCTTTCATAGACTCCTCCCTGCCATGGTGCCATTGGAGTAGTCATGTTCCACTGAATTTGTTGCTGTGAGCAGTAAGTCTGTACTGCTCCACTTTTGACCATTTCTGACCACTCCTTTCCAGTATTAATGGCCTTGTCAGTGCTTGTGCTGAGCACTTTCTCTGTCAATTTGAATTGCGTTGCATTATCTGAAATCACTGCTTCAGGCTTTCCACGCCTGGCGATGAATCTCCTGACTGCGTTCAGGAATTCTTGTGCCGTCATGTCCAGCACACTTTCTAGGTGAACTGCCCGTGTCACCATACATGTGAATAAACAGATCCACATTTTCCTGTGATCTTTGTCCACTTTGTACCAAACTGGTCCCAAATAATCCAAGCCCGTGTATTGGAACGGTCTGGCTCTCTGAACTCTGGTTTCTGGTAAATCTGGCATTGGTGGAAGCTGGTACGGCTTCGCTCCCAATTTCTTACAGGTTGGGCAGGTTCTAGTCACATTGTAGATCACCCGTCTGCCCTGTGTAATCCAGTACTTTTGTCTGATCGCTGCCAATGTGTGTTGCACTCCTGCGTGCATCAACTTCTCATGCTGGTCTCTGACGATCAGCTGAGTCACTGTAGCCCTCGCTGGCAACAGTATGAGTGGCACTGTGACCTCCTGTGGGTCTGTATGCTCCATTCTGCCGTGGCACTTCAGGATTCCATCCTGATGCATTTGCACATTGAGCCATTTGATCAACTGCTGGTCTGCAGCTGCTTTCTTGCCATTCTGGCTGCCTTTACTGTGGCTTGTTGCCAAAATCTCTGCCACTCCTTTGTAATGATTCTGTTGCGTCACTTTGATCCAGTATCTCAAAGCAATCTCTCTCTCTTCAGTGCTGATAATTCCCTGTGGTTTCATTGTACCACAGATATTTTCCATGATTTCTGACAGTCCACTCTGACTGCTATTTCTGCTGCGATTTTTGTGCATTTGTCGCACAAATCTCATCACGTATACTGTTGCATCCAGTAACTTTGTCAGTGATGAAAATCTCTGAATCTCAATTCTCAATGGGTTGCTTTGCTTGCTTTCATCAACTTGCATATTGCTGGCATCTGGGTCACTGACCACTTGCTGTGTGGCGCCCAGGTAAATTGGACTGGCCTTTGGGAACTTGAGCTCTTCTTTTTTGATTTCTGCCATTACCTCTGGCGTGACTGGCTCCACTTTTGGCTCTGGCCACTCTCCAGTCATCAGCCATTCTGGCCCTTTCCACCACAGGTTACTGCCTTCCAACTCTGACATATTCATGCCTCTCGTAGCCATATCAGCTGGGTTCTCCAGTCCTGCGATGTGTCTGATATGCATGTTCTCTGTCTCACTCTGAATTTTCTTGATTTCATCCAATCTGTTCTTGACAAAACATGCCAGTGGCTTTGCTGTTGTTAGCCACTTCAGACAACAGGTTGAATCTGACCATACGACTGTTTGACTGAATTTGACGTCCTTGAGCTCTTTGTGAATAAACTTTGACATTCTGCTGCCAATCAACATTGCTAACAATTCCAGCCGTGGAATTGTCACTTCCGGTTTCTTTGGAGCGAGTCTCAATCTGGAGTACAGCAGGCTTGACGTGCCGCTGTCATTTTCTGTTTTCTGGCATATGTATGCCACTGCGCTGTATGCCATTGCTGAGGCATCAACGAAAATGTGCAGTTGTGCATCTGCACCACTCTGATAATTCAAATTTCTGTTGAACTTGATCTGTCCAATTTTGAGCAATTCTGTCTCTAATTGCTGCCAAATTGCTGTCTGTTCCTCAGACAGGGGAGTATCCCACTCTTTGGCACTTGGTCCCGAATGCCATAACGTTTGCAAAAATCTCTTTGCTGGCAGTAGGACAGGACTGACGAGTCCCATTGGATCAAAACATCCCGCAGTCACCTTTGCAACTGTCCTTTTTGTGGGAAGTTTGATTTTCTGGTCAGTTTCTGATAATTGTGATTGCTGGACTGTCTTTGGCGTCTTCAGCCACATCTGGTCGCTTTCTGTGTCCCATTTCATTCCTAGGACTGTTGTGACAATTTCCTTGGCCACATCTGACTCTGCCAATTGCCAAGTAAAGTTCTTGTTGTTGCTGTTCCATTCTCTCAGATTCATCTGTGCCTCTGTGAACAGCACTTTGGATTCCTGGTACAATTCGATTGCTTTCTGCTCTGTGTCCACACTGAGGATCAAATTATCCACATACAGATTTTCATCGATCAACTTTGCATTCTCTGTGCCAGTTTGATTCAGGTGGTATCTGACTGTCAGCGCCAGCAGTGCTGGGCTGCAGATTATACCAAATGGCACTCTGGCAAATCTGTAAATCTGAATGTTGTCCTCCATGGATGGTTTCGTGGGATCCTTGTACCACAGAAATCTTGTCACATCTCTGTCACTGTCCTGCAGACTAATCTGCAGAAATGCTTTCTCTATGTCTGCGACCAGGGCGATTCCATGCAACCGGAATCACATCAGCATCCCTACTAGCTGTGGTAGTATCACTGGACCGCGGTACATGCACTCATTCAAGCTTGGCATGCCTGGCGGTTTTGCTGAGGCATCATATACCTCTCTGACCTTTGTGGTAGTTTTCTCTGGCGTTATCACCGGTTGATGAGGCAAAATATGGAACTTTCTGCCATCCATAATATCCTCTTGAACTTTTTCAATCACTCCTTGCTCCTCTTGTGCTTTCATGATTGTCTGAATTTTCTCCAGTAATTCTGGGTCTCTCTTGAGCCTGTTGGTGAGGTATCTGAACCTCTTGAACGCCATTGCTTTGTTATCTGGGAGTTCATGCAAATTCGGTTTGTACATGAACTTGACAGAGTACCATCCATCTGGGTTTCTCTGTACACTCTCATTGAATTGCTTTATGGCCTCATCATCTTCGACGAGGTCTGGCTGGTCCATTATGCCAATGGTATCCAGTCTGTCCATATCTTTGACATTTGGTACAGGAGCAATTGACAACGGTGCTTCCTCGTACCACTTTTCTCTCTGAATTTGATGCACAATTGTGTTGACCACCACCGGATATGCGCCATCCGTGGTCCATTGATTTCTGTTGCTCGTCAGCTGCCCACCTCCCATCAGTAATCCCAATTCTGATGGAATGACATACAATCCTGACGGAAGTCTGGTGGTGCTGGTGTTTCTGGACATCAAGTCCCAGAAATAATTCAAGCCCACTATAATGTCTGGCTTGAACTTGCACTCTGTCCCTTTTCCCTTGGGAATTCTGTCTGCAAAGTAACTCTCATCTGGGAAATACTTCTGCAGGTACTTTTCATCCTGTTCTGACACAGGCACTTTGACTTGTTCTGTGGTCAACATCGGGACCACATCAGCCACCATATCAACTTTCTGGCCATTTCTAAGTCGCATTCTGAATTCCACTTGTTGTACTACTTTATAGTGCGGCTTTTCATTTCCGAATGTGTACACCTGGATGTGGTGTTCACCTGTACTCTTCAAATTGAGTTTCTTGGCCACTTTTTCTGACATGTACGTTCCCTGGGATCCTGTGTCCAGGAACGCTTGAATCTGTAGTGGTGGCTGTTCAGGCTCCATCTCTGTATCCATTTCTAAAGCCTCAATCACGGTTCTGGCTGTCATCAGCATTGACATATTCCTGTTTACTGACAGGTTTACTGATGTAGTTTGCTTTGTATTTGGTTCTGTAACCACTGTGCTGGATATGGTCTCTGTCTCCACCATTTCTGGTCCAGCGTTTTCCACAGTGACACAATTCACTGTGGCCTTTCTCTGTTGGCTCTGTGCTGGTCGACCGGCCGTCGGCACAGACTTTCTGCTATTGTTTGCTGATTGCTGGCCACTCTGTTGACCATTTGCTTTGAATGCTGGAATTTGCCGTCCAGCATTTCCATTGCCATTGTCACCAAATTTCTCTGGGCACACCGCAGTGTGATGCCTATTGGACTTGCAATAGAATAGAAACAATTTCTCGTGAATTGACATTGATTCATGTAATGCCCTTTCTGCAGGCATCTCAGGCATCGCTCTGCCTTTGACAAAATGATTCTCCTTTCTCTGGCAGTTTTGAACTTTGGACACTTATCATTAAAGTGTAATTGCTGTGTGTCATTGCAGAACACACACGGCCTCCCAGGATTCATGAATCCAGCCTGTGGTGCACTCTGACCATTCTGGATCACAGACATGCTCCCTGTGCTGGTCCTTGGGTTCTCTGGCCCTCTGAATCGATTCCCATTGCTTTGGAACCGATTATTGAATTGCTGTGCGCGGGGATTATTTCCAAACCCCTGGCGCGATTGCTGCACTGGAGCCTCAGTTTGCTGTGCGTGCTGTACAGCCTCACTGAGCGCTAGCTGCTGGCCAAACAGCTTTCTGAACTTTTCCACCGTCAAGGCTTCCTCAGTTCCCTGTTCCTTCTGGATTTCTCTGAGAACCTCGGGTGGCACTTTCTGTTGCAGCTGGCTCAACAGCATTGGATGCTCCACTGATTCTCCCAGTGACTCCAACTGCTGGAGCAGCCTTTCAATTGCATCGAACAAAATTCTCATATCCTGACAGGTATTCCTGGCCTGTCGCAACTTCATGATATTATTCATCAGCGTGTTTCTGACTACAACTGGCTGGTCATATCTCTTCTTGAGCATTGCAATTGCGGGTGCATAATTCTCTGCGGTCACACTCAATCCACTGATCATGTCGAATGCTGAGCCTTTCAGCAAGCTCCTCAAGTATGAGAACTTGGAAATGTCCTCCAAATCTGTTCGATTGTGGATGTGGGATTTGAACATTTGCCACCATGATCGAAATTTGACAATTTCCCCAGTAAACTGTTCCACTTCCAGTTTTTGTAATTTGACGCTCTTTGCTGTGGTTGCATTGGTTGAACTGGCCCCCGGAGCAGCTCCCTGAGCTGTCAGAGCCATTTGTGCAGCCATCTACTGTATGAATGCTGTGTTGACTTCATACATGGTACTTCCGCTCAGTTGCTGGATCATATCCAGCAACTCTTCGATGTACACATTCATGGCTGCAACTTTCTGTGTCACCAAGTCTGACATGTTTGCATACTCATCATATGCATCTTGGTACATCTTCTGTTCTTGTTCCATCTGATCGGGTTCGTCAATGTCTTTGACGACATCCCTCCATGCATCAAATTGAGTTCTCACAGCAGTCATTGCACTTTCCAATTTTGCACCCTCCTGTTTGATAGTTGCAATCACTCTTCTCATTTCTGTTCTCTTCTCATCCTTTGTTGCTTCCGCAAATAGTTCTGGGTCATATTTGGCATATTCTCTTGCCAATCTGTTGTCTACCCTGTGCTTCGCTGGCCCCAGGGTCTTTCTGATGTGACCCGTTGGTGAAACCATTTTTGTTGATGAATTTTCCTTCACTGTTTCTCTTTATAGTGCGTCTCCTGTGACGCTCGTGACGCTTCTCTGCGTCTTTCTGTGTAGTGCTCTGTGCACCACGGATTTGTTGTGCTACGCACAATACCAATGCAGTCCTACAGGCCCCTGACGTGTTCTCACGCGTTGACCTTTTCTGCACTGGCACCAGGTGTGTTCCTAAAGCCCCTGACGTGATTGTTTACACGCGTTGACTTCAACACACCGGTCAAATCCACCTGGACAATAAACAATTTATTTGCCCAGCAGTGTGCGCCCAAAGAGGGTCCGTACACACTCTTTCTGAGCGCTCTGGCGCTCTTTCTGGCACGCCTGTGTGCCTTGTGACCACGCCGGCCACTTGCTTCCTGAGCGGCTCCTGTGCCGCTGTGCGCAGTGCTGCGCTTGTCGTGTCGCCCGTGACACGTTTCTGTGCACTCTGGTGCACTTTCTGATTCTGGGCAGTGTTTCTGTACACTGCTCTGCAATTGCGCCTGTGCAATGCAGAATTCTGGCACTTTTGTGCTGTCTGATCTGATGGTACCGAGCAGGCACAGCGTGTATATTTGATGGGAGCTCCGCAAAGCCCCTACACGCTACCAAGTATCCTAATACTTGGTTTTCAAATCCACTCTCTGTCAGCTACAGCCCTCTGTCAGCTACAGCCCTTTGTACACTGATACCCCTACTTTTGCACTTCCGAGGTATGAGTCCACTCTTACCCAGTGGAGCGAGGGACCTCCGCGAATGCCCAAAAAACAGCCCTTTGACTAGCGTGGCTCTGTGGCGATCCTGTCTCCGTCAGGTCACCCTCCCTTGGCATAGGAAGGACGTGCGAGCGGTCACTGGCGTCCGGATGTCCAGGAGCGTCCAGCGAAAGTTTGACCACCGTCCGACAATGACTCCTTGTCAAATGCCGGTGCCGCCCAGCGTCTAGCACCTTGCCAGAACACTGGTGAAAGCTGCCTGAAATCCTGACAGGCTTGTCAGAACTCCAGTGTCCTCCGCGCGTGAACGTAGAATCGCTCCCAAGATGTAGACAGGAGTGCCGTGACTTTGGCACAATGCTGTCTGCAAATCAACAGCCAACGCTCAGCCAAGGCCAATTGAAGTTCAGCAGGACTTTTGAAGTTCTGCCAGCTGCCGCACAATGTTCGTTCCGGCTTGGTGATAGCACAATGTCATGCAATCACCCTGCTCGCTGCGCCATGTGATGAAGCCACCGAAATCAGCGTCTTCTTCCACCGAATCCGGCTGCTTCAAGACCGTAGTGAGAAACGGCCTTTAGAGTGGTTGATTTCCCGTTGTAGCCGAACGTCCACTTGTCGACAGCCAAGTTGAGTTTATTTCGTAGTTGTGTGTTGAAAAGGGGTTTCGAATTATTTCAGGTACTTTATTTCGATCAGATACAGCGTGTTACAAAAGCGCAAAGCCTAGCGAGCTTCCTAGTCGAAGTTTCTATCGCTGGCTTATTTTCGTTCACTTGGGGTAGGTCCGCAGACTGAAGTAAAAACTTCCAAAGTAGCTAAGACACGGAAATCATGTATAGAAAAACAGCTACAGTAATTTCCTAATACAAATGCACAAATAAACCACAAATAAACACATAAAATATATTTGACCGAAACAGTTGGCTTATTTTACGCGTGCATACATTCAAATAATTATGGTAAAGAAATACCAGGTACAAATTGGGTTAATAGAAAACTATTAATCTTACGAGGTGCGAAGTCGGCAAACTTGGCCGATTTACTAATTTGGTTCAATTTGTCAGAAAACATTGACGCACATTGGAACTAATATGATAGGGTTTGGAAATTGTAGATAGTAGTGTAAATGTTCCTAATGACGTAAATAGAATAAGGTATATTCAACATAATAATAATAATAATCACTTCCTGGAAACGTATGTTGAATAATCTAGCAAAATTGGGACTTATTCGAGGTAAATGGGTATTATAATTGAGCAGGGTCTATAATATATTCAGCTTGAGCAGGGCATTATAATTATTAAGTAAATATAAATATAAGTTGTGAGCAGGGTTATAATAATTATGCCTACGCGAAGGGCTTTGTAAACACGTACAGTAAATGCTAGTCGCACACAGGGCACCATTTCTCTATTAGGACGCTGGCCTAGATAATTACGCAGCACGCAAATATTTTACAAGATTTGACTTTTTCAAACTACAAGTAAACCATGTAAATATATATATAATACTGATCAGAAAATTACGGCGAGTTGAATGAGCCTAATATTATGTTAATACACCTAATAATAACTTATTTGACCTTTTAACCTAAATATTCCACATAAATGTTTCGATAACTTATAAAACACTTTCTTAACTAAATATTCTTCATGGATAAATAATATAGTGCAAGAAAGGTAAAATAGTATAAATAAGTAAATGTGCGAATATGATCCTAATTATCAATTCTCTGTATTTCTTTATCCATCCATTTTGCCACGGTCAGCACAATTCTTGTTTTATTTTATTTTATTCCCAAAAGTCATTAATAAAATAAAATGAGGCCATTTTACAAAAATTTTACAGAACTTTTACAATTTTTTTTACAAAAAATCAGAATCATGCATGCACCACCAGACTAATGTTATCATTAGACCTATACATGAAAAAGCTGTGGCAAATTTTTCCATTACTTTACAAAAGTTGCATGCTGTAGGTATTGTTAGCCAGCTGGAAGTGTAAACTTACAATAATTGATAACAATTGTTTGCATTTTCAGTAGAAGGGCTACTGGAGTGTGCTTGGTGCATTTGTAAAATGTCATGCAAGATGTCAATAGTCATGCAAGTGTAAAGAAAAGTGTCAATTGTCATGCAATATGTCAAGTGTCATGTCAAATGTCAAGCAAAGTGACAGTTATCATGACAAATGTCATGCAAAGTATAAATTGTATATACAAATTTTGTTTTTGTGCCCAAAGCTTATGTTTTGTATCCAAATCTTATGCTTTTGTATCCAAATGTTCACAAAAGATTTGTATCCAATACAACAAGATTTGGATACGAAACATAAGATCTGTATACAGCACATAATATTTGGACAGAAATTTGATTCAAAATTGACACTAATTCATGTGTCATGTCAATTGACACTTTACTTTACATTTGTCATGACAATTGACACTTTGCATGGCATTTTACATGACATTTGACACTTGACAAAGCTTGGGGCTGCCCCCAGTTCCATGAATAAACAGGCAGGAACTCAAACAAGATAAAAGTTTTACAAAAAATATGATGTTTTATACATTTTTACAAAAATACGAATTTTTTTACAATTTTACTAAAATTTTACAAAATTCGAATTTTTATACAATTTTTATTTTTATTTTGAAATTTTCCATTTTATTTTATTTTAGTTTATTCTTAAATTTTTTATTTTATTTTAGTTTATTCTGAGATTTTGCCAACCCTGCCCACATGTTCTTAAAAAATACCACGATAAGAAAATAAATCAAATTGCATAAAAATGACAAACTAAAATAAAAGATGAAATAAAAAATTAAAAATTTCAGAATTTACTTCCATCGCGTGACCACAGTCCGGCTAGTTTATGAGCGACATCTGATAATTTGGGGGTTAACCCTCAGCCCTGAATAGTGAGCGGGTGGGTTCAAGTGTCTCTTCAATGCTCTGATCACAATTTGCATCTTTGTCAGAATGACTAGGCTCCATGGATGCCAGTTGTATTTTGTTAATTTTTGGATAATTGTTATTAAATTTGGATACGTAATGCATGAATTCATCTGTTATATTGTGTATGTGTACGTGCACATACTATATTTTTGTTCAGTTGTTAAACAGATCACAATATTCCTGAATCCAATGAAAAAACTCAAGGAAGTTTTCAGTGTTTCTGTGTTTCCATGTCTTCCAAAAAACGCAATTGAGTTTCCGTGTTTCTCTGAAAAACAAAAACACACCGTATGAAAACTTACCACTTCCAGAATGTCCCCATTTAACAGTGTTATATGAACAGCAGAACGAAAATAATTAACAACGTTTAAACTCTAAATGCCCTGAAAGAGTTTTCTGGGAGCTTCTGTTTACAATCCCATCACATAAATATTTTGGTGATGCATATTTCCTTTCTAAACTCATGACTTATTGACATATTTTATAGAGCAGTTAGATATATTGCGCTCGCTGCCGGTGGCGCCTGGTGCTAGCGCCAAAGCAAAAAACGCCAAAAGCCTGGCGCGTTTTCCATCACTACTCATGTCAAAAAATCTAGTGTTATCGGATGGACTAAATACATCTGTTTCATAATCAGTTTTATGAAACGAAACGGCACAACTTACGTTTTTTGGATCAATGCCAACTTTCCGTTGCGCATTTAACGCGTGTGCCCGCCAGAGTACCGAACTTTCTGCAAAGTATACGTAAACGTGAAGTATTTATTTTTTACTCACCCCTTGAGTACAGAAAACGTAAAGTAAATTTTTTTCACTTTTGCTCATGAGTAAACGTGAGTAAACGTTCTTTTCCCCGCAGAAAACGTAAACGTGAGTACTTTTGAAAAATGTTGCCAAAATTTTTGAGAAATGTCGCTCAAAATTACTCATTTTTATAACTTTTTGCCTATTTTACACAATTTTTGACAATATTTTTGGTTCTATAGCCATATTCGACTAGTTTCCCATATTTTTTAGCTCATTTTCTCTCGTTTTCCCTTCTATGCCTTTAAAAACCAACTTAAAATACGTTTTCTGTACTCGAGTACGTTCAAAAAGTATACGTAAAAGCGAGTACCAGACCTTTTTTCAGAGGAAATGTAAACGTATTTACTCTGTACTCGAGTATACGTATTTATCGAGTAAAAGTAAATACGTTTTAACAACTATGGTGCCCGCCAACGATGGAAAAAACACAGAAATTGAACACAGAAACTCATTGAGTTTCTGTGTTTTTGTTTTACACAGAAACACGGAAACTCATAAATTTTGAAAAACTCAAAACTCAAATGAGTTTTTTTTGGAGAACACAGAAACACGGAAACACAGAAAAGTTTTTTGAGTTTTAGTGTTTTTTTCAGCGAAGTGGTTGAATGCACATTAATTCAGTTAAACTAAACAAGATAAGATAAGCATCTATAGTATGTAAATATGTACATAATGTATTCATATTTTATAATGGTACAAAAAAGAAATTAAAAATGGCATGCACATCTCATGGTGGATTTGACAATTGAAGTTTCGACATTTAAGTATTCCTTATTACCTTGAATAAACCCCCCCTTGAATTAACTCCCCTCAAAATGGACTGGTGAAGTAATAAGCCCCCCCCCCTCGAAATAACCCCCCCCCAGGATGATGTACATATAGCATTGAAAAAAACGACCGATTTTGAGAAAATATAATTAAATATTATCTCAGAAAATCTCTCACGAAAAAAATATAATTTAATCTCTTGGGTCATTTTCGAAAATATAATTAAATCTTTGAGAAAATCTCTTGTATTTAAAAAAAATCTCATAAAATCTCTCAACTTAAAGTATGATTTAATCGATATTTCAGGGTGTTTGAACCATTGAGAGTAGATATTAAGCACATTATGTGTTGTTTAACCTTTTTATTCACAAATTCATATGATAACAGCATATTGTCTACTGATGGCACCCTTTGTACTACCATGTATTAAGTATCTGAATAATGAACAAAAATCAGGTTTAGGCTAGTGATGTAAAAGCGCTATGGCGCTGGCGCCTGGCGCTAGCGCCAAAGCAAAAAGCGCCATGGCGCTTTTGGCACTTGGCGCTATTTTGCTCTGGCGCCATTGGCGCTTGGCGCCATCGATTAAAAAGCGCCATGGCACTTTTGGCGCTTGGCGCCAAAAGTCTGGCGCTTTTCACATCACTAGTTTAGGCACATTTTTCCTCAAAGTAGAATACATTACTTTCACGTGTGATAATCCCCACAGAATTTATCAGATGACGTTTTCACCAAAATTTGGTAACCATATTTCCAAAGCATGCTGTCAACTTTTTAGTTGTTAAAATGGCTAGAATAAAGTGCATAAGTTTACCCGTTGCACAAGTAGCAAGATCCAGTGCCAATGTAGACCCAGTGCATGAGCACTGGAGCATGTACTTGAGCACTGGGTCTTCATGGGACTGCAGGGGTTCGATATAGTTTAGGGGTTAAAACATATTTATGTTTACTCAAAAATACAAATACTTGAGTACTAAGTAAATATATCTCAATTTCCTCTGAAAAAGTACCAGTACTCTCATTTATGTATACTTCTTGAAAGCACTTCAGTACAAAAAGTTTATTTCAGATAACTTTTTTATTGGCTCTTTCATGCCATAAAACAGAAATAGGGGAGGAAAAACTACAAAAAGGGGGAAAATAGCCAAAAATAAGTACATAAGGAAATATATAGTTCAAAATAGATAAAAATTGGTAAAAAAGCACATGAAGTAGTGAATTTGAAGGTGAAAATGGGCAAATTTAGAGAGATTTTCTCATCAGAAGAAAATATAATTAAATCTCTCTGGAAAATCATGGAAAAAATATAAATCTCAGAAAATCTTATATTTTCTGAGATTTTCTGAGATTTTTTAAATATAAATCTCCCAGAGATTTTTTCAATGCTATGTACATAATGTATCCAATGTACATGATGTATTTATTACTGCTAATTTGCATCACAGCTACACACAGTACTAGGTTGTGTAGCTGACTACTGATGTTTATTTCAAATATATCCCGTTTGTACGCATTGATAACCTGTTTTGGGTACGTAAATGCCTACTATTTTCTATGATCCTTACAAAACTTTCTGACGAAATAATAATGTCCATGGGGGTATTTCGAGGTAATATGATAGTTGTAGTTCAAATCAATTCCGTAGTCTTCCATACAGTGCACATCCATTGAAGAATTTTGGAGTACTGCATCAATTGTCGTTTCTGGGCATTTTGTTGCTGGTGTTGTGATGTTGATGTCCTCATTGTGGACATTTTTATGGACTTTTTTTGACACTTGAATGAATACACAAATGTTATGTGGGGTTAAAACATGTGTAAAACCAATATTTTATTAGAAAACCACTGTTTCCAGATCGAAATGCTGGAAATCGAAATTTTTGGGGGAAAACTCGAATTTTTTTGAAAAAACTTGAGTTTTTTTAGAAAAAAACTCAAAAAACTCGAGTTTTTACAAAAAACACAGAAATAAAAACAGAGTTACTCAAGTTTTTTTCAAGAAAAAAACTCAAAACACAGGTATTCATTTTTGAAAAACTCAAAACACAGAAAGTGTTTTTTTTTGGAGAACTTACCCATCGTTGGTGCCCGCTTTAAATTCCCGCTGAGTGCTGACTGTGTTATTCCCGAAAATTGTATGGCAATAAGTCACGCGAGTTTAGGATACTCATACTAGCATATTTTAATGTGCTCAACATGACAAATTCCAAAAAATTCGCTATGCCAAAATGGATACCAGGTTCGGAAAATTTGAGTATAAATATTATTGATGTGAAAAGTGCCAGAACTTTGGCGCCAAGGCATTTTGTTCCTGGCGCCCGTCAAAAAGAGCACCAAGCGCCAAAAACGCTATGGTGCTTTACATGGGCTTTGATATCCAGGGCTTTGATTATATTGGATATCCCTCACACCTCTACTTAACGCAGCAGTCAGCAAAGTCTACAAAACCAGGAATCTCATTGCTTTGATTTTGTCATTGTGCTTGGTTGTCTTCGTTCTGCTGCAAATTGGGTACATTGATCGAAGACAAAACACACTAATGACCGGTGGTAACGAGTTGGTGCTGTCGAAAAGTCAGGTGGGTGCTAAAGCGGGAATTAGAGCTCAGCGTCGATTCGACGTGAAATGATGACGTGAAATGACGTCGTGAAATTAATTACACGAGTGTGGATCATGCTACGGGTCTACAATTTTCTAAGGATAATATATGAATCAATACCTTAATCGTGTCTAGTGATGGAAAAGCGCCATGGCGCTGGCGCCTGGCGCTAGCGCCAAAGCAAAAAGCGCCATGGCGCTTTTGGCGCTTGGCGCTAAAACGCTCTGGCGCCATTGGCGCTTGGCGCTGGGGTCTGAGAAAGCGCCATGGCGCTTTTGGCGCTTGGCGCCATTTTCTGGTGGCGCTATTGGCGCCTGGCGCCGGCATTTTAAATGGCGCCAAAAAAGCGCCAACCATGATAATAAAAAAATTGTTATAATATGGTGAAATCGACACTGCAGTTGATCAATTTTGAAGCAACTGAATAAATATTGATTAATATTAGGGTAGACTTTATATAAATAGATACATACATTGAATAAAAGCAGAGGTGTTAAAATCGTGATAAATCCCCTTTTGTGCTTTGCTCCTATTTCTTTCTTGCAGTCTAAATCAGGGGTTCAGTCTGGCGTGGGTTGGAGGGGGGGGGGGGTTACCTCCCCAACAAATGCTCCAGCTATCTATCTATTCCCAGGCCACTCAGCTACCTATCTATCTAACCTGAGGCTAAATTTTAGGGTACTATTTATCCCTCGAGCCCCCCACCCCCCACCGCAAATCGACCAGATATGTAAATAGATCTCCAGAGCGATTATTTGGGAAATTTTGCCCTGATTTAGTGGTTGTTTGAATGGGCAAAAATGTTCAATAGACTACTATGACTTCAGCGGTACGTCACTCACAGTTATGCACTCATTTTTCTACCATCAAATTGTTGAACAATTTTTTTGGCGCTGGCGCTATTGGCGCTTGGCGCCATTACCCTCTGGCGCCATTGGCGCTTGGCGCTGAGGTTCAGAAAAGCGCCATGGCGCTTTTGGCGCTTGGCGCCATTTTGCTCTGGCGCCATTGGCGCTTGGCGCCGGGGTCAGAAAAGCACCATGGCGCTTTTGGCGCTTGGCGCCGAAAGCCTGGCGCTTTTTCCATCACTAATCGTGTCCAATACTGAGTGTTATCAGCCACAACTAGAGCAAATTGAAAAATTCAATTTTTATCATTCCACGTCATCATTTTACGTCAGGGAACAACTTGACATTTCACGTCAGACTATTGCAAGCAGCAGTCTGACGTGAAATGTCAAGTTGTTCCCTGACACTGTGACGTGAAATGATGATGACGTGAAATGATAAAAATTGAATTTTTCAATTCGCTCTAGTTGTGGCTGATAACACTCAGTATTGGACACGATTAAGGTATTGATTCATATATTATCCTTAGAAAATTGTAGACCCGTAGCATGATCCACACTCGTGTAATTAATTTCACGACGTCATTTCACGTCGTCATTTCACGTCGAATCGACGCTGAGCTCTAATTCCGGCTTTACTGTGACAATTGACACTGTTGACATTTGAACAGTCAAAAGACTCTGTCAACCCCCTATCCACAACCCCCCGCGCACCCACTCTAAATACAACACCAACCCCCTCCCCCAACACCCCCCCCCATTTTTCCTGGCGCTTTTCAATCAATAATCACTACTTGCAGCGAGAGTTGTTAAAGGTACTATGAATTAATAACCCCCCCCCCCCTCGAAATACCCCCCAATTGAGTGTAAATAGAACCTCAATGACAAAAGCTGCGGTTCATGACCCATGCAATGCATAACACACGTTAAAACAATGATTGTGTTACGTTAGTATAGTACACGGTCTACGTACTTTTTGAGTAAATCGCAATTTAGGTTTCAGACCCAATTCCAGGCCCGTGGTGCGTGTCCAATTTGGTTCTCTCATGCTTTCCATAAAGTTCCATATGTTGACAATAAAGTGTCAAATTTTCAGCCCCTGTGTAGGTAGAAATATGGCTAGCCAATCATGCGTAAAAACGTAACGACAATTTTGTGCAGACACTCCGACGACTCGAGGACGACCATATGTGACTGAATGACGGCCCGCGGTGCACAGGGAAGTCACAGTGAACGTGCGGTTCGCTGTGCACTGCAAACCCGCCAACGAAGCCGCAGCCCCAGGACGGTACGCCCGAATGGACACTACTGCGGCCATGATTTTATTAAATATTTTCCTTTCCATTAATTACGTAATTACTTCCCGTGTGATGTTAATTTTTCATTTTACGTTTTATTAATTAAGCTAATTAGGTTACCCGCATTTTAAGTTAATTAAGTGATTATTTTCGTTTTTTTAAATGCATTTCCCAATATGTACTTTCGAATGGTATAATTTTTAGGTTTTTATCATTTTACATTTTTGTCAAAAGGGTGCAGTGTCTGGGAATGGGTTAGAAAAGCTTTTATGTTTCTTGTTAAGCTAAAAGGTGTTGACTCGGTTAAACGCCTAGACGTCCCAATAGATAACATTCAGAAAATTCCCCGACCAAGTGCATTTTTTATTTAGGACTAGGTAATGGGTGGAAAAGTGGCAAACGGCAATTATTGTCGGCATGCGACTGCAAGACACATGCAGAGCACAGTTTACAGTGAAGAGCACAGCTGTGCCAACTAATTATTCCCATCACCCAGGGTGATTGGTGAACTCGCAAGTGCTAGTGTCTTGTGGCGTGTGTTCAGGCCCGAAGTTCCAACCCTTACCCGGCAATGCAATAACCTTGAACAACCCCCGCAAATGAGCGTTCTTTCTGTGGCCTTGGTCGGGCGCGCTATAAAATATTTTCACCTAAAGGGGCGCAGGTTGATAACACGTGTCACACCACCTGCTCTAGGCTGTACCGTAACCTCTGAATAGAAACCCAGTTCCTGACACTCACCTACGAGATAATTTGTATTTTAATTACGTCAGTGATAATCACAGTTACTTCACGCTTGGTTTAATTCACGTTTGCACCCGTTTATTTAATTAGTTATTTTTCCCGCATTTAATTAAATTACTTGTGCCTTGTACGCTATGTTAACGGTTTTCCAGTGATCATTGATTTCGTCTTATAATTCGCTCATTATGGTTAATTGTTGTGTCTCAGATTTAGTATTCTTTCCTCTTATGGTAGATTTTTTGGTGATTATAAAACGCGCTGATTTTACATTTTTTCACCCACTAGAGGCTATACGACTCACTTGAGCTATTGTGAAATTGACTCTGACTATATTGCTAAATAAAGTTCCCGTGAATCCAACTTGGTCCCCCTGAAGCATACTAACTGCTTTTTAATTTGAATTTTATTAATTACGGCTTTACTTTAACTACGGCTTATTAACAATTAATCGAAGTAAACCGCCGGCTGCAGTTACGAAAGGGATTGGTAAGTTGCCGTGTCCGTCCTCAGGAACTGTCAGGACCCCAAGGGGTACTGGCGCCGTTCCTGATTTGCGTGTAAAATCCCCGTACCATAAAAACAATCATTTTTTTAATTACGCACGCAATTAGAAGCGCAAAGGGACCGGAATTTACAATTCTCCGCCGCGGCAAAATTCGACGAGTGACGTATTTTTGTGGTAAAAACGGAAACTAGTAAAATTAGTAAAAACGTAAAATATCTGACAACTGGTAGCGTAGCGAGTGGTTTCCTAAGCAAGCCATAAAGTTTTCTGTCTGGGGCGCCTGATCAACGCCTCTACAAAAAACGGCTTCACGGATAACGAATCACCCCAAAGGGAATTGAGATCGAGGGGGCCAGCAAGCTTACAAGGGGACACTATAGAACAAGTTTGGCACGCTGCGTTGGAGAAGCAAAAACAAGCACGAAGGCGCGCGCGACAACAGAAGGCTGGGCAAGAAGTGGACGCACAACTTGCTGCAGCTGAGAGTCAAGCAGAAGACAGTGAGTCGAACGATTCGGTTAACCCTGAAACAGACGCGCCGGAAGCGCTAGAGGAGAGTGAAAGTCAACGCTGGTCTGGACAGACAGCTGAGGATACACCGGTAATCAGGTTATCAACGGTTGAAGGCGCAGGGCCCGCGCCAGACAGTTTTAGTCAGTGGAAAACGCCAGCTGTACCGGCAGCGGCACGGCAGCTAACGTCCAGCGCAGAAGCAGAAGAAGCGCCTGGGACAAGTAGACAAGCTGCAGGAAAGGAAGCAGGAAAGACAGGTAAGTTGTCTAAGCTTCGGAGGACATTGGGTTGGAGCGCGGGCAGCTCATCCATATCGCCTGGAGTGCGATCAGGTTCTGAAGTCGGTTCAGACGGATACGTTGGTGACAGCGAGCCTCTAGGGCAGCCGTCGATTCAACGTGATTATCCTTTGATTGCAGCTGAGCTTGGAGCTACTGCAGATCAATTTCCCGTGATTGAAAATACCGTAGCGGAATTATTGGAGACAGCGGCGCAGAGTGGAGACACTTCCCCGGCGCTGCAGTTAAGCCCACCGAAGAGCACTTCGACGCCGAGAGACGTGTCAGGCAACAGCAGTCGGAACTTATCGAGCGACCAGTCGAGATCGCAGAGCGCAACTGCAAAGGCTAGATGCCAGTTAATTAAGACTGAAATTTCAAGTAATCCCCCCGTGATAATTATTAGCAGCCCCGCAAGCAGAATGACAAACAATGGCGCGAACCAGACGGCGGCCCCGGCGCTGGAAGACAGATACGCAAATGTCACTAATGTGAATTTAATTTACCAAGCTACCATAATGGACCTGGACCCGGTGCAAACAACGCCATCCTGTGCACAATGGACACCCAAAAAGGCATGTGAAGCTGCAAAGAAATGGGCAAACATGATGAGTCAGGCGAGACCGGTTGGTGCATTCTCACAGAATGGTGAAGCAGGGGACTTGCATATGGTGGCACTAATTAAAACTGCTATGAATTTATGGGGAAGTGACCCAGTCAACGAGGTACCTAGGGTGGAACATTATTTGAGGGAATTCGAAGCGCACCACAGCTTACATGGCGATGATATAGTTGATCTGGCGACTGCGTACCAGCAGCATAATCAAGCCCTACAAAATCAGAACGCGACGCTGGGAGGAAATTCGCCGGCCAGTGGTCAGCAGCCAATAGTGCTGACCAATGGTCAAGCAGCGCCCTTGCAATCATCGACGGCACCAGCGGCGCCCCCGTCGGCAGCTGGAACAAACCAGGTGAGAACTGTTTCGCAGCGACGCGCTCGATCCCGCTCGCCGGCGTCTTCAAGAAGCTCGTCAGCTACGTCCGAAGTGGCAAGGCCCACGGACCCGGGACAAAACTGGCAATTAGAACAAAGCAATGCGGCAGTCATTACAGCCCTAGCACAACAATGTGGATATTTTCGCGGCAAACCAAATGAGGGTTTCAGGGACTGGAGAAGAAGCTGGGACACAGTATGTGACGCGCTGCGCATAAAATTACAGGAGCGGAAGCCGCTGGTAAAATTGTTTTTGAAAGGCAGCGCCAGAGCCATTTTCAACACGCGATACAGAGAATTGCGCGACCTGAACTACAAGGATATGATGCAGGCACTGGAGAAGTTCTATGAAAATCCAAATGATAAGCATCATGCGCAGAAGGAGATCTTCGAGACGCGACAGGGCGCAGATGAGTCAGTACTGGAATGGGCGGTACGTTTGGAAAAATTGATAAAACGCGCCTATCCAGGCATGGGTCATGAAAAACGAGGTGACACATGCATGATAAAATTCCATGGAGGACTGAGGAATGAAATTCGGCGCAATGTACCTGTCACGGCTTCTATCACATGGAAAGAAATGGTTGACAACGCGCGTGCTCAGGAGAGCTTTTTGGAAGCAGAACAGAGCCAGAATAAGGGAGAAAAATCTAAACAGGATGTGGTTGCCAGCGCGACCGACAAGGTAATGGACAGGTTGATGGCGCTAAACATGCCCGCCATGGCTGGACTGCCGTCCCAGGCCGACAAGACGTTAGAGACAATGGAACAGAAAATGACTGAGAGTGTTGCCAAATTTGACTCGGTGCACCAAGAGATAGCGAAGAAATTAGCGCAACTGGGCGCGTTGGAAGGTAAACTTTTGGGATTGAATAGGGACCCCCCTAAATTGCCCCCACGCAAATTTGACAAAGGATGTTGGGAATGTGGCTCTGAAGAGCACATCAGATATGAGTGTCCCAAACTCACCCCAGAACAAAGGGAACAGTATTTCAAAAGGAGCCGCGGCGGCGGAACATCCAGAGGAAATGGACGTGGGCGCGGCGGAGGACAACGTGGCGGCTATCAGAGAAATGACCAAGCCCAAGCGATGCAGCCAGGTATGATGCCCATGCAATATGCATATCCGCAGTGGCAACCAGCTCAGCCGATGCCTGTGCAGCCAGCGCAGACGGTACAGAGGGCTGGTGATATGAACATGCAACCGCAGATGATGGCATATCAAACGCCGCCAGCTAATTGGATGGCTATGGGACCGGATGGGCGCATGCAACAATATAACATGCAACCAGTACAGGTAAGTAACCCCCACGTAGAGTCGCTGAACCCCACACGAGTGACCAGTACGACTGGAATGACCATGCATGTGCGCGAAGATGATGGCTGCATGATGATACGTCCCGTTAATAAGTTAATCCCTGTGATGCAAGGCTTGGAATTAGAGGCAGAGGAACCTGACGAACTGGTTCCAGAGTCACCCAAAGAACAGCAGCGCACTACGGGAATGCATGTGCTCGCGCAAGAGCGGGAATTCTGGATCAAACCATGGGCATACATGCGAACTGAAAAAGGTTACTTGTTTCGAACTACCTGGCTGGCCTTTTTACGCAGGATTGGAATGCATGATTTGAGAGAAACGGACTGTACGTTGTGGCCTAATTGCCCCGCGGACGACCACTCGGACACGCTGACTGAGGTGCCCTTGGACGTGCTCATGAACATCAGTCTGGACCCGTTTTTGTACGCCACGCCGGCCGCTCTGCCGCCGCGCACTGGATCCAGCAACCAGATAGACAGGTATATGGGCTTTCTGTCTACTGAGGAAGGGGTGCGCCCCGCGCCGCGCGCGTACTCAGAACCCCCCTACATGCCCCAGGTCGCACAGTCGCTGTTTTTTGTATTGGCAGTTGGGTTGATTATAATGGGATTAGCTTTATTACCGGGTGCGGGTGCGACTACCATGCCCTCGTTTCCATTGTTATGCAGTGACTTGACGGATCACTACGATTTATACACGTACCCCCCCCCTACCAAATTGCACGGCTATTGTAGACACTACGGCGTCATTAGAACGGCCTCGAAAATTGACACTGACAATCTACAAACGAAACATGGTAGAATATCGTGCGGCAGCGCACAGGTGTGTGGCCTCTACCAGAACGGCAAGGACGTATCAGAACTTCTGGGGCGACGTCACGCTGGAAAAGTTTGATTCTAACCCCCGATCTGTGGGCGCCGCCGAGTGCGAAGGCATGATTAAATATCATAAATGCAATAATGGACCTATGACCCCTGTGAGTGATTTGGACAACGCATGGGACACTCAATACCCCACCAATGTTAGCTACTCAGGACATGGATTGTACTGTTGCAAATGGGTGAGTGAAACGACGCCACACTGTGGGCTGTTTCGCGGGGAAGTACGAATGAGATATGGAGCCAACACCATGCAAAGCACGCTGGGTGAGGTCAGCAAGTGCAATTATGAAATGGGTGCATGTACGCTAGAAGACGGCAGCCAATTAACATGGAAACCGAACCCGAAGGCGGAATGCCCATATGAAAAATGGCGTGAAATGCCTGGACGCATTAGACAGGACATCTGGCTAGCCGATGATCATACGCTATCATTGTCTTTCAGAGCACATGAAGAGGTTGAATCATGCGGCATCAAATTATGGAAATTGGATCAGGATATTGTAGTGGCGCCATTTGAAAAGGCAGTGATTCGAAGCGTCAGACAAAAACGAGCGCAAGGTCGACCCACACTAGGGATAGTGAGCGCAGGCCAATTGGCGGCCAGCATGCAGGCGGTATACGAAACAGCCGAACAAACCATGCGTGCACAGGCCGTAGCCACCTGCAAGAATGTGCAACATTTCCAAGAATTTGTGCGCCTGGCTATGAGCGAACACGCTACTACGACAGCCCGCTGGTACATGAATGATAATGAAATAATTGCTAAACCTGCGCCAGACGGATTTTTGGTTCACAAATGTTTTGCGGTAAAAACATACAAGATCATGAAAGAGGAAAAGTCTCCAGAATGCTATGAAACAGTACCTGTGCAAGTTAGCGTGCATGGGCAAAATGTGACGTTACACATGAATAGGTTGACAAACATTTTGCACTTTCAAGCGATCCCGGGATCATGCACTAATGCGCACAATCGTGTGGTAATGTTAAATGGACAGTGGTACAAATATCTACCAGAAGTAGGCGGCCTGGAACACTTACCTATGTATAACACACACAGTTTCCCGCAGAAATGGCAACAGGAAAAGGTTAAGGATGTGCATCATCAGATTTTTGCCGCCACGACCATGTACAACTTGTCAGAATTATTGCCAACGACCACCCTAAATGACGTATGGCATGCATATTCAATCGTGCGGCAAATTACGCAGGGGGCGGAGCCGAAGGTGGAATCACACATGCAGAGGCATCGAACCTTGGCAAAATCGGTATTGGCACTGGGATGGTGGGATTTTGACACCTGGCGCACCTGGCTACAAGTATGGATTTACCTGATATGTGCACTAGTCACCATGCAGTATTTACTAGCCGCGCTCATGGCTGCAGCGCCGGAAATGGCCGTGACTTTGGTGAACCGGGCAAAGGAAAAAATCAAACGACCAAAGACAGAAGAAAAATCCAATATCATCGTCGAACTGGCTGAGGACCGCCCTAGCGAACAGGTAAAGGTAAGAACGGTAATTAACCCGTGCGTGGGAATGCCAAGTGGCATGCCCACACTCACGGGCGCGCGTCGTTTTCCCGCTATACAATACAGTATCAACAGAAAATGCGATCTGGAAGAAGAATCGGTATGCATGATCACTTTCTCGACGGAAGAAAGAGATAACATACATCAGGTAGCCAATCGACGTGAAGAGATCGTGCATGTGTATTACAGCCCATCCATTACCATAACCATCGATGGGAGAGAATATCGGAGATGTCTACTGGACACAGGCGCCATGCGTTCATTATGCAACAGAGACGTGCTGATGCGACACAAGGAAAAGGCTACTAAGCATGATGAAGTTTCACCTATTGGAGCCCTCAGGTGTGCAGCAGATTCGAAACTTTTGGTATTGGGACAGATGGAAGTACCGGTAACGATGGGAAACCACACCTTCGGGATTGTGTTTCAGGCGGTGAACGGATTAGCTGGTGAAATTTTAATTGGCGCAGACGTCTTACGGCACATGGTAGTAGACCTACCTGCAAGGGAACTACGAATCCCTACGGCTAACGCGATTATTCCCTTTGATAACCCAGACCCGGAAGTGCAGCAGCGCAGAATTTACGCTATTGTGAACGAAAAAATAGAAATTCTGGCTAGACATGAAGCGCTAGTGACGGCAAAATTATCTGCCCCCATGGATGAAAAGTTATTTACGGTCATGGGATTGGATACGGTAGGCGAACGCTGTGGCGTTATGGCTGCTTCAGCGGCCTATGAAACTAGTGCCCCTGTGTTTCAGGTGAGATGTGCAAATGTACGAAATCAGCCCGTGGTGCTACAGGTAGGACAGCGCATTGCGGTGGTCGAACCAGTGGATTGCGTGCTGAAAGTGAAACCTGGAGACCCCCCCGCTGAATGGGTGAAGCAGTGTTATGACAGAGATGTGTGTCGACAAGTTCAAGCGACTGAACCTCCCCCCAAAGTAGCAGAAGACAAATTAGGACCCCCACTGCAAGTTGCATGCCCAGATGGACACGTGATGGAATTCACCGTGCCAGAAACTTTGACGGACGAACGCAGAGAGGAACTGAAAAAGGTGATTTTGCAGTACAAAGAAGCTTTTGCCCGACATAAGTATGACATCGGCTACAGCGAATTAGTGGACTACCGGCTGCAATTAGTGGACAAAAAACCAATTGCATGTAGAATGTACCGGTTGAGTCTGGATGATCAGCAATACTTAGAAAATCATTTGAGATGCCTCATCGAGCACGACATCGTGGAACCCAGTACGAGCCCGTATTGTGCCCCCACGCTGGTGGTATCCAAACCGGATGGAGCAAAGCGGATGGTAATTGATTACAGACGCCTGAACGCTGTTTTGCACGCTCCCCTATTCCCATTACCCCGCTTAGATGAAACAGTCGAATCTTTATGTAGCTGCAAGTATTTTTAGCAGTGCCGACATAAATCAAGCTTTCTATAACATTGCTTTGCATCCAGATGATCGACACATTACGTCATTTAGAAATATTTTTGGACAATTTCAACTGAAACGTTTACCAATGGGATTAAAATGCTCACCTAGTTTAGCGCAGCGCTGTTTTGAATTAGCTATGGCCGGCTTAATACATTGAAATGTGTTATTATACATCGACGATTTACTGATTTATAGTGCAACCTGGGAAACACATTTATACGACATAGGGCAGGTGTTGGAAAGATTAATTAGAAATAATTTCAAAATTAGTCCAAAAAAGTGTTTTTTCGCACGCGTCACAGCTGTACGTTTTCTAGGATTCATGATTGGCCGTGACGGCGTGTGCGTACCGGATGATAAACGCCACATAATTCAGGACTGGCCGGTACCCACTACCGTAAAAGAAGTTAAGGGTTTTCTGGGAGCTATAGGGTTTTTTAGACGCATGATTCACAGATGCGCAGAGTTAGCTGTACCTTTGTCAAATCTCACGCGTACGGGACCAAGAGAAAATTACAATAGCGACACCCCGGTGGATTTGACAGCGAAACCCAAAGCACTGGAAGCTTTTCATAAGCTCAAGGAAGCATTGTTAGGAAGCCCATGTTTGCAATTTCCCGATCCTAAACGTATGTTTATAATTATCACGGACGCCTCTAAAATTGCTGTTGCAGGAGTGCTAGCACAACGAGCAGAGGACGAAAAAATACTACATGCATGTGCCTTTTACAGCCGGAAGTTAGGTGCAACCCAAAGCAAATGGCCAGCGATTTCACTGGAAGCATGTGCAATCTACGAAAGTATACGTAATTGGCATTGTTATCTGGCGGGACGGCCCTTTGAAGTCTGGACTGACGCCAAGAGTATTTCGTGGGTAAAGAATCCTAATTTAGAGACTACCCCGCACGCCATGCTACACAAGTTCGCTTTAGCGATTACGCCGTACCAAATCACGTTCAAGCATTTGAGGGGAAAAAGCAACGAATTAGCAGATGCATTATCTAGAAGACAAGACGCGCCAGTGGTATTCGATGAGAAAAAGGACCTGGATGAGGCTTTTGAGCAGTTCGCACAAGTTACGTGCCGTGAAATCGCTATCCCGCACGATAAGCAGGTTACGGTAGCTGCGGCGAGCAGGGCAGCGTACCAGCCAATCAGCGAACGAAGCGGCGTAAACGAGGAGGCGGAGTTACTGCGACCAATCAGCGACCGGACGCGCGGGCGAAAAGAGGCGGAGTCACCCGGGCTGCGAGAGCGGCAGCGGAATGCGGAAGCGCCTGGAACCGGAACAATGGCTGGTGGTTCAGGAGCCGGAAATGAAGTTGTTCCGGGTTTAACGAGTGTAACCAAGCGCAGTACAATCATGGCGCTACCTCCCATGACTTCGGTGGACAAGTTGAAGCGGCTACAAGCAGAAGAACTGTACATAGCCACAACTATAGAAGTGTGTCGCGCAGATAATTTTTACAGCGCCGCGCCGTATTTTATTGATCAATACGGTTTATTACGCCGACAAGCGGGAACGTCCCAGATACCAGGTGTACAATTATACGACCCAGTGTGTATCCCATCGGAATTAGTTCCATTCGTGTTAGAATTAGCTCACAATCACCCCACGGCGGGCCATTTAGGAATAATAAAAACATTTGAAAGATTACAGGAATTCGCGTGGTTTCCAGGAATGCGGCCAGAAAGTGCGCGCTGGGTTGCTACTTGCCCTTCGTGCAACGCCAAGAAAGGTCTCAGAGCGGCAATGCGAACTCAAATGGTGTGCCGCCAGGTAGCCAAAAGGCCAGGTGATGTGATAGCAGTAGACGCAATAGGACCTTTACTAACCACGAAACGCAGAAACCGACATGTGTTAGTGTTTGTTGATCAGTGCACACGTTTTGGAATTGCTGTGCCTGTTCCCGACATAAAACAAGACACAGTATCATTTGCATTTTTGTTGCACATTTTGCCTATATTTAGTGTGCCGGCCGTTATACTCAGTGATAACGCCCCTAGCTTTACTGAGGGCACTTTTGCCAAGCTTTTACAATATTTGAACGCGACCCAACACACATCATTTGCATACACCCCCAAGAGCAACGGAATGGTGGAACGTAGGAATGGTGTTCTGATGGAAATAGTATCTCACTACGTAAATCGTACACATGACGATTGGGACATACATTTAGGTGCCGCTGTACATGCGTACAATACATCGAAACACCCTTCCTTGCAAACCACCCCCTATGCGTTGCTATTTGGCAAGCCTGCTGCGTCCATGTGGGAGCGTATGATCGAGCCTCCCCCTGACACTGAGGCATTGCCCTCATTGCCGCATAAGCGCGCTCTTATAAATGAATTAGGCGCGCGTCTGACCACAGCACGCGAAGCGGCGCACACCGCTTTAGCAAAAGCGCAGCAAAAGGAGCAATTTTATGCCAATCGCCGGGCACGTCGATTGAATGTGCAACGCGGGCAAGCGGTACGCGTGTACACGCCGCGTATTACTCAGTTGACGGGCCCTAGTAAGAAATTCGCGCCTCGCTTTATCGGTCCGTATGAGTGCATTGATTATGCCCACCCATTAGTGACTTTGTTCAACAATATTAATAGGAAAATATACGTAGTTCATGCAGATCATTGCAAAGCAACCAGTGAATACTTAATTCCCCCTTCTTACAGTGAATTATACGGCGACGACTAAAATTGATTAATTAGCCGTTACGACCATCGCCGTCGCGTCAAACAACACGGAACCAGGTATAACAGGTGTGATGTGTGTGTGAAAGTGTGTGGTTTTTTTTTTGGAAGCTCGTGCACCCCTTTTGCCCACGTGTGTAACATTATCGTAAAATGTAAAAACCTATAATATTTAAGTTGACGTTCTTATGTTCTCTTTTATATTTTATTAATTCAACTTATCAAGATTTCATTCATATTTACATTCCAATTTTAACATCTTCACATTCGCCATTTAATATCTCAAGCGAAGTTGTTTACAACGTGCGCTTCACATCGCTCACATATTTAGATCTTAGTCATTGCTCACATTCCGCCACATTTCCTTGACAAGCAGCACGCAAATACGCCGTCATGTTTATGTTAAGCGGCGGGCCCGCCCCGAGTGGGGGGCCGGGCCCGCGCGTCATTTCAAAAGCTGTCTGGCTTGTCTCACATTTTCACTATCTTGTCAGTTTAGCTCGCTTTTCATCGGAGAAGCGAGCGGGCAAGGATTGAACTTTCACAATTGGAAATGTTGGGTAAAAATCGGAGATTAGAGCCGACCGATTGGCGCCAAACCAATCGCCATCGGTCTGGCCCTTAAAAGCCGATTTCACAGCTAAAATCGGCAGTGTTTGCAACCTCGTCAACTTCACACGAATCTCTTCCTAGGATCTAAATAAGCGCCGTAGTCACTTTATTAAGTCGCTTGTTTTTGGTGCTAAAAGTCACCTCAGTGCTTTGTTTCACACCCGCGCTGTTTGAGGTGCTTTATTCACAACCGCGCCACTTAATTGTCGCCTTTTGTCGTAATTAAGTGCCTTCTTTAAATTGCCTTATTTCTCCGGTAATTAGAGCTTCTTTTACGTTTTAATTAAGTAATTAATTTAGTTGTAAATTAATTCCTTTGTTTACGTATAATTTTATATATATTTTATTTACACTTATTTCTTTGTATTTAATTGTCTAAATAAAAACGTTCGTCAAAACCTTTGGTAAACAATCTAAATTTGCTTCACACTAACTCACGTCAATTCACTTCAACTCAACTAATCACATTTGATAAAATAACGGAACGTCAACTAGAGACGACGCTTCACGTCAACTTACATACGTTCACATTTGTCCTCTTCCTCGGTTAGGAATAGGAGCTGGTTCACAAGTCACTTCAACAAGTTCCGCATTATTTTACACCACGGGCAACTGGACCGCACGAGTTTTTATTGCTTTCCCCGTTCATTAAACTTTCGCAACTTAATTATTTTTATCACATTGTTATATTTATAATGGCTTCGGCCTCTCGCAAATGCCCATTTGAAGGTGCAGACGCCCCGCCCATCAAATCCAAGGAGACAAATACACATGGTGCCTGCGGCGGTGGAACCATCCCCCCGCGACAACTTTACCGCGCGCAGCAGATGCAAAATGGACCGGAAATCTACCCCAGCAGAGGGAAATTTGAAGGTTGGGTAGATCGAGTGTATATTGACTCGGGCGCTGACGGGCATGTTGAGTATCAGTGTCATGTGAGAATTTCGGAGCAAACGATGGCGATACTCAGCGAAAACGAGCAGTGGGTAAATGCGGATGAGGCCTATCCGTATTTTTATTATTCAAATAAGCGGGCCAAGGCGGCTAGAGACAAAAGGACCACCCAGCTGGTGGATTTGTGCGCAAAAATTCAGAAACAACACCCCTCGATGTTTTTGCCCCTGGTGCGCCACGGAATGCGTTTTTCGGCGACCGCGATCGCACAGAAAATAGAAAACCCGAGGTACTGGGAGTTCACCGGCGTCGCGATATGGGGTAATCAGACGAAATGCCCCTTAAATGTTGCCGCCCCAGTGGTAGTGAGTACGCAGGGCACGCGGCGCGTCACTCAAGCGGCACGTACGTTGACGCGTGGCGACACTTCCGGCTACCAGCCCTATACGAGCGACTGGAAAACGGCGCGGCTGCGAACGGCCTTCACGCCGTCGAATTACAAAAATCTGGAACCGCTGGGCGCGGCGGAGCGGGGCGATGCCGGGCCGGAAAAGTTGGTCATTTTGCACAGAGAGTATGTGAGTGACAGCAGAGTGGAAAATTTGAGTGCTGGACAGTTGGGGCTGGCCCACGTCGAATATCACGACCTGAACGATTTGGACGTGTTCGGCGACGAATTTTACGGCCATGCGTACGGGCTGCAGGTTGCCATGGCTGAGGACATCAGCACAACGGGCATCCAGCCGGACACAGAGAACCGAGATAACATGGACGCATTTCTCAGGTATAAATTGAGTATTTTAGCAGCGGCCCACTGCTATAACGAGTCATTTTTGCGGTTTCGGGCGAAACGCGCAACGGATGTGTGCGCACATGTGTTCTGGGAGCACACGCCGCAGGGCACTGCATGCGACATTATGGTGCGCCGCCCGGACCCAGAAGAATTACAAGCTGACACTTTTGAAGGACCGGAAGAGCAGCGCGTTTGTTTGCTGGAGCAGGTGAATACGCAGACACAGCTGTTGAACCAGGCGACGCCCATGTCAGTGTTGAGCTTGGTGCTGGCCAGACAAGACGAAGACAAACCAGTGGCGGGCAGCCCCAACCTATCAGTCAGAATTACCAGTGTGGAATCAGAGCCAACCACTACAATGCTGCGTGCGAAATTGGACATGGCGGCGTCGCAGTCAGCACTGCCCCGTACTCTGGAGAGTGGAAGATACATGGTGCGCGGCTCAAACGACTCGCCTAATTATGACCGAACCATGCGGTCACTGCAAGCAGCCCTGAACAAAGCGCCGGTCGGCTGGGTGCCAAAAGTGGTTCAGGGGTCAAAAGTACTCACCCTGGAGGCGCAAATCCAATTAGCGGTGATATTGAATTTGCGTCTGCTGGATGATGAAACTGACTGGGCGTTAATTAGCCGCGAGGCTAATGAGCTGTACGAATCATTGTTCAGGGGAAAAAATGAACAAATGATTCAGGCCAAATTAGGTGAGTTTTTGCCGCAACAGGGACAGGTAGAAGTTTTGGGAGCTGTGATCACAGCCGTACGAATGCGCAAACCCCTTTTGATTATGTGTGACTCGCCTTTCGGGTCCGGGAAGACAACCACACAAAATCAACTGGCGTATGTGTGTTCACGCGGCTATAATTATTATAACTCGAGACCCAGGGTGCGCGCGGGCTCCGACTTGCCATCGGACAAGCAGCCGAACGCCAAATACCATTCGACGCTCATCACGTGCACGGTCAACTCAGCGGCCGACGAAGGCGCGCGCAGGGCCCTGACCAATCTGAATAAATTAGGGCAGCGGGATATTTTTGGGGCTTTGGAAGTTTTGTTGCGGGAGCGCGCGAAATGGACCGCTATGGCCGATACGCCATTTTCTGAAATGCAAAAACTGGAGGGTTTTGAAGAATTTTTGAAATTAAGAGCGGCGTTCCCGGTGCGCGTTTTGAGCCCCATGTGGGAAACTGACCCCACTTATAGTACCAATTGCCAACCCTGCACACCCTAGCACAGCGAACCGGCCACAACATCGTCCGCCTCAGCCCCGAATGGACGGCAGTGCTGGAAAAGTACGACGGCGCCAAGAAGGACTACGAGCTGGTGGACGAAATTATCAACAACTGCACGGACGACGCCGTTATACGCGCGCAGCTGACCGAACAGGTGCCATTTCTCACCGCCGAAGATGGAGACGAACAGCCATTCGATGACTTCGAGGCAGGCGTGGCGGGCGCCCGGGCTGGTGAGGCTAGTTTAGCTGACCAGGGGTTTTGGGGTAAGGTGCTGCGTAGGGCGCTGTCTAAATATGTCAGGGCTAAGGTCAGGCTGCACCGGGTGTTCTTGGAAGTGGTGCAGCCCGGTCAAATCCATGTCACTTTAGACTCCGCCCATGACGCCCGTATAAAAAGTGTGACTGCGTGTGCGGTAATTGTTGACGAAGCGTCTCTGGCATCTGACGCTGCCGTAATTAGCGTGGTTCAGGCGGCTCAGCTCCCAGTGAACGGCATGCTACTTCTATTTGGAGACAGTAAACAATTGACGCGTATGATTCGCGTGCAAGACTGGGTGGAGCCCGTCCTGAAACCCGACCCCACCCTCATTGATAGGCTCACACAATATCAACTATGTCCCGTGGTTCACTTGGAAACAGTGTTCCGCGGGCATCGCCAGCTGATTCAGGCTAACTCGGTGGCGGCGTACAACGGACTGCTACGCGCCTACAACGACACAGCAGCGCACGGCGCCACCATGTTGCCCTCGCCTGGCGACTTCGAGGACGGCGTCATGCTGTCATCGACGTTGGTGCACCAGGGCTGCGAATCGAAAGAGGGCATGTCCATTATCAACAAGAAGGAACTGCGCATCATCCTGCACCTGTACGACTACCTCGTGGCCACGGTGAAGGAAGATCCCACCCTACCCTGGGCAGATCTCACAGATCCCGCTAGTTTGCTAATTGTGTGCTTTTATGCGGCGCAGGCGCGCGCCCTAATCAGTCGACTAGTAGCCCATACAGAACACGACGCGGCTTACTGGGCCACCCGCGTAATTACTGCCGACAAAGCACAGGCCCGTGAAGCGGAAGTGGTCATCATTTCCTGCGTGCGCGGCAGCCCGCCAACCGACTCCGCCCAGCTGGATGCCGATCCCAAGAAGGCGTACGGTAGAGTTGGATTTGTAGCGGAGTTGCCCCGGGGAAACGTAGCCACCTCCCGCGCCAAATGTGTGCGCATCGTGGTGGCCAATGCCGAGACCATGTTGTGGTCAACCTTTTTCCACCGGTTTCTGACGGTCGAGCACAAAGCCGATCGAATTTACTCTTACGAATCGGGCCAAATCTGGGGAAACGTGCTGGGATTTTGGCCACCGGAATGGCGCCCGCAGGCTGACTTGAAAGAACTAGTCGGACCGGATAGATACCCGGCCCTTGAAGAAGAACTGCAGGCGGAAGTTTTATCCGATATTGAAACCGCCTCCTCAGGCTCTGACTCCTCTGCAGACGCGCGGGAGGAAGTTGTGCCGGTGGTGGAGGAGGTAGTGCCCGTTGTCGAGCCAGTTTACCGCCCTAATGAAGAATATTCCCCCATTAGCAACGACATGGCGGCCATGGCACTGCAGAACGCAGCCGAGCCCCCCTCGCCGCCGCCCGAGCACCACGACGCGGTCGAGGCCATCCCACTGCCACCGGAGGAAGCCCCAGCGCAACAGGTAGAACACGACATGGTAAATGGTAATTGTGAAAATTGATACGAAACAATTTTTGGTAAAAACCAGTCATAATAATTTTGAGGTGTAATAATTCATGCACAACTTTTTGTCATCAGGAGAAACAGACAACTTTGTAACAAAAAACCAGCAATCAGAAACATACTTGTTAGTATTCCATGAAAACAATTAGAAAATCTTGTCGGCGATCAATTTTCACACGCACGGACTGCGACATGTCGGTCGAGCAGGTAATTTGAATGTTGACCCCAAACTGCCCGTCCAACAGCGGCACGAGACTGTGAAGTGACACTAATTAGTAATCTACATAATTAGTTCCCAAAAAATCAAAAAAGAAAAACTTTTTCTCACATCGAGCCCTGAGCGGGAACCAAAATTTCGAAGTTTCGAGCACAAAAAGCCGGCACGGCAGAAAGCTGATGCCATAATTCAAATGAAGACGAGCCATATTTGCACCCCCAGGGCATGTGACTGCCACGGCCGTCCACCGAAAAATGCAGAGAAGGCATGATTTTTGAATAATCAAAAAACGGTGCAAAACACTTTTTCTGAACATGTCGTTTTTAGCCCGGAGGTAAAAAATTAATGGCTGGTGGGATTGTAGGTAGAAATATGGCTAGCCAATCATGCGTAAAAACGTAACGACAATTTTGTGCAGACACTCCGACGACTCAAGGACGACCATATGTGACTGAATGACGGCCCGCGGTGCACAGGGAAGTCACAGTGAACGTGCGGTTCGCTGTGCACTGCAAACCCGCCAACGAAGCCGCAGCCCCAGGACGGTACGCCCGAATGGACACTACTGCGGCCATGATTTTATTAAATATTTTCCTTTCCGTTAATTACGTAATTACTTCCAATGTGATGTTAATTTTTCATTTTACGTTTTATTAATTAAGCTAATTAGGTTACCCGCATTTTAAGTTAATTAAGTGATTATTTTCGTTTTTTTAAATGCATTTCCCAATATGTACTTTCGAATGGTATAATTTTTAGGTTTTTATCATTTTACATTTTTGTCAAAAGGGTGCAGTGTCTGGGAATGGGTTAGAAAAGCTTTTATGTTTCTTGTTAAGCTAAAAGGTGTTGACTCGGTTAAACGCCTAGACGTCCCAATAGATAACATTCAGAAAATTCCCCGACCAAGTGCATTTTTTATTTAGGACTAGGTAATGGGTGGAAAAGTGGCAAACGGCAATTATTGTTGGCATGCGACTGCAAGACACATGCAGAGCACAGTTTACAGTGAAGAGCACAGCTGTGCCAACTAATTATTCCCATCACTCAGGGTGATTGGTGAACTCGCAAGTGCTAGTGTCTTGTGGCGTGTGTTCAGGCCCGAAGTTCCAACCCTTACCCGGCAATGCAATAACCTTGAACAACCCCCGCAAATGAGCGTTCTTTCTGTGGCCTTGGTCGGGCGCGCTATAAAATATTTTCACCTAAAGGGGCGCAGGTTGATAACACGTGTCACACCACCTGCTCTAGGCTGTACCGTAACCTCTGAATAGAAACCCAGTTCCTGACACTCACCTACGAGATAATTTGTATTTTAATTACGTCAGTGATAATCACAGTTACTTCACGCTTGGTTTAATTCACGTTTGCACCCGTTTATTTAATTAGTTATTTTTCCCGCATTTAATTAAATTACTTGTGCCTTGTACGCTATGTTAACGGTTTTCCAGTGATCATTGATTTCGTCTTATAATTCGCTCATTACGGTTAATTGTTGTGTCTCAGATTTAGTATTCTTTCCTCTTATGGTAGATTTTTTGGTGATTATAAAATGCGCTGATTTTACATTTTTTCACCCACTAGAGGCTATACGACTCACTTGAGCTATTGTGAAATTGACTCTGACTATATTGCTAAATAAAGTTCCCGTGAATCCAACTTGGTCCCCCTGAAGCATACTAACTGCTTTTTAATTTGAATTTTATTAATTACGGCTTTACTTTAACTACGACTTATTAACAATTAATCGAAGTAAACCGCCGGCTGCAGTTACGAAAGGGATTGGTAAGTTGCCGTGTCCGTCCTCAGGAACTGTCAGGACCCCAAGGGGTACTGGCGCCGTTCCTGATTTGCGTGTAAAATCCCCGTACCATAAAAACAATCATTTATTTAATTACGCACGCAATTAGAAGCGCAAAGGGACTGGAATTTACAATTCTCCGCCGCGGCAAAATTCGACGAGTGACGTATTTTTGTGGTAAAAACGGAAACTAGTAAAATTAGTAAAAACGTAAAATATCTGACACCTGCTCTCAACGTATATGTGAAAAATGGGGGTGTCCATAAAATTCACTTCGGTCAGAGCAAAACTGTTTCAGGGAGGGAAATGGACTTGTCGACTTCTTGCACGCGATAACATATTTGTTCCCAGGGAAGATGAGGATGCCTTATGGGAAAATTATGGACTTGTCGCCTTTTAGAAATCGGTGTACACAGTGGACTTATCACATTTCTTGCGTTGTTTTCCCATAAAAAAGGATGCCGAGGATGGACTTGTCGACTTTGAGCCCAAAACTAAATGGACTTGTCGACGTATTGCCCAATTTTTTTGCAAAAAATGTCAAATTTGGCACTTTGCCATATGGGCATGTGAGGTCAAAAATTTATGGAAAATGATGAAAAATGTGCAGAAGTAGCCCCAGATGACGGTTCCGGGCCTCACTCGACATTTTCATATTTTGGACTTGTCGACTTTTAGAATTGGACGCCTCAGTTATAAGTGCATATAGGACTGATAGTTATAAGGAATATACGGATCCAATGTTGAAACTTTTCAGCAAAATGTGGCAATTGAACCAGTTGCCATTGAGAATGTCAAATACCGGAAAATGCCAGCAAACATCACAGTGGCACCAGTACAAGGAAAAAAAGTCAACCACTCGCATCCATTCCAAAACAGTTGCAAATATCCGCTGCTGCAGCCGAATGACCCAATGATAGGTAAAAGTGGCTTTTTAGTTGATAAAACCTTGGCACCATGCCAACTAAAGGAATAACCACTCACAGCTTATTGGAATGAAAACCCCAGAACAGTTTCATGTCGCAAACAACAGCCAGACTACAGTTCGTTCGACCCGGACACGGGCACACTTTACCTGCACCCGGACATTCACGAAGCCGCCAAACCAGCTTTCTGCGCTTGGGGGGAATTCGACACTCAGTTCATGCCCAGGAATACAAATAATAGATTGATTATGAAGGGAAACTGGACAATTGTGGGTTTCGTGAGAAAATTATGTCCTTTAGTTACAAGTAGTGATGGAATGGCGCCATGGCGCTCGCGCCCTTTAATGGCGCCAAAGGGCGCCAGCGCTATGGCGCCATTGGCGCTTGGCGCCCTTTTCTGTGGCGCCATTTGGCGCCTGCCGCCATTATTCCGAATGGCGCCATGGCGCCGTTGACGCTTGGCGCCATTTTCGCTGGCGCCAATTTGGCGCCCGGCGCCATTGTTTTGGATGGCGCCAGAAATGGCGCCAAGATGCCGGGATGAATGATATATTTTTCCTTATTAAACTGCCTTATCTGCTGAATGATATCATTTCGGTGGTGTTTAACACATACACGTCTGTAATTTTTTGTTTGCATTACAAGTTGTGGCTCAAGTTGATAGTTTTCAACCACATAAACTGCAAATCTTCAAACATCCCCCACAATTAGAAAAATGTCAAAAAATTTTCTCAGCCCTTACATCATTGATATTATAACCTATTGACAATGCACCGTATTACCTTGAAATACTCTCGGGGGTTCATTTTTGCCCAGGTTGCTCAGACCTGGGGCCAGTTCCGCAAGTAGACAAGTTAAGAGTTAAAAGTTAAGAGTTGAGTTAAAGGTTAAAAGTTGAGTCAAAAGTTGAGTTAAAAGTTAAGAGTTGAGTTAAAGGTTAAAAGTTGAGTCAAAAGTTGAGTTAAAAGTTAAGAGTTGAGTTAAAGGTTAAAAGTTGAGTCAAAAGTTGAGTTAAAAGTTAAGAGTTGAGTTAAAGGTTAAAAGTTGAGTCAAAAGTTGAGTTAAAAGTTAAGAGTTGAGTTAAAGGTTAAAAGTTGAGTCAAAAGTTGAGTTAAATGTTAAGAGTTGAGTTAAAGGTTAAAGATGAGTTAAAAGTTGATTTAAAAGACAAATGGGTCATTCGTTGCAGAAACGCGATACGCTGATCTTCAATCATATTTTGTCCCCGCACGGCCATTTCGAAACAACGTTCGGCGATTTTTTCTTTTTTTAGCGATAATTTTTTTGGATACGTTATTTTCAAATGACGTGCATACAACATTGGCACCATGCCAGCGAACAGCCGTATCGATACCAATTTCATATTTTTATTTTTTTATATTTTTTTACCTTCATTTTCCACTTGTCTCTTAACTCTTAACTCAACTCTTAACTCAACTTTTAACTCTTAACTCAACTTTTAACCTTTAACTCAACTCTTAACCTTTAACTCAACTTTTAACTTTTCTCTTAAATTTTAACTTTTCTCTTAAACTTTAACTTTTCTCTTAAACTTTAACTTTACTCTTAACTCGCCATTTGTCTTTTTACTCAACTCTTAACTTTTAACTCTTAACTTGTCCACTTGCGGAACCGGCACCTGGGTGTATTTTGAGGGTTGTTATCTGAGGAAACACAGTAGTTTGCCGTAGGAAGGGGTGGGAGCGTAGTTGCTATATGTATCTGCTTCTACCGTATCTGCTTGAATAATTCCTTTCTGCAATGATTTTTTGTCAGACATTTTTGAGGGGGGGGGGGGAATTATTCAAGCAAATGGTATACGCATCTCTGTTATTGTTGAGATTTACTGCATCTGACTGTAAAAATTAGTATGTTACATGCAATGAATAGATACCTAATATAATTTCATAAATTTCCTGGCGAAATACTCGAATAAGTCCCCTTGAATCAACCCCCTCAAAATTTTCTGACAAAATAATAAACCCTCTGGGGTTTCTCCATGAAGTATTGTTCATAATATTCATTTTAAGGCGAGTTTTGTGGCCTGAATCACCATCAGCAAAGTGGTATAGCACGCCATTGTTTCTGGCGCCATTTGGCGCCCGGCGCCAATTTTTCAGATGGCGCTATGGCGCCATTGGCGCCTGGCACCATTTTCTCTGGCGCCCTTTGGCGCCCGGCGCCAATTTTTTGAATGGCGCCATTGGCGCCTGGCGCAATTTTTTCCTGGCGCTTTTCCATCACTAGTTACAAGTTATTTATTTGTTTTGTTTGTAACTTCGAAATTTTAAGGTTTGGGTATTGGTATTTGGGTGTCAAAAAAATAGGGTTCCTGTTAGGGTAGCATGGTTGGGTTTTGGTTCCAAAAATGTGCAGGACACATCGGGGCAGACCTATTACAAACAAATGCCCATCACGCACATTTTCCTGTTTTTTCACTTGACTAGTGATGGAATGACGCCATTTGAGGGCGCCAAAGGGCGCAGCGCCCTGGCGCCATTGGCGCTTCGCGAATGAGAGCGAAAAACGCAGGTTTCATGTTCGCATCACTGATTATCGCTGCGGAATGCAATAAATCGACCTGAAATGATCACAAATGGCGGCCCGTACACTAGTTGACACATTTGCGATCATTTCCAGTCACTTAATTGTATTGCCACAGACGTAATGAGTAACGCAAACGTAAATCCTGCGTCTTTCACCTCATTCGTATAATAAGTAACCCGACGCGTGCCAAGTTAACATACCGGATATCTATCACATTCGTCCTCTTTAGGAATTCGTTAGCACTGTTTGAGCAAGATATCTAGCTTTCCGACTGTGTATTTTTATATCCGTGTTTAATCCATTTATTTTTCACATTTGAAACTTCAATCGGTTTAAATAAACTGTGAATCAAACGGAATCCGTCCGTTCGAATTCGAATTTGAGACATATCTTACTCGTACATAAAAGAACGAAAGCTGACTCGTTTCATGTCTGCCGAGTTTAAAAGCGCGTTCCTTACTATGAATTCCACGAAAATGTCTTAAGAAATAATACCCCCCTCGAATAAGCCCCCCGCTCGAAATACCCCCTCAAAATTTCCACTCTGAAAAAAATACCCCCCCCCCCTGGGGGTATTTCGAGGAAGTATGTTAGATGAATTTTCATGACGTTTCCCTGTCAAAAACTCGTATAGGTACACTTCTTTGCAGATAAAATTTAACGCGGCCCACAAAATCACAAACGCCTCAGTGATAGCAGTCCGGTGTTTCAACAAATCGAAGCCAACAAATTACACAGCTGAATATTTCAACACAGACATTGTGCACGACAGTGTGTATTATCATATTTTGCCACTGAAAAACGTGGTGAAAGTGAACCATAGAAACATGAATATCAACATTATGGAATTTGACAGCGTTTCATTCAATCAATTCCGCCGGTGTCTTGCACAAAATTGGTGTTGATGTTTTAGTGAAAGAAAAAGTTTGATGGGACAACATACATATTCCGTCAGATCTGTTCGCAGTTTCATTTAAAAATGCTGGTGCAATGTACCAGAATGTGCTGGTGAATACCAGAAATAACCTTTTCCGGTAGGAACAAAATGATGGCCTTTCTCAAACATCCATATTCGCAGTGAAAAAATGTTTGTAAGAAACAAATTTTACCAGGAATTTTGCAAGGCATTGTGCGGCTCATTTTACACACATGGCATGGCTCATTTTACACACAAAAAACATCTTATGCCAATTTCCCGCAAAACACCGCATCCTGACATATGACCAAATCGTGGAAATACATGACCGAAGTGCTGGGTTTCGATTGGCTAGAAGGGTTGGTCCCACATTAAATTAAAAAAATATTTCAAATCCGATTACTTTAAATATATTGTGGTCACACAGAATAGGTTTCATGGTTCCAAAATGAAAACTGTTTCCCATCCCAATTCAAAGCTAGCTGAGGAGCCAACGAACTACGTTCAAATCAAAAAGTGTTGAATCATGTTGCTAATGAAGTTAGTGTTGAAAAAAAATGTTGCGGTATGCGCAGCGCAATGTACAAAGCTGGTATGAAATATGTGTACAATTATGCGTAGTGTTACTCGTCAGCAAGCTTTGAATTGGGACGGGAACCAGTTTTTATTTTGGAACCATGAACACTAATATGTGTGGCGCCATTCTTGAATAACTCCTCCCGATGGCAAACCCTCTCGTGGTGGTAATTAACCCTGTGGTAATTAACGATGGCAAACCCTCTCGAGAACATTTAATTTTTAAGTGTTTTTTTCCAAAATGACTTTTTGAATTTCCAAACTTTTTGAATTTAGTTTTTGAATTTTTGAATTTTCGACTTTTCAAAGTTATAACATTTTCAATTTTCAAATTATTTTTACTGCTTTTAGAATTTTTTGCATATGATTATTGAATTTTTGAATTTTTAGTCTGACTTTTGCATACATTTTGATGTTTTACAGCATTCTATAGTGTTACAGTGGACATATTTGCACAAGTTCTGCCGCTACAAAAAATATGTTCAAAATTGATGTTCTGAGTTAAACTTCTCCATTTTTTACCAATTTCCAACCAACAATATCCCCAAAAATATGAAAATTCTAAAACTTTTTCGAATTTTCAATTTTTTTGAAAAAATTCGATTTTTAAGTTTTTTTTATACCTGAAAACCTTATTCTAAAAATATTATAAAACAACACAGCTACCACAAAGTGGCAGACAACAGCGATGTGAATGCAGTGCCCGCATTGGCAGGGCTGCGGCTGAGTAATCAAACCGATGAGATGTTGAACGAGGTGCCGCGCTACCCGGACTTCGTGGAGCTGAACGAGTTGGACTGGCTGTGGAAATATTTGCCTAAAAGTGAGCATGTTTTTATTTGTAAGTTGAATTTTGACAGTAATATTGTGGATTTTACCCCATCAACTTGCAGACTGTGCCACATTGTGGAATGATGACATTGATCACACAGAGGGTTTATTCAATTACCATGCTGGGTTGCGAGGTTTCACAGCAAACATGTTCACCCATTTCACTTGGCCATGGCATAAATATAACAATCATTATTTGTATGATGATAACGTGGACAGACATTGCGTGAAAAGTGAGTTTTTGCACATGTTTTCTGCTATTTTGCATCATCTATCATTATATAGATCAAAAACCTTCACAGACAAACACTATGCGCCCCAACTTTTTTCCATCACTGAGCGTTTTCTGCACCAATTCAAAAACAACTGTCACTTTTCATTCAGCCCAATGTCAGAAACTACACATAACTACCCTTACAGGTATTGCTAATTTTCTGACATTTTCATTGATTTTTTTTATGCAAAAATTTCCAAACAACAGACTGTCAACGCTGGATGAATTTTTGTACAAAATGCTGGTTAATTTGCATAATGCTGGCCTGTTCAAAGATTCTGCGCTGATCATTCTGGGTGACCATGGCAACAGAATTGCTACTATTCGATACAACTATATTGGTTAGTTAGTTAGGTTCAGTCACATTCTCTTGATTCAATTGTCACCAGGGAGATATGTGTCCAGGATATTCTCATGGGGTTGTGTGATTGTGTACATCGTTGATGGACATAACCACCCCTAAAATTTTACAATTCCACTTATTAAATGGCACCATGGAACTGTTGGTTCACCCTGGTTCACCATTTAAACTGCCAGCTAATATAATTGAGCTTTTGATGACATCTGGACTCCATCAATTCTATCTCACTCCCCAAGCAGAGTTGGGCCACGTGGTCTGGTGTGGAATTGCCCCCAGGTGTTTATTGTATGCACCCCTGTGGGGACCCCTGTGGCTGCCCTGACCACAGGGGCAGTTCCCATAAAAATAACAAGTTTTTTGCCTGGACAATACAATCATCAATCAGCCAGCACAATCATATTTATGTGGCCAGTTGTCCACAAATCCAAAATGACATTCCAGATGAAAAAACTTTGATCTTTTGTTCAACAACAACTTTTTTGAGGCGGGTTCAGGGAGGTGGAAGGGGTGGTAAAAGATGCACCACGTCAAGGCTTGTCAGAGAACCTAGACCCTGTGACACAAAATAAAGGTTGGTTCTTGTATTGTGTGAGAGTTTTCACCACCTGTGAACTTTTCCAGTACTGTTACAATAAAAAATACCAATTTTTTCAAAATTTCAAAAAACTCATTTATATTGTCCAGAGAAAATTTTTATTACTTTTACAGGAAGTGCCCCTGTGGCTACATCAGAGCAGCCACAGAGGTCCCCCCAGTGGTGCATGTAGTAAACACCTGCGGGTATTTTAAACCAGACCACTTGGTCCAAATATGCTTGGGGAGTTAGATCCAGATGATATGATGGAATTCAGATGTCATCACAAGCTCAATTATATTAGCCAGCTTTTTACACAGACGCTAGTGAAAAGGACTGCTTTATGTTGGTACCTAATCTGTTATGGGTTTAAAAAAAACCTATAAGCATCTGTTAAAACCCACACCACCCCACCCATGTGTATTGTATTTCTAAAGTATAAGGCCCCCCCCCAAACACAGTGCTTGTGGCATTATACATTGCAGAAAGTTCCATGCAATGTGCCCGGCACTATGCAATGCAGAAAAAGATTGGCACTCCAATCGGATTAAGTCTCTCACACAAAGGCACTAAATTTTCACTCACTGGCACCTGTTGCACAAATACCATATATCCTCGAATAAGTCCTCAGGAGAGTTATTTTTTCATCAGCATTTTTGATGGGGGAGTTATTCAAGGGTAGGAGGAAACTATTTTTTCCTCAGAAAACTTGGACTTCATGCATTGTATGAATGCATTCTGACAACTCATGTAATACATATATTTAACAGTTCTACAACAACTAAAAGGTGTGCATACACTGCAAAAGCATTATGTATCTGCTGTCGCTGCCATACTTTAACATTCTTTTGTATTTTCATTGATCAGTTTTGTAAATTTTGTAGCATATTTTCCTCCCAGAGGAGGAGTTTTTCAAGAGGGGAGAGTTATTCAAGGGGGGTATTATTTCATCATATGTTTTGAGGGGGAGTTATTCAAAGGGGAGGAGTTATTCGAGGGGGGGTCTTATTCGAGTGCCAATGAAGCGGAGTCAAGCTTACATGAAGTCTATGTTACATGGTGATGGCTTGAACAGGAAATCACTGCACCAAACACGGACATTCCTCCATCTTGGTCACCAGTAGGGTGTCAAATTTCCGTTTTCCGTTTTCTGTTTCCGCTTTCCGCAGGCAATTTTTTCCATTTTCCGTTCCGTTTTCTGGCAAGTTCAAAAATTTTTCCGTTTCCATTTCCGTTTTCCGGCAACTGCAAAAATTTTTCCGTTTCCATTTTTTCGCAGCAAAATTCTTTCCGTTTTCCGTTCCGTTTTCTGGCAAGTGCATATATTTTTCCATTTCCGTTTCCATTTTCCGGCAAGTGCCAAAAAAATTTCCGTTTCCATTTCCGTTTTCCGTAAAAAAATTTTTTTGACACCCTAGTCACCAGCCTCTGAGAATCTGGCACTTGAGAGACCTTGAGCTTTCATTGCTGGTTTTCTTGATCAGAACTCTGAACTCACTTGTATGACAGGTGTGAAGACTGCCTGGCTGCTCTGGCTCCTGTGCATACAACACCCCCCCCCAAGTAGTTGACTAGTAGTCTAGTCAGTCACCAAACCCACAATTTTTATGTTTCAGGTGCACACCACCAGTGACCACTGTGATGTATATACATGTCAGCCAATAGTAGTGCACTGGCTCTCCTAACTGTGTCTTGTGTTTGTGGGCCACTTGTTGCAACCCGAATCTATAACTATAATAATGTGGCCACACAAGCTAGTTTTCAATGTTCCTTTTTGAAAACTCTTAAATCAGCATTGAACGTAATGAGTTATCTAGAATGAGTCGTTTTTACTCTCTGTCAACTGTAGATGATGGGCACCTCATTCTAGAAAACTCAAATGCATTCAATGCAGATCTACAAGTTTTCAAAATTTCAGTTGAAAACTAGCTTGTGTGGCCACAACAGTGATAAAATACTTAATAGATGCACAGCTCATAATGTGCAGGTGTGATTGAAAACCGCATGCCGCTATTAACAATTCGTTTTCCTGACTGGTTCAAAGAGAAACACAGTGACTTGGTGCACAATTTTCAAGTGAACAGACAGAGACTTGCTTCAACTTTTGATCTCCACCAAACGCTTTTTCAACTGATTACTGGCAATTACAGGTTAGCTCATTTGAAGTAAAATGTATCACAAAAATACATATTTCAATGTACGGTGACATCTTTGATGTATTGGGTTCGTTTATATAGGCTTGTTGAACAAAGAAACCAAAAAAATATAGCAATAAAATGGGATAAAAATACTTTGTAAGTACATTTATTCATCCTCTATAATGCAAGTTTGAGTTAATTTTGAAAAAAATCATCTACCGTATATCATCGAAATACCCCCCGGGGGGTGATTGTTTCATAGTGGTCCCGAGAGGGGGGGGGGGGTTAAACGAGGGGGGGGTATTATTTCCCCAGAAATTTTTTCAAATCCTAGTACAAAATCGTGGTTTGTGATGTGCGCTGGGGTAGAAAAATGCATCAATCACTGACATGTATAGACCCTGTAGACTAATAGTAGTACGTAGATGGTATAAACACTGTTCTAACGTGATTACGACATTGTTTTAACGTGTGTTCTGCACTATACTCGGCAGACATTATGCGAGTCAATGGTCTAACGAATTTTTGTACAAGTGCCATTCTAACCCAATTTCATTGTTATTGACACTCGTATTTCATGCGTAGGGATGACCATCAACAAATTTTTCAATTAGATAAGTGAACGTCACCATCGAAATTTGAATTTAAGATCTACACTTGATAAATGTACGATAATTTCTTATTATTACGAACATAGTGAGCATTTTATGTTATTCAGAGCAATTTTTAGATTTTCAAAACGATCCAGATTTAGCTAGTGGTGTACAGTGTACAGGGTCGTTCTTCCCTTGTTCTATCGCACGCACACATACGTACTTTTTTGTTGGAATTTGTCTGGGCTGTTACAATAAAATACCTTGTTACCTGCTTTCATATGACAATATGCGTGTTCAGTTTATCCTGTTCTCGCATAAAACGTCGGATTGAATAAGATTTACCATGAATCGATTGGAATGCATTCATTCAAATTCAAAATTAACTTAACAATTTTAATGAAATTTAAAATTGGTACGTAAGGGCCGAATCACTGATTCCTTTCATGTCTGCCGAGTTTACGCAGAACACAAACTGCAGTATTTGTCGTGTACGTTCTCTTTACACTCAATCTGGGGGGGGTATTTCGAGGGAGTCTGCACTGCTCGGCATCTAAACCTGCATGGCATCTGGACCTGGATAGCATGGATTTCTGCCTGCATGGCATCTAGACCTGCTTGGCATTTATCGTCCCATAGATGCCATGCGGTCTCCATGCCGTGTGGGTGTAGATGCCAAGCAGGCTGAACCCCCCCCCCCACACACCCTCAAGATGGCACATGTATGCATCTGACCCCCCCCCCCCCCCCCGCAGCCGATTTTAGGCTTTGAATGCGCATATCATTATACTTATACTCTGGTTACTTTACACCCTGCACGCGTGGTTTTCGCTGGGAGTGTGCCAACGATGGTTAGCGCGTGCGAGTTTCATAAAAAGATGACAAAATTGATTGTTGTTATAATGTTATTCGTTTACATATTCACATCGATGAATTTTTTCATCTTTTTACGGAAATCGCGTGACTTAACAATCATTGGCACGCTTTCAACACGAGACATAAATCAGTGCGATGGCAGAGTATCATGTATGCCGAGTAGACTATTGATGCCGTGCCTTTTATATTTTGCCTTTCAAATTAACTGATTTGATAGGTAGTCTCGACGTTACACGTGCACACAGAACGGAACTGCTGATTTTAAAGTTCCGTATCTATTTGTGTGGTGCACGTGCAAACACACGTGGACGCGTGCACGCGCACCGCATTGGAATATTGCCAGCTGCGAAAATGCGTGCACACTTATCTAATAATTGCACTGCATTGGACTGTCGCCAATGCAAACTGCACAAATCTACTAATCACTAATCTACTACAAATCCTATAATTACACGTGAATTGGGCACATTTAATTGCCCAACTCCGGCTTTCACCGCCAGCCGCGAACTGACGCCATTATAATATCATAATTACTATGAGTTAACTATATCTAGCCGCAAACTGCGGCCACTATAATTATATAATTGCACGCGAACTGGGTTGCCAGCTCCAGCTCTCGCGGCCAGCTGCAAACTGCGGTGACGTGGCAACTGCCTTTGAAGCCAGAAATGGGCAATTGCATTGCACACCGCGATTCGCGTTTTTTCTTGTATTGGAATAGGGGACTTCAGTTCCAAAAGTTCACAAGCCCCAAATCTATAAAAATCGAGTTAAGCGTGGAATTGACCTCCACGTATAGTTTTTCACATTTTAGAGAAAGGATTTCAGCATTATAGTCCATTTCAGTCCTGAGATTTTGTTCATTCCGATTTTCAGTAAAATCACAATTTTCACGTCGAAAGTTCACATATCCATCACTAATGATGGTAAACCTCCCAGAAAAAAGTATTTAAATTTTTAAGTGTTTTTTCTAAAGCCCCCCCCCCCCCCCGCTCCCGGGGTCAGACCTAAAATATCCCGGGAAATGCAACTTTTCCGATACATTTTTCACGGTAGGTGCAAAAATTTCGCGCGCTAGCGCGCAATCCTCCCTTCCAACACCTAATTATCCCCGGATCGGTCCCGGGTGACACAAATCCATGAAATCGTGTGCCCGCCACTGTGTATGAACGTGTATTTACATACATATACAGCGGTTTCTGGCGCTGGCGCTTGAGTTTAAAAAATAAATCGATTTTTAAGTGCTTTTTCCAGAAGTGGAATAAAAATTCGAAAATTATGAAAAAATTCAAAAATTCGAAAATATTTTTGAATTTTCGAATCTTTTTTTGCCATTGTTATCCATCACAGACCACTTGAGTTTCATTTCATAAGTTCATAAGTTCACAAGTCCAAAAAATATTTTCATTTCCATTTCCGATGCACCATTAGGAAGTTATTTACATTTCAAGTTCAAATTTTCACATTTTGGGTGGTTTACAAAATATGACATAACTCCCAAACTTTGGGATCGGGATTGGCTTTTTAGGATTTCGGTCAATGTCAATGTTGATGTCAATGTTCGATATTTATGTTCGACATCAATTAATTAATTCGATCATGGCCATGGCGCTTGTGCTAAAACAATGGCGTTTTTTTCACCATTGTTATGTGTACTTCCATTCTTCTTTGCCCTTTGTGTTTGCCGCCTGAGTTCACATACCTCCCCGCGCCACCCACCCGCGCGCCCGGATGGCATCTAGCCCGCTTGGCACCTGGCCCCAGCCGTCCGCTTGGCACCTACGCCACCGCCCACTTAGCATCCAGCATTGGATAGATGCCAAGCAGGTCTAGATGCCAAGCAGGCAGAAATCCATGCTATCCGGGTCAAGATGCCAAGCGGATTAGATGCCATTTAGGCCTGACCCATTTTGAGGGGGGGGTTGATTGTTTCATAGTGGTCTCGGGAGGGGGGGGGGGGGTCAAACGAGGGGGGTATTTCGAAGGGGGGGGGGAGTATTTCGAGGAAAAACGGTATAAATCAAAAAATCTGTTAGCCTAAAAATAATTTCTTGTCACCCCTGGCAGCGAATGGAACACTCACGGCTGGCATGGGCGGAGTCTGCTGCGGCAGCTGCCCACCGACCGGACATGCGAAGATGCGGATATCCCTCAGCAGTACTGCACCTGCATGGTCAACGCCACCGAGGCTGCTGACACGGGGCACGATTCCATCGATGTACAGGCATGTGCATTTCATTGTAGATACTGTATTTTTTCTAATAGAAGGGTGTCTCCAATAGAAAGGCAGGTAAAAATGTTGATGAAAAAATAGAAGGGCGCCCTTCTATTAGAAGAAATACAGCATCTGAATATTATACCTACGTTATATCCTTGAATAGGACCTCCACCCGGGATAAAATCCCCCTTGAATAACTCCCACTTTGAACAATTCTCCTCTGGGTATTTGATAGGTGTATCCACCTGTATTTGAATTACCGTATTTGCTTGAATAGTTTCCCCCCCCCCCTTGAATAATTCCCCCCCTCGAATAATCCCCCCCTGTAAGACGAGTGAGGAAATAATAATTCCCCCCTTGAATAATCCCCCCCTTTAAAGATTTGATTAATTTGTTGTACCTAACTTTAACAAAAATGACACGTTATTATGTTTATGTGGCATATTTCGTGAGATGAGTTGATAGAAACATGCTTGAAAATTTTGATGAAACAATAATTCCCCCCTTGAATAATTCCCCCCCTCGAATAGTTCCCCCCTCAAAAATGTCTGACGAAATAATAATCCCCCAGGGGGATTATTCAAGCAAATACGGTATTCAGATATTTATGAATTATTTTGTGTGGCTATCTACATTTTTATGTCCAAATATATCCTGTTTTGACACATTTTTTTACCTGTTTTGGGTACACAAATTACTATTTACTACGATCCTTATGATATTTTCTGACAAAATAATAACCCCCATGAATAAGCCCCCCCCGCCGAATTAACCCCCTCAAATTTCGCTGGCAAAATGATAAACCCCCATGGGGACATTTCGAGGTAATACGGTACCTGGATTACATGAGTTGATGGAATACATTCATACAATGAATAGAGTGCAATTTCCGAGGAAAAAAAAACTCCCCCTTAAATGACACCCACTCCAAAACTGATGTAATATTAACTCCCAAGGGGTCTGATTTGAGGAGATATGGTATATGTTATTTTTTCATAAGCTTGCTCACACCTGAGTGTATTTCGAGTGGGGTGTGTCGAGGAAATACAATATATTTTCCTATATTAAGTTAAAAAAATTTTAACAGATTTCTACCCCCGCCCTTCACCCCACAGGGCTGTTATACTACTTTACTCAGAGTTATAACATCGTGCGCCAATAGCACTGGCTTAGCGCAAAATATTACAGTAATCCCACTGAATGAAACACTGCAAAGGTACACTGTGAATGATGCCGTCAGACATAACCTATTTTATTTATATGGGAAGGAGTTAGAGACTTTACAAAAAAAGCCAAAGATGGAAGTGAACTATTTAGAAATGGAGTTCCAGATCTCAATTCAAAGTTATGGAACAATATTGTTATTGGCAAGATTCCAAAAGGATATGGATGCCAGGGGCCAGTTCCGCAAGTGAAAAGAAAAGGGTAAAAATGGGAGAGTAGAGTAAAATGACAAATGGAAAATAAAGAGTAGAGTAAAAATTGAAGAGGAAGGTAAAAATTGAAGGGCGAGGTAAAAATTGAAAAGGAAAGTTAAAAGTGGAGTAAAAATTGTAGAGTAAAAATTGAAAAATAAAGTAAAAATTGAAAAAGAAAGTAAAGAGCAAATGAAAACATTTTATCGTTATTTTCTGTGTGTTTTTTACTGTTTACATTACTCTTGACTTTTTACATTACTTTTCAATTTTTACTTTACTTTTAAATTTTTACTCTAGGTTTTCTCCAATTTTTATTCTACTCTTTACTTGCCATTTGTCATTTTACTTTACTGTCCAATTTTTACTGTACTCTTTTGACTTTTCACTTGCGGAACTGGCCCCAGGACCACCTTTGAGCAAAAGTACAAGCTGAATTACATTCCTATGGTTTTGGAGAGTGATATGAGTGAAGATGATGTGTATAACTTCAATATTAAACTTGAGCTTTGTGCATATTAGCTTTAAAGCAAATGAAAAAATAAGTTTCATGTCAGTGTTGTGATAATCTTTTTACTTACATTCACCAAAAATACCTGGAAAATGAATATTTGAAGCGTGAACTGGTCAGGGAAGGATCAGTGTTCAGCGTTCAGTGAACTGTTCAGGGATCTGCATTCACTATAGTTTTTACTGAAATTTCAGAATTTTTTGGAAATTTCATTCATTCCATACACTCATACCAGAGTTGTTGAAACATATTTACTTTTCCTCAATAAATACATATACTCAACTCAAGTACAGAGTAAATATGTTTACGTTTCCTCCAATGAAGTTTCTGTACTCACTTATATTGTAAATATGTATACTTTTTGAATGAACTCGTGTACAGAAAAAATATTTCTGATTGGTGTTTGTAAGGAAGGTTTTTCAGGTTTTGTTCAAGGCATGGAAGGAAGAAAAGGGTGGCGAAATGCGATAAATGGACGAAAATAGTCAAAAATGGATACAAGATTGTATTTATATATACCCAAAAAGCTGAACAATAGGTGTAGAGTAAAACTTGGAGCAAAATTTATCGAAACTACTCACTTTTACATTTTCAATGGAAAAAAATATATTTTTACTCATGAGTGAAAATAATAAAAAATAATTTGTTTTCTGTACTCAGGGGTGAGTAAAAAATCAATACTTTATGTTTTCGTATACTTAGTTCGGTACTTTACACAACTCGCTTCCAACTGGCTTACAATGCTTTGTTTATTGTTGGCAGCAAGTTGGAACGTAGTTGTCAGCGAGTGGCAGAGAGTTGGAACACAGTTGTCAGCAAGTGGCAGAAAGTTGGGGTACATTTCTCCAGCAGCTGCACAGCTGGCAGCGAGTTGTCAGCAAGCTGCACACACGTGAACAGCATGTTTTACATGGGTTGTCAGCGAGCTGAAACCAGCCCATTGCTTACTGTCAGCAAGTTGGCAGCAAGCTGTAATTTATTGTCAGCGAGCTGGCACCATTTTTGTTGTTTGGCAAGCAAGCTGGCAGCGAGTTGTCAGATAGTTGCGTTTCATTGTGTTAGCAACTCTGACTCAGTTATCAAGTTATCTTTCTCTCAAATTGGATGTGAGAAGTAACATTTCAGACATCATGAGCAGTTGGCTCAAATGTCCAGGTTGTGTGTACATTGCTAAGCTTCTATCCTCAGACTTGATTTTCTGATACATACCTTTTATTTCATTAGATGTATTTCTTCTTCCAAAACAAAACCAAAATTGACTGCCATTTTTTTGGTGGTCAGTACAACAAAGTAAAAACCTATCCATGTAAATACCTTCCCGGACATGTTCACCACCAGGGTTGGCAAAATCTCAGAAAAAAAATAAAAATAAGATTTGGATACACAATTTACATTCATCATGACAATTGACACTTTGCATAATATTTTACTAATGCACCCAGCACACTCCAGTAGTCCTTCTACTGAAAATGCAACTTATTGTTATCAATAATTGTAACTTTACACTTGCAACTAGCTAATAATAGCTACTGCATGCAACTTGCAACTACACTTGCAACGAGCTACTGCATGCAGCTGTTTCAAGTACCGTATTTTTCTGTGTAAACCGCCCGGGCGTTATACAAAACCAAGGCACTTTTCAGCAACCTTTTTTTAAAACTTGTATAATGCCTGGGCATTAATTCATTTTGAGGGGGGCGTTATGCACAGAGAATTTACCCTTAAATATTTACATATTTTGCGTTGTCTTCCAGCGCGCAGCAAATTCAATGGAAAAACGTGCATACGACAGACCAGAATAACAATGACTGCGCAAGGCATAACATTCAAATAGTTCAAACCAAGTAGTTGGTACCTTACTGTTCAGGTTGATTTGTCATGTGAAGATTTAAAATTGGCTCACGTTTTTGAAATTAAGTATAGTGCCCACGGGGCGCTATAAAGCTGTATAATGCCCCAAGCGTTGTGCACGGGGGCAGTTTACATGGAGAAATACATACGGTAATGGAAAAGTTTGTCAGTTCATCTGTTTTTCATGTTTAGGTCAAATGATAACAATTTTCTGCATGCCAGATTCTGATTTTTTGTGATTTTTTTTGTAATATTTTTGTAAAATTATGGTCATTTTATATTATTAACAACTTTGAGGAATAACATAAAATAAAATGAAACAAGAATAAAATTAAAATAAAATACATTTTTATACAATTTGCATACAAATAATTTTATAAAACCAACCCTGTTCACCACCTATTTTTTTATTTCACTGCAGACACAATGTGCCTACACACACTAGTTTTCACCGTGACTTCGTGTGAAAACTGAAATTTTTCCAAATGCGAATTAATGAACACGGTTGAATGATTTTATTTAATTTCAATTGGAATTTTGATTAATGAATGTTAAAATTTAAAAATTGTATAACTAAAACGCATATAGCATACCAAAAGTGTAGGCTGGATGTGGCCATGTGGCCATTTCAGTTTTACCATCAGTCACGGTGAAAACTAGTGTGTGTAGGGCCAATACATCCATCTATGGGGGGTTTATAAAGCTGAAAATCTGTACATATATAGTTGTAACATCCTCCAGGGTGGTTCACCCTATATGCAACAATTTTTTTTTGCTTTTTCAGTGTCCCAAACAAGTTCACCACCCACTTGATTTGCTAAACTATGTCCATATACCCATTTCTGGGGGTGGAAGAAAGCTTAAATTTTGGGGATGTCTTCGCAACACCCACCCCGTACCATAGACCAGTGGGGCAGCCCCCGATGACCCACTACACTGTGTGCCGCTGTGTATAAAGTTTTTTTCATATAAAAATGACATAAGTGTCCCAAACAAGTTCACCATTTAAATGCATTTAAAAAAGGTTGTGACAACAAACCTGATGTAAAAACGGAATCAGGTTTTAACCCTATTTCTGCTAATTGAAAGTTTATCAGTAAGACAGCCACCCCCACCATAAATGGCACAACAAAAACTTTACCTTAGACCAATTTTTTCCACACTTTAAAAGTTTGTTTACAAAGTTCAGTAGGTCTATGTTTCAAAGTTATGTAAACAAAATAACCTCCAAAATGACACTATAAAGAAATTTACTTGGGGTGAAGTCTATGATGTCATGATGATGTCATTCCAGGGACAAAATTTGACAAAATCTTCACTTTTTCATTCCACCCAAACAAATTTCCTTATGTAAGCATTTTGGAGGTTATGTTGTTTACATAACTTTGAACTTTAGACCCTCCCCTACTGAATTTTATAAATAAACTTTAAAGTGTGGAACAAAAAATTGGTTTAAAGTAAAATGATTGTTCTGTCATTTATGGTGCAGGTGGCTGTCCTACTGAAAAAATTGAATTCCACCCCGTTGATAAAGTTTGTTCGTCAGAGCATTGCTGCTTTACGAACGTTAAAACTCTCGATGACGTCATCGTAGGGAGTCATGGCCAGTACCATTGGATAGCCCGTGGATTTTTCTATCCACATTAGTGATGGAATGGCGCCATGGCGCTTGGCGCCCTTTTCCTGTGGCGCCCTTGGCGCCTGGCGCCCACTTTCTGAAAGGCGCCATGGCGCCCTTGGCGCTTGGCGCCCTTTCTCTGTGGCGCCCTTGGCGCCTGGCGCCCTGCCCAGACAGGGCGCCAAAATGGCGCCAGCAGGGTTTCAAGGTGAGTGCATCATAAATCAGAAAATATAGAGAAGCATGTCAGTGGATAGTGGAAATTCACTGGAAAAATCGACAGAGTAGTGACAATGGATGGAAATTTTCCACCCAACGATTTATCAGAAGCTGAGAACGATTGACCATCCAACTTGCAAACTCTTAAATCAATGGATTCAAAAAGTCGTAATTCCATTTGCATCAACTTTTATGAAAACATCTATTGAAAAATCCATGTGGCGTGAATGCATTGTTTTGTCGAACATTGCATGCTTGAATTGAATGTCACATGGGGAACTGATTTTACGCAAAAAAAATGTTGCTTGTCTCGTTTTTGTTGATTATATCCTGAAGAATGCGAATAAGGAAGTGAATGGGTGCTCTACAGTGTTGGAGAAACATTTTTAACACACACAGTTATTGAACGTACTTATTTATCCTGGCGCCCTGGGCGCCTGGCGCCCTCATTTTCAAATGGCGCCATGGCGCCCTTGGCGCTTGGCGCCCTCTTTCCGTGGCGCCATTGGCGCCTGGCGCCCACTTTCTAAATGGCACCATGGCGCCCTTTTTCTGTGGCGCCCTTGGCGCCTGGTGCCCACTTTCCGAATGGCGCCATGGCGCCATTGGCGCCTGGCGCCCCTTTTTCTGGCGCTTTTCCATCACTAATTCACATATTAAATTTCAGTCCCCTATGATGACCAAAATAAGTCTGATAAAAAAAAGTTCATTTGCCAGGAACAGTTTGTTCAGTACTGCCAATTGGGCATTCATGGTCAAAACAATCTGACTAGGTGTGTCAGCTTCAAATGGGGGTGGGTTTCGGGAGAGTTTTGATTGAGGAAAAAATGGTATGGAGGTGTGGACATGATGCCACCATGGGGTGCCATAGCTGGCATGCAATGATGCAAAACAAAATTCTAAAAATGGTTGGTTTTTTACCACAGAAAAATCAGAACTTCAAGTCGATTCCATGCTAATCCCTGGTGAATTCCAGATGCTCCTTGATGTGGTTGGGCTGTGTACCTGGCACATGGACCAACACATGTGAATGCAGGCCAAATTATGCCTGTGCATTGATGATGATGTTTTGCGACATCTGATGGGCACCATTACAAAACAGCTATGGCACCCGTAGGGGATTTTCTGGGTAGCATTTTGGGGGGGGTCCGCCAAAGTTCGCATGGGTATAGCTCTGCAACCACTTGGCGAAATTTGATGAAAATTTAACATAATGAGGTTTCAGGTCGGGGCGGTATTGAAAATCGAAATCAACTTTCTACGACCCCCCTGACCCGAGATAGGGTGGGTCTGAAAAAAGGCACATTTTTCGATTTTTTTCGCTGTCGCCCCAAACACGTGAAATTTGAATGTCAAAAACTCCGTCATTTCTCGGCCGATTTTGTTCATTTAACTTCTAAAATGAAGAAAAATCTTTGGATATTCCATTTTTGAGGTCATTTTGGTGATGTTCAATTGCGGTCATATCGATTTGACCCAATTTCTGAATGCCAAATTTTGAGCAAATTTTTTTATTTGAGCATGCTAGCATATACTTTTGACGATGAGAACTCATATAAAACCAAAATGAGTTCAATATCTCTTTCCAATAAAAAGTTATAGCGCATCAAATTTTCCCTCCTATCCATACAAATAACTGCACAAAGAACAAAGCATGCAACTTCAAAACTCCATATCTTGACCATTTCCGATTTTCACCAACAAACACTTAAAATGATCAGAATGACATGAAAATATCATTTTTATTCCCAGATTATCTGTGTATTGTACAAGAAAACAATGATAACTCTTGAATGAAATTATCATAATGAAAATTTATACAAATAAACTGATAATAAAAACGATATCCCCATGTTATTCTGATCATTTTAAGTGTTCGTTGGTGAAAACCGGCTGAGAAATGGTCGAGATATGGAGTTTTGAAGTTGCATGCTTTGTTCTTCATGCAGTTATTTATGTGGATGGGAGGAAAAGTTTGATGCGCTAGCACTTTTGATTGGAAAGAGCTATTGAACTCATTTTTGTTTTATATGAGTTCTCGTTGTCTAAAGTATATGATAGCATGTTCAAATAAAAAAATTTGCTCAAAATTTGGCATTCAGAAATTGGGTCAAATCAATATGACCGCAATTGTACATCACCAAATTATATATGCTAGTGGCAGGTGGACCGCCTTTGGGTCCGCGCACAATAAAGTAGTAGGATAGCAAATCCAAGCCGGATGGCAAAACGTTCATGTGCGGCACCTCGCTGTACATTGCAGAGTTGCGAAAGCGTATTTACGCTTACCCGAAATACCCGGGTAAATGGGTATTTATACTTACGCTTACGCTTACGCTTTCATTAAATACCCGTACGCTTTATTACGCTTTCCCGGCCGAAATACCCGGGTACCAAAAGCGTAAAAAATATTTCACACAGCCAATTTTAATACTTTAGAAAAAGCATAAAACTACAAAACAGAAGGTTAAGTAGAACGTGTAGCAATAAAAAGTAACTGCGTGTGTGTAGAAACGCTCTAAAATAGCGTCACATGTACAAATCCTGTGAAAAAAGCGTCACATGTACAAATCCTGTGAAAATATGAACACAATGTACCTACTGGCTAAATAGGTATTCGAGTGTCTAGACATTTTGTGGCTACTGAATTCGGAAATTTGTTGCCATAGTTGATTCCGACGACGATGTTGTCACTATTGATAGCACTAAGTCTCAGTTAGAATATAACGCAGACTAGAGTGCCGCTGCCTATGAAATGCCATAACATCCTAGAGCAGACTACCAAGTGGGTGTCCTACTAGACCCCGGTTTTGAACAATGTTTATTTGTTACATTGATCGTGATTGTTGATTGTGTTGATAAAAAATGTGAAAATGAATGGAAACAACGTATGAACTTATCTAAAAGTGAATACAAGGGTGTTTTCTGATCCTCAACAGCAAGATCACTTTCTAAGAAAAAATTTACGCTTACACTTTATTTTACGCTTTCCTAGGTATTTTAAAAATACCTTACGCTTTTAGTATCCATACTCAAAATTTGGAAAGTGTATTTACGCTTACGCTTACGCTTTCCAAAAATACCGGTATTTTAACAACTCTGGTACATTGAGCGTTTGAGTGTTTTCACGTGTGTTCTGCACTAGGCAGAACACAAACTGCAGTATTTGTCATGCACGTTCTCTTTACTAGTGATGTGAAAGCGCCATGGCGCTGGCGCCTGGCGCTAGCGCCAAAGCAAAAAGTGCCATGGCGCTTTTGGCGCTTGGCGCTAAAATGCTGTGGCGCCATTGGCGCTTGGCGCCGTGTTTCCGAAAAGCGCCAGGGCGCTTTTGGCGCTTGGCGCTACTTTCCAGTGGCGCCATTGGCGCTTGGCGCTACCATTTTTTAAAGCGCCAAAAAAGCGCCAGAGAGTGATCATTGCGCCGCGGTGATTGAACCAGCTCGTTGTGCGTGCATGCACTAAAACACAATAGTGTGAAAAGGATGTTTCTTGAACACATCATGGCAGATTCACGGAGGCTATCAAATTAAAATAAATAAAAATGTTCCCAATGCAGCATTATGTGTGAAATCTCTCACATGCTAAAAAGTACAAGCACGTAGCAAATCGCTGAAATTTTTGTGGTTTATAAATATTTGATCGGCGTTAGCATTGAAAAAAACGACCGATTTTGAGAAAATATAATTAAATATTATCTCAGAAAATCTCTCAAGAAAAAAATATAATTAAATCTCTTGGGCCATTTTCGAAAATATATTTTTATTTCTGAGAAAATCTCTTGCAGTTCAAAAAAATCTCATAAAATCTCTTAACTAAAAGTATTATTTAATCGATATTTCAAGGGTTTTGAACGCTTGAGAGTAGATATTAAGCACATTATGTGATGTTTAACATTTTCATTCACCATTTCATATGATAAATGCATATTGTCTACTGATGGCACACTTTGTACTACCATGTGTTTAGTATTTGAATAAAGAACAAAAATATGGCTTAGGCACATTTTTCCTCGTAGTAGAATACATTACTTTCACATGTGATGATCCCCACAGAATTTATCAGATGACTTTTTATTTGGTAACTATATTTCCAAAGCATGCTGTCAACTCTTTAGTTGTTCAAACGTCTAGAACCCACTGCATAAGTTTACACATTGCACAAGTAGCAACATCCAGTGCCAATGAACACATGGTGCTTAAGTACAGCACCGTACTTGAGCACTGGGCCTTAATGGGACTGCAGGGGTTTGGTATGGTTCAGGGGTATGGTTCATTTACTCAAAAATACATATACTTGAGTACTAAGCGAATACATCTAAATTTTCTCTAAAAAAGTACCAGTACTTACTTTTACGTATACTTATTGAAAGTACTTGTACATAAAATGTATTTCAGATAACTTTTTTATTGGCTCTTTCATGCCATAGAACAGAAAAACGGGAGGAAAAACTACAAATGGGGGGAAAATAGGTCAAAATGGGTATATGAGCAAATTTATAGTTAAAAATATATGAAAATTGGTATAAAAACACATAAACTAGTGAATTTGAAGGTGATATGGGCAAATATAGGGAGATTTTCTTGAGAGATTTTCTGAATCAGGAGAAAATATAATTAAATCTCTCTGGAAAATCATGGAAAAAATATAAATCTCAGAAAATCTTATATTTTCAGAGATTTTCTGAGATTTTTTAAATATAAATCTCCCAGAGATTTTTTCAATGCTAATCGGCGTTCACCCTGATTTCAAAATCACAAGTAAAAATCAGTTAAACCCAGGTGCCAGTTCCGCAAAATGAGAAGTGAGAAGTGAAATGGCAAAAGCGAAGTAAAAGCGCAAAGGCGAAGTTAAATGGCAAGTGAATTGGCAAGTGAAACGGCAAAAGCGAAGAGAAATTACTTTTTATTTTTATTTTTTTTTACTTCGCTTTTGCCAATTCAATTGCCGTTTCACTTTGCCTTTGCGCTTTTACTTCACCTTTGCCATTTCACTTCTCACTTCTCATTTTGCGGAACTGGCCTCTCAGGTCAATATCATTCCTATTGTTGAGGAGTTGAGCATGAAAACTTATTGATTTCCATTTGACCATTATTGTGTTTTGACAGGCAACACAAGTTATCGGAATTGAAGAAAAGTGTACTGTGTGTCTCACCTGTACCATTAAAAGCAAAATAATTTTGGCGCTGGCGCCATTGGCGCTTGGCGCCATGAGCTCCTGGCGCCTTTGACGCTTGGCGCTAATTTGCTGTGGCGCCTTTGGCGCTTGGCGCTAAGATTTGAAAAGCGCCATGGCGCTTTTGGCGCTTGGCGCCAAAAGTTTGGCGCTTTTCGCATCACTACTCTTTACACTCAATCTGGGGGGGTATTTCGAGGGGGGGGTGATTGTTTCATAGTGGTCTAGAGAGGGGGGGGGGTCAAACGAGGGGGGGTATTTCGAGGGGGGTGTATTTCGAGGTAATACGGTAGTTAGATTGTTTTGACCAACACTGTCCAACTACCAATACTGAACAAACTGTTCCTGGTGAATGAACTTTTTATCGGACGTCACGGCGGACGTGGTTATCGCAGGGGAGCGAAATTTGGCATGTGTATAAGAAAATTCACAGGCTATCCTATGGTACCGGCCATGACTCCCTACGATGACGTCAGCGAGAGTTAGGGCGTTCGTAAGTCACTAATGCTTCGACGAACGAACTTAATCAACCGAGTGTAGCAGAACTAGGGTGAAAACCTGATTCAGTTTTTACATCAGGTTTTTATGTACTCACAATCTTTTATAAATGCATTTGGATGGTGAACTTGTTTGGAACACTTGGGTTGGTGTTTACAGTTTGCAGTCTCCGGAAAAGTGTTTTTTTACGATTTACCTGTGTATACTGCTGGTGGATACAAAGATTTTTGTGTGTGCTGAGACTGGTACCGCGAAATGCAATAATACTTAATCATGAGCAGCAAAAGGTTTTTTCTCCTACCTAGTTTGCGAATGGAAATCTACTTGTGTAATAGTAACAGGTTTGTAATTTATCAATCAGTTCAAAATGATGAAAATATAGTCTATATTGACTACTGACTACCAGCGTTGGAAAAAATGAATGAAATGTAAAATTCAAGGTGTTTGCACTTATTCAGTGTGCCTATAACCTTACAAAAACTGTGGCAATGGGTAAAACACACGCTGCACAGCAGCCCTTTGGTTCCATGGAGCCAAGGGGCATGGCGATGTGTAAATTTACATGTGGCACTACTCTTTCCAGAGGCGGCACTGAATTATTTTACTCCGGCGGCACTGGCGCTTCTCCCATCACTACTGAGACTGAGGCGTCACCTTTTTCGTCGAACGCCTAGCGACTGGCACGGCGTTGAAGTGTAATATTCCAGTTTTACCTGTAACGATAGCAAACCCTCCAAAAAGGGGGGGGGGCGGTTATTTCGAGGGGGGTCATTTCCCCAGCCCAATCTGAGCGGGGTTACTTCGAGGGGGTATTAATTCAAGAGGGGTGATTCGAGGTAATACGGTACCTAAAAATAATTATCCGATGCATTAGACGCGCACGAGTGCGTACGCGTTTGCAGGTCAAACTGTTTCACAGCACAGCGAAACACAGTTATCTGACAACTATCTGCCAACTCGCTTGCCAAATGTCAACAATAGGGCCAACTCGCTGACAAGTGAAGTGCAGCTTACTGACAACTCGCTGACGTTTTATTTTGTGCATGCATTAGCTGGTTGACAACTCGCTGGCAAAAGCACATTTTCAGCCTTCATTTGACACTTCACAAACATGTAACTTACTTACAACTTGCTGCCAACTGTGCAGCTAGGGTGTCAAATTTCCGTTTCCGTTTTCTGTTTCCGCCTTTCCGCAGGAAAATTTTTTACCTTTCCGTTTTCCGTTTTCCGGCAGCCATAAAATTTTTACCTTTCCGTTTTCCGTTTTCCGGCAGCTGAAAATTTTTTACCTTTCCGTTTCCGTTTTTCCGGCCCTTTTTTCCGTTTTCCGGCTGAAAAATTTTTACCTTTCTGTTTCCGTTTTACCAGGCGATTTTTCCATTTTCTGGCTAGATTTTCAGTTTTCTGGCATTTTTCCATTGTTTTTCCAATCTGTATTTATCTTCAGTTGGCTCATCCCATTGTGTTGTTTTTGTCTCTTGGAGCAGCATTGACAACTGGGATTTCAGGGTCAGTGAAACAGGTGCTGTGAACCCAATTGGGTCATATGCTGACACCAATAATTTATTCAAGTTTCGTCTGGTTGGTGTTGTGATGCTGTCAATTTGCAATTTTGGTGTTGATATTGCCAGCATGTCCATTCGGTGATTTTATTTCATGCCCATTACTGCGACAATTTTATTCACCTTTGGACTCCTGTCGTTTTCTGCTATTTCATTCATGACTGATCTGGAGTTTGACAGCCATTCCCTCATGTTCATAGAACATTGGTTAAATAAAGCTTTGACTTTGTAATATAGTTCTAAAGCTTCAACTTCATTTGTGACACTCATGATGAAGTTATCCACGTAAATGTTGTTTATTATCATCGCCAACTGGTTTCGTTCCCCTTCATTTTCTTCATATTCATTCATGTTGTTTATTGTCACATTAAAATGGTATTTTATGACTGCTCCCAAAATTACTGGGCTGCAGACAAGTCCAAACAGTACGCATTTAAAACAAAGTACTATTAAGTTACTTTCAGTTACTGGTTTTGAGGCATCTTTCAGCCAGAAAAATCTTGTGTAGTCTCTAGCTTGGTCATGCAATCCTATTTGCAAAGATGCCTTTTCAATATTGGCAATTAATGCTAGATTGCCTGCCCTGAATGTTGCCATCAATTGCATAGGGGTCATCAGTGATTCCCACTGCTTCTAGACTGTGAAATTGTTGTAGTGTTTCCTTTCCTATGGCCACTATGGCTACTTTTTGATGATTTTTTGTTGGTTCAGTTAAGCTTGAACTACAAGTGAAGTTACAGGCATGATCCATAGTTGCAGAATGTACAGCTACCACAATCAAAGCCAAACAGGCAAACCTGCATGCAGGTTTTCCTTCTGCAAATTTGTCTATTACCGTGCTAATTTCACTTTATTTTTTTCCGTTTCCGTGAAAATTTTGCTTTCCGTTTTCCGTTTTCCGGCATTTCATTTTTCCGTTTTCCGTTTTCCGGCCGACAATTTTTTTTACCTTTCCGTTTTCCGTTTTCCGCTGAGTGAAAAAATTTTACCTTTCCGTTTTCCGTTTTCCGGCAGAAATTTTTTTTTTACCTTTCCGTTTTCCATTTTCCGTAAAGTGAAAAAATTTTACCTTTCCGTTTTCCGTTTCCGTAAAAAAAATTTTTTGACACCCTATGTGCAGCTGCTTTTTAAAACACATGCCAACTCGCTGCCAAATGCTGACAACTCGCTGCCAAACGTAAACAGAGCATTGTCAGCTTGTTGGAAGCGAGTTGTCGGAGAGCTGTGTTTCGCTGTGCAGTGGAATGATAATTACTTACCTATCCGAATGGTACACTTGACTTGCATACATGATGTAAATACAACACTGCGGGGGGGGGGGGGGCGGTATTTCGAGGGGGGTGTCATTGCCCCAGCCCAATTTGAGCGGGGTTACTTCGAGGGGGTGTTAATTCAAGGGGGGATGATTCGAGGTAATACGGTACCTAAAAAATAATTATCCGAGGCATTAGAAACTGTTTCACAGTGGAATGAAAAAAATTACCTATCCGAAGGTCACACTTGACGCCGTACCAGTCGCCAAGTTTAACAATCCTATGCGATGTCTCGGCTGTTGATAAATAGTCTATAACTAATAAATGATAAAACTCCACCAACAACTTTAAATGGGCTGGCACCAGAGTTGTACAAATACTGGTATTTTTGGAAAACGTAAACATAAATACCTGTTCCAAATCAAAAGTATAAATAAATACTAAAACGTAAGGTATTTTTAAAATACCAAGGAATACGTAAAAAATGTACCGTATTACCTCGAAATACCCCCAGGGGGTTTATTATTTCGCCAGCAAAATTTGAGGGGGGGACAATTCGAGGGGGGGTTTATTCGAGGGGGGGGGGTCTATTATTTCGCCAGAAATTTTCGGAAATTCCCCATACGCAGACGTAGAAAATTTGAACAATTATATAGATGTATATGTGTTTATAGGCATATATAACTGTATATACACAAAAACCCTTTGCTAACGTCACTTAATCATCAGTTTTAACGTGTGTTCTGCATTGTACAGATCACAAACTGCGGTATTTGTCATGTACGTTCACGTTACACTAAATTTCAGGGGGGTATTTCGAGGGGGGGGTTTATTATTTCCTCAGCCGAAATTTAGGGGGGGTATTTCGAGGGGGGGGGGGTTAATTCAAGGGGGGGGGGTTAATTCGAGGTAATACGGTAAACATAAAAATTTTATGTGTAGTATTTTGTCATGTTGCTTTGGAAAATACCATTATTTGGTTTATTTACCAAAAATACCATTATTTGGTTTATTTACCAAAAATACCATTATTTGGTTTATTTACCACGGGTGTCCCTACCGTAATCAACTACCTTGATAGGCAGGTTCAGACCTGATTGCACTACTAAAGAAACCATCAGTGGGACTCGAACCCAGGATTTCTCGCGTGGGAAGCGAGAGATCTACCACTGAGCCAAGTGACCACTCATCTCAGTGAGCACTAAATGCACTTAAGTAGCGATGCCAGCCAACACACTGAAATGTTCAGAATGAAGGCAATGCAATGAAGGAATGTAGGTAGTTGATCACTACCATAATTTTCTGAATATGAGATTACTGACATCATGCTACAGTAATATTTTGAATATAAGATTCATGTTACAGTAATTGTCTGAATTTAACATTTCAGTGGTTTCATGCTACCCTAACCTCTGTATATAGCTATCTCTAGTATATAGGTTTCATGATTATCTCTCAAAAACAGTTATGTTTTTACTACTATAAACAAAAAGCACACTGCGAACTTAGGTACATTCCAGAGTAGATATTGAATTTATATGTTAACTAAATTAAAAGCCTAATGCCTAAGCTTATAATGGTTTGATGCCGTAAGTTCAAAATAGTTTGATGCTATCATTGTTAACCTAAGCCTAAGCTATCCAAAAAAATAAAAACATTTACATATGAAATGACATTTATATGTTTATGGTAGTGTAAGATACCATAGTCCTATTTGATGGATGGTAGTTTCATAGTGCACTTCTACAAAAATCTTATTCAGATGATTATGGTGACATGACCAGGGTTGGCAAAATCTCATAAAAAATGGAAAAGTGAAGAATATAATAAAATGAAACAAGAAAAAATACATTTTTTATACAATTGTACTATGATTTTAGTAAAACACTTTTTACTAAAATTAATCCTGGTCACAAACTAAAATAAATAATAAAAATAGAATGGAAAATTGAGGAATAAAATAAAATGAAACATGAAAAAATACAATTTGTATACAATTATACTATCATTTTAGTAAAGAGTTTTACTAAAATCAATCCTGGTCATGAACTAAAGTAAATAATACAAATAAAACAGAAAATAAGAAAAATACAATTTTACTACAATTTTAGTAAAAATAATTTTACTAAAACCAATCCTGAACATGACTACAGTAATGTTTTATTTGGTGATAGACTACCATAACCTTATATTTGAAGAATTATGGTAGTGTATGATCACCATAACCTTTTATCCATAGGATTACAATAGCGAGTGGGTTAGGGGTGTTATATTCAGTGGATTACAGTAACATTTTATTCATAAGAGTACCGTAGTTATATTCAGTGGATTACGGTAACGTTTTATTCATAAGAGTACAGTGGCAAGTGGGTTCCGGTAGGTATATTCAGTGGGTTACGGTAGCATATACCATTTATATTTCAGATTCTTAAAAAAATACAGAAGGTGAATCTGATACCTATACAGAACCCCCGTGTATATTGACCCCAATGTTTTCAGCTTTATCTGGGTCAATCACTGATTTCCATACAATATTTTTATGTTTTTAGCACTACATGGTCACAATAATGAACTACATCGAGCCAGACAACTATAACAAATGATAATATAACACCAACAATGATGCTATAAATTGAGCAAAAGTTGCACCTTTTTGTAATTTAATCTGATAAATAACTCGCTCAAATGGTTCCATATCACAAATGGATCCTTTTACCAAATTTCAAAAGCCCAGGATGGCTAAATGGACGCCCTACAGCACCGTTTTAGTGCATTGCAACTTTTAAAACTGTTTGTTTAGCCTATTTTGGAAAAATGACCCATAAAATATACTATGCCATCTCCAGTCATGCAGTCGTGCCTCGTCAGTAAACAATAGTGGCTATGTATTGGACTGTATTACCTAAACATTTTAGGTATTGTTTGTAGGTAATCATTCTAATCGCCGTACTAAAGTGATCGCCACATCATTTTGATCATTTTGAGTGCTCATGCATCATAATCGGTTGAGAATTCGTGGAAAAAGTTATATAGTTCCGTCCGAGCCGAGGGCGCGGCAACTAAGAAACTACTAAATATCGGAATTTTTACGTTTTCCCAAGTACCCGGGTATTTCGGTCAGGAAAATGTAATAAAACTTTATGGTATTTTTGGAAAACGTAAACGTAAACATAAATATAAATACCCGAATTACCGGGTATTTCGGGTAAACGTAAATACTTTTTTCCAACTCTGGCTGGCACTTTTTATGTCGCTTCTCCGATCATCAAGGCCAAATACTTTTTTGCGCCAGCGCCGCGACGTTCAGTGTTCAGTTCAGACGATATGTGTTCAGTTCCATGGATTAACTTTCTTTTGATGTAAAATGAATATATCTAATATGCCACAAGAGATAAGCTGCGTGTGATAACTTTGAAGTGACCAAATTGTCTGCTTTGAAGTGACCGACTGTCGTCATTGGCTTTTCTATTGTTTTCAGAACATTTTAGGGGGCACACTATTGGAGATGTCGTATTATTGGAGAGTGGCGCATTTTATTTTTTTGTCAAATCACAAACTTCAATGTCAACATACAGTATTACCTCGAATTATCCCCCCCTTGAATTAACCCCCCCTCGAATTAACCCCCCCTCAAAATGGGCTGGGGAAATAATAACCCCCCCCCCCCTCGAAATACCCCCCCCCCTTCGGAATGATGTACGTCATGTACATAATAAATACGTCATGTACGCAATGTACATGATGTATATTACTGTTAATTTGCATTGCAGCTACACAGAGTAGTTTGTGTACGTTTTTATGTCCAAATATATCCTGTTTGGACACATTTATTACCTATTTTGGGTACGCAAATGCCTACTATTTACTACGATCCTTACGAAAATTTCTGACAAAATAATAAAACCCCCCCCTCGAATTAACCCCCCCTCGAATTAACCCCCCTCAAATTTTGCTGGCGAAATAATAAACCCCCATGGGGGTATTTCGAGGTAATACGGTAACTCAAATGTGAGCATCACATTTTAGAGCGATAAATCTCGTAATCCCAAAATAAATCGATAGATAACTCTCAGTAAATCCCAGTGAATAGTGGCGGTAGTTAGGGTAGCAGAATTTACGGTACCATACCGTACTGTACCGCATTTTTGGGAATTTTTTACCATACCGTACCGTTTACCACACTTTTGGAAATTTACCGTACTGTACCGCGTACCGCATTTTCAAAAATTGTCTGTACCGTACTGTACTGCGTACCACATTCATTTACCGCACAAAATGCGGTAAATTTTGCTCAGGTTGACCTTTAATATGCACCTTAAAATTGAGCTTAAAGTATGGTGTTCTTGAATTTTTGCATGCAAGCATGCAAGCTTGACATTGTTTCCACTGTTTTGAAACCTTTCCATTAATGCATGCAATGTTGCAATAAGTCATGATTTACATTAGATAATATGTTTATAAAATCAAGGCAGGTGCTTCAACACGCTCTTGACATGTGCATCACCCTTATTTGTTGCAGTGACATACATTTGATGTAGGGTAGTATACATAAGGTAATCAACATAGAATTGATTGTTAAAATTAAACCACCAGTTTGTTGTTGAATATAAACTGTTGCTATCCCATCGCTACACAGCAGGGGTCTCCAATGGGGGGGGGGTGGAGCGGGGGGTTTGAAGCAGAGTTGTTAAAATACTGGTAGTTTTGGAAAGTGTAACTGTAAGCATAAATACACTTTCCAAATTTTAAGTATGGATACCAAATGCGTAAAAAAAATTTTTAGAAAGAGCTCTCACTGTTGAGCATTAGAAAACACAACTGTTTTCACCTTTAGATCAATTTATCTATCATTTTCATTCATTATTCCACATTTTACTGCCAATTATGAAACATTTCAGACTGTAACAAATTTAGTGGTATGAAGTTGCCTAATAATGGCACTTTTTCAGTGTTGATATTTTACTGATTAAGCAATGTGATGCACACTGCTTAAATGCAAGAATGTACATGCAGCAAACATCAATGCAAAAGCCAGTCGACTTTGTGTCCAGCTGGTGAATTTCAATTGATCTTGCCTTTTTACAAAAGTATGATGAAACTGTAGAATACCATGAGTACTGTTCAAAGGTCAGAGATAGTGCTAGTTTGCACGTTTGCCATATTTTCTACATTCAATGCATAACTGCATATGTGCACTGTGCAGTTATTTTTTGTACATGAACTTTTTCAAAAGCACAAAATAGGGTCATCTGAAAGAAAAAAATACACTTTGCCCAGGAAAGTGTAAAAAAGTGTATGGGTATTTTATGAAAGTGTAAGTGTAAGTGTAAATATAAATTCCCATTTACCCGGGTATTTCGGGTAAGTGTAAATACACTTTCGCAACTCTGGTTTGGAGTGTCTCCCCAAATTGCATTCATGGTTCATTGCCTATTTCAGCTATTTTTTTACTATACGCAATTTGATACCTATTCTTAACTATTTTCACCTACTTTTTCACCCACTTTTACCCATTTTTCACCATTTCTTTCTTCTTAACCCTCGAAAAACCTATATATTGCGCGCTTGCATTGTGGGTAATGTAATCCTATTTCATCAAACTGTTATTGTGTTCTAACTAAAGTCCATTAACAAATTGTATTAAAAATATATTACTTTTATTTATAAAACCACTTCAACTTGAAACATTCTAAAATTTATCAACAGTACTCTACCCTTGTCAAAATGGTGTGCGGAAGGACAAATCCTTCTACTGGTTGTCCCAGGTGAATGAGTGAAATAAATTTCTGCTTGTGCATCGATCCGCTCTATCTTTAAATAATAATAATAATAACAAATTGTATAATTGAATTTAGTCTCAAGTTATGAAGCAAAAGTTGTCTGTAGTCCGACTTTGATACATTTCTGACAAACGAAAATTTACTGTACCGTTCACCATCAGATTTACTGTACCATACCGTTTACCGCAAAATTGACGATTTACCATACCATACCATTTACCACAAAATAGAAAGTTTACCGTACCGTACGGTTTACCGCAAGCCCTAGCTGTAGTGACGTGGCTGGCGCTCTTGCGAACTGCCCGCTAAGCCTTGCGAACTGCCCAGCGGCTCTTTTGAACTGCCCTCCGTCTTGTCAGAAAGCCCCGAATCCGCGGCTTCCGCAGATTGCCACATTGTTATGTCACTTTTTTCTTTTTTTCTCAGGGTGTCGCATTATTGGAGAGTGACACATTATTGTAGAGTGTCGCATTATACTCACACAACGTGCCCAAGGGTGTCGCACTATTGGATAGGACGCATTATTGGAGACCTGGCGGCTGGCACCCAATTAGATAATTTACGGTACATGAAAATGAAAAAAAAGTTAAGAAAAAAAGAAAAAGTTTAACGAGGGGGGTGTTTCTAGGGGGGGGGGTTATTATTTCGCCCGTAATTTTTTGAAATCCCAGTAGTAAATCGTAATTTTTTGAAATCCCAGTAGTAAACATCAAAAAATGCAAGAAAAACCGCCATTTATCAGACTCTATAGACTTGAATAGAAGTATGTAGATGGTATAAACCCTGTTCTGACATAACACGGTCATTGTTTTTTACATGTCTTCTGCGTTTCCCGAACTTTTGTCATCTACGTTCTCTATAATACACTGAAATTGGGGGGGGGGGGTATTTCGAGGGGGGGGGGGTTTATAAATTCATAATGTTCATTTTGAGGGGGGTATTCCGAGGGGGGGGGGTATTTTGAGGAAATACTTGCACACAATAATTTTGAACTGACATTTCGAAAACTCAGAAATCAGCTTTGAACGCATTTGAGTTTTCTAGAATGATGTGTCCATCAACTACACTTGGCGGCAGAGTTGGTCAAATACTGGTATTTTTGGAAAACGTAAACGTAAACGTAAATACCTTTTCCAAAATGAAAGTATAAATACTAAAATGTAAGGTATTTTTTAAATACCTGGGAAAGCGTAAAATAAAACGTAAACGTAAAAAAATTATTAGGTACCGTGTTTCATCTAATAGAAGGGCGCCCTTCTATTTTTCACCGACTTTCTATTATGGCGACGCCGTCTTTTGGAAGCTGCCCTTCTATTTTTTCGCCGGTTTTTCAATCAATTTTTTACGTTCTGTCAACGTTTTCCCAAGTGTTATGTCACAAAAAATTTATACTATGGCGATTCATCGAGTTGATTAAACATTTGATCTTCAAATAGCTCAAAATCAATCCACGGAAGCCACTAAATAACAGCATCCGCTGACTTTTTAAATGAGCATTTGGCACAATTCAAGTTTGGGAAGAAATATGTAATACTCTGCACGGAGGTGGGGTCTAACTATAGAATAATTTGAATATTGAATATACATATTTTGAAAATACGGTAAAGTGTGCGCTGACGCGCAAAATTTTTACAGTTGTCGGAAATTTATGACGGAAACGACATTTTGCCAAAAAAATGGGTCTCACAACGTTTTTTACGTTTTCTCTGGTACCCGGGTATTTCGGCCAGGAAAACGTAACAAAACGTAACGGTATTTTATGAAAACGTAAATGTAAATGTAAGTATAAATACCCGTATAACCGGGTATTTCGGGTAAACGTAAATACGTTTTTGCAACTCTGCTTGGCGGAGTTCAAAAATCACTCAGTCTAAAAAACTCAAATGCGCAGTAAGCTGATTTTTGAGTTTTCTAAATTTGGGTTGAAAACTGGTGTGCGCAGGGTCATTGAAGCTGCCGTTCTATTGGAGGTTCCCTACTATTCGAGCTGTCGTTCTATAGGAGGCTGCCGTTCTACTTTTTCAATCTTTTTAACATAGGTATTTTTTATTTCAACATAGGTATTTTTTTTCTTCGTCGAAATACCCCAAGATCCTCGAACAAACTCACTGTGTTTCTGTGTTTAATACGAGTGTTTCTGCCATCATTGGGTATGCCGGCCGGTCTATTTGTTAGAAGAAATAGTTTATGATCTCAGATATCAGATGAGAGATCATTATGTGTTTCCATTTTATAGGTTATTGTGGATTTGTGGTTCCGGTTCGAGTCCTAAGCTGCGTTTTTATCTTTACAAAATACATATTTACATAATTTACCGTATTTCGACGAAATGCCCCCCTCGAAATACCCCCGTATCGAAATAGCCCCCGCAAAATGGACACTATAAATTTATTAGCCCCCCCTCGAAATACCCCCCATATTTACCGTATTACCTCGAATTAACCCCCCCCCTTGAATTAACCCCCCCTCGAAAAACCCCCCCTAAATTTCGGCTGAGGAAATAATAAACCCCCCCCCTCGAAATACCCCCCCTAAAATTGAATGTAACGTGAACGTACATGACAAATACTGCAGTTTGTGATCTGTACAATGCAGACACACGTTAAAACTGATGGTTAAGTGACGTTAGGGAAGGGTTTTTGTGTATATACAGTTATATATGCCTATAAACACATATACGTCTATGTAATTGTTCGATTTTTCTACGTCTGCGTATGGGAAATTTCCGAAAATTTCTGGCGAAATAATAGACCCCCCCCTCGAATAAACCCCCCCCTCGAATTATCCCCCCCTCAAATTTTGCTGGCGAAATAATAAACCCCCTGGGGGTATTTCGAGGTAATACGGTACTGTAAAAAGAACGTACGTGACAAAAGCTACGGTTTGTGATCCGGACAATGCAGGGGCCGGTTCCGCAAGTAGACAAGTTAAGAGTTAAAAGTTAAGAGTTGAGTTAAAGGTTAAAAGTTGAGTCAAAAGTTGAGTTAAAAGTTAAGAGTTGAGTTAAAGGTTAAAAGTTGAGTCAAAAGTTGAGTTAAAAGTTAAGAGTTGAGTTAAAGGTTAAAAGTTGAGTCAAAAGTTGAGTTAAAAGTTAAGAGTAGGGTTGGGAATTTCAAAATTTTCGGTTCCGGTTCTCGGTTCTCGGTTCTAAAAATTTTCGGTTCGGTTCTCGGTTCTCGGTTCCAAAAAATTTCGGTTCCGGTTCTCGGTTCGGTTCTTAAGTTCGGTTCCGGTTTGGTTCTTTCGGTTCCAAATTTTAAAAAAATTCGGTTCCGGGTAATGAAAAAATCGAGTATCGGGTAATGAAAAAAATCGGGTATCGGGCAATAATAAGCTGAATAAAGGAAAAACAACATACAGTTGTGGTGTAGCAAACATCATACATGAAACCATGTGCAAATCCAAACAAAGCAGCTGTTTCAATCTCATTTCAAAGTGCCCTGGATATTCTGCCGCAGCTAACCCGCAACAAGGCAACCCATAAAATTTGAATTTGATCAAGTTTTTTTATTTTTTGTAACATGCAATCACCCGTACACAGGGACGTATCCAGGATTTTGGAGCGGGGGCTGCTTGTTTACGGAGCCCGGCGAACGGGGGGCTCAGCCCCCCCCTAAAATTTTCTTTCGGTTCTATTGTTCGGTTCTGGGTCTAAGTGTCGGTTCTCGGTTCCGGTTCGGGTATTTTTTTCGGTTCCGGTTCTCGGTTCTCGGTTCCAAAATAGTGCTCGGTTCTCGGTTCGGTTCGGTTCGGTTCGGTTTGGTTCCCCAACCCTAGTTAAGAGTTGAGTTAAAGGTTAAAAGTTGAGTTAAAAGTTGAGTTAAAGGTTAAAAGATGAGTTAAAAGTTGATTTAATTAGACAAATGGGTCATTCGTTGCAGAAGCGCGATACGCTGATCTTCAATCATATTTTGTCCTCGCACGGCCATTTCGAAACAACGTTCGGCGATTTTTTCTTTTTTTAGAAATAATTTTTTTGGATACGTTATTTTCAAATGACGTGCATACAACATTGGCACCATGCCAGCGAACAGCCGTATTCATATTTTTATTTTTTTATATTTTTTTACCATCATTTTCCACTTGTCTCTTAACTCTTAACTCAACTCTTAACTCAACTCTTAACTCAACTTTTAACTCTTAACTCAACTTTTAACCTTTAACTCAACTCTTAACCTTTAACTCAACTTTTAACTTTTCTCTTAAATTTTAACTTTTCTCTTAAACTTTAACTTTTCTCTTAAACTTTAACTTTACTCTTAACTCGCCATTTGTCTTTTTACTCAACTCTTAACTTTTAACTCTTAACTTGTCCACTTGCGGAACCGGCACCAGAACTGACGTTAAAAACAATGACTGTGTTACGTTAGAACCTGTTTTACACCCTCTACATACTTATCCAAGTCTATAGACTCTTATAAATTGTGCATATCGTTGCAGTTTTCGACGTCAGCGTACGTTAAAAACAACATTTTAGTACTGAGAGTTCAAAAAATTTCTGGCGAAATAATAAGTCCCCCCCCTCGAAATGAGCCTGTGCCTCTCCGAATGTAAACCCGCCCCGAATGTATACCCGCCCCGAATGGAAGCATACCCGCTCCGAAGGTAAGCCCGGCCCGAAGGTAACTGATGCTACCTTCGGGCCGGGCTTACCTTCGGAGCAGGTATACATTCGGAGCGGGTATTCATTCGGGCCGGGTTGGAGATAAGCGGAGGGGGGGGGGCACGACTGGCGGCGCGTGTGCACCCATCGGCGCGGTGCGGCAAACACAAAGGGCAAATAACAATACAAAATGATACCCGAAATGAGTTGAAATTCAATTTCGGGTATCATGTTCTACTGCTAGTTTTCAACATTTTTGTGAAAACAACATGGAGCTAGCAGTTGAAATTGAAACCCGAAATTGAAATTTTGTACCAGATATCAATTTCGGGTTTTTATTTCAGCTGCTAGTTTCATGTCGTTTTCACGAATACGTTGAAAACTAGCAGATTAAAATTATACCCGAAATGAGGAGTAAAGATACCCCAAAATGTCGGCAGATCGTTTTCCAAGATGTCGTTTTCTGTTCGATTAAATGTCGGCAGATCATGTTGCACAAATGTTGCTCGAAAAGACACCGAATCGCATGCCGAACCGGGGGGGGGGGGTCACTCATCAAACATCAAATATCGGTTGCGGTCTTGGCGGCAAAATATAAAGAGCCATGCATTGTTGGGCCTCATTTGTATTGTTATTTGCCCTTTGTGTTTGCCGCACCGCGCCGATGGGTGCACATGCGCCGCCAGTCGTGCCCCCCCCCCACTAATCTCCAACCCGGTCCGAATGTATACCCGCTCCGAAGGTAAGCCCGGCCCGAAGGTAGCATCAGTTACCTTCGGGCCGGGCTTACCTTCGGAGCGGGTATGCTTCCATTCGGTGCGGGTATACATTCGGGGCGGGTATACATTCGGAATGAGCCTTGGTCCCTCGAAATACCCCCCTCGTTTAACCCCCCCTCAAAAATCTCACTCTGAAACAATCACCCCCGGAGGTATTTCGAGGAAATACGGTAATAAAAAATTTTTACATCCCACTTCACAAAATTTTACTTTCTATCCCATCAAAGGAGGAGTTATTCGGTGGGGGGTGGGCGTTTTTGAGGGGGAGTCATTTGAGGATCTACAGTATATTTTACACATTTACAGTATACCGCGAAATTGTGAATGAATTGAGCTGAGGGTTAAACTTAAATATTTCGCAGGCAAAAGTATTCGCAGGTGCAGTGTTCTTCGAAAAATTAATTGAAAATGTGCCAGCGAAAAAACGTGGGACAGAAGGCCGCACTGCTGTTTGCATGTATTTATATGCTGAATTGCCCCTCAGTCAATGCTACTGTAGCTAGTGCCTGCTTCCACGGCAGTACGAATGTCACACAACCGGGTTGACTGCATCTGAAAATTAATTAAAGTAAAATATATTAAAGAAAAAGCGTAAAAAAACCCAACTGTATACCGTATTTCTTCTAATAGAAGAGCGCCGTCCTATTTTTTCGTCAACTTTTTTACCTGCCGTTCTATTGGAGGCTGCCGTTCAATTCTTTTCACCAACTTTTGACGCAGTTTTCATTTGAACAAAGTCTTCTTTTTTAATAGAGCTAGAGCAATATTTGAATATCAGAGCATGTATTTAAGATGTCATATCAAATTGATTACTTTGAACGTTCTCACCATCCATTTTTATTTTTTTTTGTGCTTTGTGCTTCCCATGTAATATCCACCTGCCGTTCTATTGGAGGTGCCGTTCAATTGGAGGCTGCCATTCTATCGTTTTCATGACAGCAAAAAGTGCCAAAACCTGCCGTTCTATTGGAGGTGCCGTCCTTTTGGAGGTATGCCGTTCTATTAGAAGAAGTACGGTATACTCGAATAATCCCCTCTGTGGAATTATTTTTTGTCAGACTTTTGAGGGGGGAACTATTCGAGGGGGAATTGTTCAAGGCGAAATTATTATTTTATCAAACATTTTAAGCATGTTTTGATGAACTGATTTCAAAACTGATCATTTGAAATACCGCATTACCTCGAATTATCCCCACCCCCTTGAATTAACCCCCCTCGAATTGACCCCCCCTCAACTTGAGCTGGGGTAATAATTAACCCCCCTCATTAACAACTAGGTAAATAGGAAAGGATCCCTGAAAATATGGCTGCGATCAACGATGGGTAAGTTCTCAAAAAAAAACACTTTCTGTGTTTTGAGTTTTTCAAAAATGAATACCTGTGTTTTGAGTTTTTTCCTCGAAAAAAACTTGAGTAACTCTGTTTTAATTTATGTGTTTTTTTGTAAAAACTCAAGTTTTTTGTGTTTTTTTTTCTTCTAAAAAACTCGAGTTTTTTTCCAAAAAATTCGAGTTTTCCCCCAAAAATTCGATTTACAGCATGGTGGTTTTCTTATAAAATATTGGTTTTACACATGTTTTAACCCCACCTAACATTTGTGTATTCATTCAAGTGTCAAAAAAGTCCATAAAAATGTCCACAATGAGGACATCAACATCACAACACCAGCAACAAAATGCCCAGAAACAACAATTTACGCAGTACTCCAAAATTCTTCAATGGATGTGCACTGTATGGAAGACTACGGGATTGATTTGAACTACAACTACCATTTACCTCGAAATATTATTTCATCAGAATGTTTTGTAAGGATCATAGAAAATAGTAGGCATTTACGTACCCAAAACAGGTTATAAATGCGTACAAACGGGATATATTTGAAATGAACATGTAGATAGCTACACAACCTAGTACAGTCTATGTGTAACTGCGATGCAAATTAGCAGTAATAAATACATCATGTACATTGGATACATGATGTACATCATCCCGGAGGGGGCTATTTCAAGGGGGGAGGGGCTTATTATTTCACCAGTCCATTTTGAGGGGGGTTAATTCAAGGTAATAAGGTATACTTAAACGTCAAAACTTAAATTGTCAAATCCACCATGAGATGTGCATGCCATCTTGAATTTCTTTTTTGTACCATTATAAAATATGAATACATCATGTACAGGGGTGGGCATCTTCAGTTACCGCTGGGAAAATGCGATAGATTGAGCTACGGTTGAGCTATCAGAATGAAATTTTAACACAATGGAGTAGACTCCATAGGACACCTATTCTGAAGTTTGCAACCCAAACGGCCACATTTTGGGTGAGTTGTGGAACACACGGTTTTTAGTGTAATTTTGTGACTTGGCGTCACCCATAGGATAAATCGAGGGTGGCATTTGAGGGGGGGGGGGGGCATCGGTCGTTGGTGTCGTCCCATTCTGTCGTACATCGGCCGATTTTGATGCCCTTTGAGTATGTTGTGGTCGCGCCTACTACCAAATTCTTTTTTTACTCGAATAGTCCCCCAGTCCCGAGATAAGGGGGGTGAAGTCACAAAATTACACTAAAAACTGTGTGTTCCACAACTCCTCCAAACTGTGGCCGTTTGGGTTGCAAACTTCAGCATAGGTGTCCTATGGAGTCTACTCTATTGTGTTAAAATTTCATTGTGATAGCTCAACTGTAGCTCAAGCTATCGCGTTTTTCCAGCGGTAACTGAAGATGCCCACCCCTGTACATATTTAAATACTATACATGCTAATCTTATCTTGTTTAGTTTAACTGAATTAATGTGCAGTTAGCATTCAAAAAAATCACTGATTTTTTGGAAAATATATATAAATATATCACTCCAAATTTGGAAAAAATATAAATATATATAAATCACTCAAGGTCTTAAGAAAATATAATTAAATTACTGAAAAAATAACTCTAAGCTCAAAAAAAATCACAAAAAATCACTTGCACTTTATTTCAATTTCAAGCAATATTGTGGGCTATTACAGGTTTAATTTACCATTTTCAAGCACAAACATGTACTCTAAGATCCTACAGACTATTTATTATCATTTCAATAGCAGCATTTGTTTCATACAATATTTGGCAAGTGAAAATATCAAGCAAATATCACAACAGAAAAATTCACCTACCGAGAAATGCTGAGAAAGTTTAGTGTGAATTCACTTAGTTCATGCGATCATCTAGTGTTTTAAAAAGCTACTTTTTCAACAGTGCTAAGCTGTGAAAACTCAGGGCACATAATGTGGGGCACACTCAGGGCACAGTGCAGTCAACCGCTTCGCTGAAAAAAACACAAAAACTCAAAAAAAACGTTTCTGTGTTTCCGTGTTTCTGTGTTTCTGTGTTCTCCAAAAAAACTCATTTGAGTTTTGAGTTTTTCAAAATTTATGAGTTTCCGTGTTTCTGTGTAAAACAAAAACACAGAAACTCAATGAGTTTCTGTGTTTTTTTCCATCGTTGGCTGCGATAGCTCCATTCATTCTCAAGTTATTCATGCAAACACCGATAATTTTCGCTTTACTACCACCAGCATTCAAAAAAGCACTGATTTTTTGGAAATTATATATAAATAAACACCTTCCCGGTCACGTCCGGCACCGATTTTTTGATTTTACTTCTTACATCTTATCCCCAGTTCTAGGGCGCCCCAGAGGCTGAAACTTGGGGGAGATATTGGCGCAACCCCCCTCTACTTCGCATGAATTTGGGGGGTTGCGGCGACCCCTCTCAGGGTGGGTCGCCCTAAGTGTAAAAATTTTTTCCCGCTTTTTTGGTGTCCCACAGCAGGTCCGGCACCCGTGATTTCTGAGCTGTGGGAGGGGTATAAATCTAAAATTCTGGGGATGTGTTACCAACACCACTCCCCTACTATACACTATTCAATAATGTGAGATTTATGTGAAAATTTTTTTCAAGAATTCGCTTATTCTCTAAAAAAACACCACTCCGCAATAGATGGATGACAAGAAATCCACTTTTTGGAACTTTTTTATTAGACACTTGAAGAGATGGTTTACGATACTTTAGAGGGAACGGTTTGATGTTTAAAGTTGTGTAAAGAACCATACCTCTAAAATGCCTGCACTGCAAAATTTACTTGGGGGGAATTTTATGACACCATAATGACATCATTGCAGGAACAAAAATTTACAAAATTTACACTTTGAAATTCCCTCCAAGTAAATTTTGCAATGCATGCATTTTAGAGGTATGGTTCTTTACATAACTTTAAACATCAAACCGTTCCCTTTAAAGTATCGTAAACCAGCTCTTCAAGTGTCTAATAAAAAAGTACCAAAAAAGTGAATTTTTTGCCATCCATCTATTGGGGAGTGGTGTTTTTTAGAGAATAAAAGAATTTTTTAGAACTTTTTCACATTTATCTCACATTATTGAATAGTGAATAGTAGGGGAGTGGTGTTGGTAACACATCCCCAAATTTTTTAAGTTTATACCCCTCCCACAGCTCAGAAATCACGGGTGCCGGACCTGCTGTGGGACACCAAAAAAGCGGGAAAATTTTTTTGCACTTAGGGCGACCCACCCTGAGAGGGGTCGTTGCGACCCCCCAAATTCATGCGAAGTAGAGGGGGGTTGCACCAATACATACCCCAAGTTTCAGCTTCTGGCGCGCCCTAGAACTGGAGATAGGGTGTCACAAGTAAGATCTACAATAGGGTGCCGGACGTGACCGGGAAGGTGTTTATATCACTCCAAGTTTGGAAAAAATATAAATATATATAAATCACTCTACTTCTCCAGAAAAATATAATTAAATCACTGAAAAAATAACTCAAAGCTAAAAAAAATCTCAAAAAATCACTCACACTTGATTCCAATTTCAAGCGATATTCTGGGCTTTATTTATCATTTACAAACACAAAAATGTACACTAATATCCCAAAATCAATTTATAATCATTTCACAAGCAGTATTCATTTCATACAAGATTTGACAAGTGAATACATCAAGCAAATATCACAACAGAATAATTCAACTGGGTAGGAAAGGGGGTGGGGGTACCTAGGGCTCGAACTCGACTCTACTCGACTCGACTCGACTCGACTCGACTCGACTCGACTCGACTCGTGACTCGAGGGTAAAATTGGGTGCCGACTCACTCGACTGACTCAACCGGAAAAATATGGCCTAGACTCGAGACTCGAGGTTTTTGCCCGACTCGACTCGAAAACTCAGCAAATTTCGAGTCGGGGTAACCCATTGAATCATATCAAAAATATCAATTTTAATATGACTTTTTAACATATTTTTCAAAAAATTTGCGCGCAAGCGCGCATTTCCACACCACATGCAGCAGATATGATCAATTGGCTTGTCATATCTATTGAATGATATCTAAAGTGAAGTTTCTTAACTCAAGTTGCTATACAATTCTACAGAATGAAACAAACACACCACCTCAAATACATTTCACAATTTTGACAGTGACCCAAACAGATGTAATGTAGTTGATTGAACTTCACTTTTGGATTGGAATGAATGAATGAATATGAATACAACAATGTCTAGGCAGTAAAGTTTTGTGTCTTTGTCACCTTCTGACATTTGACATTTTACAGGGAATTTTACAGGGTCACCACACCAGTCTCTGTAAACAAACACTCCCATTAAAAATAACTGGAAAAATCTCTGCTTGTAGCTGATGATCTTCATATGGTAAGCACCCATGTCTTCTTTGTGAAAATACAAAAATACTTGTTCCTTACAAGGGAAGTTGATTTCCATTCCTTGCCCTGAATTGGCTTTACATGTAATTTGTGGGCTGGTTTAAGGATGGCATTTTTTCTATAGTTTCTTATTAAAAAAAAGGTCATAAAAAGATGTTGTTTTCCATCCCCAGGCTGGCTTTATTTTTGTTTGTGGCAACATCAAGAAAGTGAACATGTGTGACAAAATGTTATATTTTTGCTTTATCTTGATATTAAAATGAACCGTTGGCATTTAGACTCCATTAAGAGTGTGTGTGAAAACATTGATAGAGGAACCAGTACCTGAAATTTCTGGAAGTGTCATGCAAAAAAGTAATGCATCCGACTCGACTCGAGACTTGAGATTCTTGCCTGACTCCACTCGACTTTTTAGTGACTTGCCCGACTCGACTCGCTGACTTGACCGGAAAAATTTTGGGGTTGAGACTCGAACTCGAGTTTGAAAAAAGTTAAGTTTCGAGCCCTAGGTGGGGGTGGTACCACGTTTCTCCAATCCACCCGTTGCTTTACAAAGTTGGAGCACTTTTCAAACTACTTTTTAGTGCCGCTTATAGCACCCCTCTGCAATGCAAATCAGGGGGTGCTATACTATGTTTTGTTGGATACCAATAGATACTTAAGTATCACACCTAGTATCATGTGTTGCAAAACTATCATTGGTAAGGTTGAAATGCTTTTGATGAACTTCAGCAATAATCCATGACCCACAAATCTCTGAAAACAAGCACCACTTCACATAGGCGGCGTAAGTGCTTGTGCGCTTGTGAATGTCACAAGCGGGATTGTCGGTGTCACAAGCAGAAATACCTATGTTTACCTAGTAAAAAGTGCACAAGGTCAAATTTTGACCAATATGATTGTGAATGTCACAAGCACAAATTGGGACCTTGCGCCACCTATGCCACTTCAAGTTGCACTGGTGAATTACACCAGAAGCATTTGATTTAGCCGCAGCACACAATAAAATGGCATGTGTGCTAAAAGAATGCCGTGCAGGTGCACCATGCAAAATTTTTTCTGCAACAGATGGTCTACTGATCTTTCCTCTCTGCTACATTTTTTTTGCTAACAGATGATCACCAAATTTTTTTCAGATAAGAAGTAAAGCACCTGGCTGCTTTATGTGGAACATTTTGCACAGCACAGCACCCCAGAAGCTTTGAACAGGGGGGGGGTGCTTTGATCGGAGAAATACAGTACCCCCAAACTGGCCAGCTATCTTTCTATCCTGGAGGCTGCTTAGCTGTCTATCTATTCTGGAGGCAAAATATATGATTACTATCACATGAACATTACTACCCCAATTGCCTAGCTACCTAGCTATCTTGAGAGATTTTTTAGAAATTTTACCACAATGTTCACTAAAAATTTTCTAATTTTCATACTTTTTATAGTTTTTCAGCTTCAAAATCTCAATTCATGTTCCTTATAGTTTGTTCAGCTATTTTTCACTTATCTGTCCCTCCAGAGGAGCTATTTTTCATCTATCCAACCCCCAAAAGTCAAATCTAGTCCCCACACCTGCGGGCCTGCATCGCCTCCAAATTTTGAGTTTGAGACATTAATGCATTGCCATGACACAGATTTGGACAGCCAAAGTATCAAACATTCATAATATTTACCTGCTTCAAATACTAATTAAAATCAATAATGCTCTACATAAGCAGAGAGATTTTCTGGAGAAAATCACTCTTGGAAATTATCTTGCACAGATTACCTACATGTTTTAATCATAAAGTGCCATCATTGCACCATAATGTATCTAGTATGAGTGATTTTCTCAGTGATTTTTTTTTGAATTTCAAAAATATATATAAATATATCGCTCAGAATTTGAAAAAATATAAATATATATAAATCAAGGGTTATTTATATTTATTGTGATTTTCTAAAATATAAATGACGGGTTATTTTTTGAATGCTAACTACCACCCTGCTTTACAACCAATTACGCAAGCGTCGTCTGCCGATTTCTTTATCGGTAAGGCAGATTAGTGGCTCGCGCGCACGCATTTTGCATGCCGCTGTGGAAAAAAAGAGAAAAAACTGAAAAAAACAATCCCAATCCCGATCGGGGTCCCGAAAAGTGGATCCCGTTTGAAACCTATCACGGGGTGGTGGTAAAGTGACGATTACGCGTTTGCATGAATAACTTGAGAACGAGTGGAGCTATCGCAGCCATATTTTCAGGGATCCTTTCCTATTTAGTTGTTAATGTTGACGTAAAATATGACGTTAATCCGACCACCCAGTGACAAGTTATTCGAAAACTAGAGCGCAGGTCTAAATTTCCGCACCCTGTATTTATTACTGCTAATTTACATTGCAGCTACAAATACCGTATTACCTCGAATTATCCCCCCCTTGAATAAACCGCCCCCTCGAATTAACCCCCCATCAAAATGGACTGGGGAAATAATAAACCCCCCCTCGAAATACCCCCCCCCCCCTTCGGAATGATGTACGTCATGTACATAATAAATACGTCATGTACGCAGTGTACAAGATGTATATTACTGTTAATTTGCATTGCAGCTACACATAGAGTAGTTTGTGTAGCTATCTACGTTTTTATCTTTAAATATATCCTGTTTGGACACATTTATTACCTGTTTTGGGTACGCAAATGCCTACTTTTTACTACGATCCTTGCAAAAAAATTTCTGATGTAAAAATAAAACCCACTCGAATTAACCCTGCCCCCCTCAAATTTTGCTGGCGAAATAATAAATCCCCATGGGGGTATTTTGAGGTGATACGGTATGCTTTATTTACTATATAACGTGTAATTTCTGTTAAATTCGGATACAAAAACTTTATCATATGGCTAAAAGGGAGGATTATTCAATGGGGAATTATTTTTCCTAAAACTATCTAAAAGGTGGAAATGATTCTAGGCGGGGGGGGGGGGGAATTATTCGAGTATACGGTCTATAATACAGTATAATAACTGTTATGAATTTTTCATTTCTGTAAATGTTTGAATGATTTTGTGGCAGTTACATCAATTTTTGAGACATATTTTTTACATATTAGTACACCATTTCAATAAAATAATTTGAATATAATGTACAAACCCTGGTACTTACCAAACAACATGAAGTCAGGATGCAGGATATAAAGATTGGTGATGAAATTTTGGTCAGTTTCTTTACATATTTTATATTCATAGTATGGATTCCTCACGACAAGTGTAGCGTGTACAGAGTTGTTAAAAGTACCAAACTTTTTTCAAAGTATACGTAAACGTAAAGTATTCATTTTTTACTCACCCCTTGAGTACAGAAAACGTGAAGTAAATTTTTTTTAACTTTTACTCATGAGTAAACGTGAGTAAACGTACTTACCCCTCAGAAAACGTAAACGTGAGTACTTTTGAGAAATGTCGCCAAAATTTGTGAGGAATGTCACCCCAAATCGGACATTTTCTGAACTTTTTACCTGTTTTACGCAATTTTTGACTAGTTTCTATACATATTTTTCACTAGTTTCCCGTATTTTTAGCTCATTTTTTCCCTTCTATGCCTTTAAAAACCTATAATGCCAATAACGAGGCCGACCAGTCATCACACTCATGAAAATCCGCTAAAAAATAGATTTGTCATCACAAAATGGTCTGCAAAGTTGTTAAAAGGTACGTACGTTTACTTGAAAAATATGCGTACGCGCGTACGCATAAATACATTTACATATACTTTTTTTTAATACCGTACGCACTCGTACGCGTACATTTTCAAAGCATACGCGTACAGAAAATGTATTTCAGAAAATTCAATGTGGGTCATTTTTATGTATATAGTGAGTACACTGCTATGTATTTACAGACGTGGTTCCGTTGGATATTAAAGATACGCGGGGTTAGTGCGCTTTAAAAATACAAAAATCGCAACCGAATCAAAGTGGAAACGAGTCATTAGAGTGGAATCATTAGACAATCGTCGTGGAAACATTAGAGAAGGAGCTTTTCATTCGCTTCAATCATAAGTAGTGTTTCTAGTGATTTACCAGATTTGGATGAATTAGTGTTGTATTTTTGTTGCCGCTGATGTTGTTATTTATATCTCCTACAAAGAGACCCTGAAAACTATGTTATCTATCAGATTCTTAAACAAAAACGTACGTTGCACTGTACACGTATGAAAAAGTGCCAACTGGGGGCAGTCCCAAGCCCTGTAAAGTGTAAAGTAAAGTGTCAAATGTAAAGTCAAATGCAAAGTAAAGTGTCAATCAAAACAAAAAAGAAAATATTTATTACTGAACTTTGCATGACAATTGACAGTTTACTTTGCATTTGACTTTACATTTGACACTTTACTTTACACTTTACAGGGCTTGGGATTGCCACCTGGACGCCCACTTGAAAAAGTAGTGACGCCTCACAATAGGTGTAGCGTCAGGAATGACGAAGAGTTGTCATTTCTACACTCGCAAGAAAAGTACCCAAATTTACGCGTATGTACAAGTAAAAAAAGTATTTTACGTTTTCTGTACTTTGTCGTGAGTAAAAAAAAATACTTTACGTTTACATATACTTTGAAAAAAAGTTCAGTAATTCTAACAACTCTGATGGTCTGTGACAAGTGAGATCTATTGTGGTCACACGAGTGCAGTGTGAAAGGGGCCTTAGGGTGCATATTTATTGCAACGCGGGCTTCCCAATGGAGGCACACCCAATGCAGCAGAGTTTTCCGCAGGCATATGACCTGTTGGCCGGCCGGCTGGTCTACTCCCCGGTGCGCTTCTGGCTGCATCGCGACCAAGTGCCACTTTCCAAATTCATTCGTCTCAGAACTTACACCGGTGTGTCTGTTCGCTTGTTACAATTTGCGTGTGCCTGTTCAGTGTCAGTGAGTTGACAACTCGTGTCAACTGTCAACTTTGATGTCAAACTCATTTGCAAGATTGATGTGGAAAAATTGAAGCCAAAAATATTATTTTTTCAAAGGGTTCCCCTCTTTCAGCTGAATGGAATTTTTGAAAATCAAATACCTTATTTCCTCGAAAAACCCATTTGTTTGTTTGCAGGGTCCACACTGTTGGTAACACCGGAACACATAATGCTGAGAGTGGAAAAGTTTGGAAAAGATGACCAAAACATTGGTAAGCCAACACAAACAACTTCGATGTTACAAACTTTTCTTAGAAAAGATCACCGCTTGTCTT